>JAXCMG010000017.1:5580253-5652842 GCA_034642415.1 Podarcis siculus | reverse complement strand
AAAAAAATAAAAATCCAGGTCTGCGTTTGGCTGAATTGTGCTGTTGGTCTGAGTGTGCTGTACAGAATTCAGCTCAAGTCATATGACAGCATTATTATTGTTACCATTAGTTCTTACACAAATAAAGATGCTAGAAAAATATAAAGTCTAAATCTGACTCAACATGGTTCGATGAAGCTTCAAAACCACATAATAATATGGTGCGTGGCATGCTATTGTATCAATTTATAAATGCCAGTTTAAGAATGATCCAAAAGTAAAACACTGTTTTGGCAGTACAAAAAGTACCAGGGTTATGTAAGCAATATGCTACAGATTTAAAGGGGGGTGTTTTTACCTGAATCCTTTAATGTGCATGACTCCTCCTTGCTGATGCTCTCATTCAAGTAAGAAGCATGGACACATTTATATCTTAAGTTGCCCATGAAGAGTTGGAGGCCAACCAGGGCAAAGACAGCCAAGCAGAAAACAGTCAACAGCATCACATTGGCAAGCTTCTGGACAGACTGAAGAAGTGAAGCTATAATGACTTTCAGTCCTATGAACAGAAGAGTAAATATTATGCAGACTGATAACAGAGGACAAAAACTACAGCCCTTTTGAATCGTGTTTCTCAGCTATTATCTTTAGGGTCTACGCTTTGGAAAGCAGCCCTGAAGTCCAACTATTGCAATGTGCTTTAGGGGTGGAGAGATGGGAGTGCATAACAGTGTCTCACCTTCTGATAGTGTCTGTCTCCTGATTTGTTTTTGGAAGTGCACCAGAGTTTGAAAAAGCTCCCTATAGGCTATAGTCTTCTGGTACCATTTAAAGTTCAGCTTTGATCTATAATAAGGTTGCCAGACGTCCCTGTTTCCCAGGGACAGTCCCCGGATTTACAAATCAGTCCTCTGACAAAATCCTGTCATCCCCACTGAAGTTGAAAAGTGTCCCTGGATTCATTGGGGGGGGGGGAATCTGGTAACCTTAATCTATAAATTGTGTTGTTGTCAGAACTTTTCTCTTTTGTGACTTACTGTTTCATTGAATTTTCATAATAGATTGTTTTTAACTGTTTCTTATTTAGGTTAGTTTGAATTCCTTGAGTGAAAGGTGGAAGACAAATTTAGTAACTGAACAAACAGACAAAGCAAGAAAAAGAGCCTCTCACCTGGGATTACAGAAACAGCTTTTAAAGTTCTCAGAACCCTGAAAATTCGGATAGCTGAAATGCTACTAAAAGGCAGAGCCAAAGCTGCATACCTGAAAATGTCAAAATATGAAAAAAGATATTGGCAGACTCATCATTTTATAAGACAATGCTACTGGTAGCTATGGTATCTTAAATCAGATGGGCTTCATGTGTGTATATTGTTTTTGGGAAAGGGCCATACCCACTCAGTGGTAAAGCAGATACTTTGCATGCACAAAGTCCCATTTTGTGTGTATGTAAACTCAGGAAGGGCAGGGCCACACACCATTCCATTCCACCACACGCTGTACTAGCATTCAGCTTATACTGAAACAAACCTCCACACATAGTTTAAGTGATTGGCCGATTCATAAGCTGTGCAGATAATTCTACAACGTATAGTTAAAATTTGACACAAGTCCAAAACACTCCTCATCCAAAGGGCACAACATGAAGTCTAATAGTAGCTAGAATTAGTAGAGTAACAAGTCGAACTACATCCACAATGGGTGGAATTCAGCATCATCCTACAGTGAACATCCTGCTAGTAGTGCAGGTTGCCAGACGTAACTATCCTCCTCTCCTTCCCCTCCCCCACTGTTCTGGGGGTTCTCCCCAGATTGCCTGAGCCAGTTTTGGGGTGCGTCAGAATTGTGATGGGGAGGAAAGGAAGGGAAAGCCCTGTCACACAAGCAGAAGTTTTCGCACAGGGCTTACAATGACAGAACTTGTTAGGCGATTCCCACCTTATATGTTTAAATGCTCCCAAGGTCAGCAGCATCTTCACATGCAAAGCTAGCAGAATTCTAGCTCTAGTTTTCCTCCTGTATGAAAAATTATAAACTGCAAAGAAGGAACGCTGAAACTTACGTCATAATTAAAACAAATAAATCCAAAACGTTCCAGGGATCTCGAAGATAGGTGAATTCATTCAAAACAAATCCCCTTGCAACTATTTTTACTGCAAATTCAACTGTATAAATAACTGTGAAA
This sequence comes from Podarcis siculus, assembly GCA_034642415.1. Classification (NCBI taxonomy): domain Eukaryota; kingdom Metazoa; phylum Chordata; class Lepidosauria; order Squamata; family Lacertidae; genus Podarcis; species Podarcis siculus. The sequence goes on along the minus strand of JAXCMG010000017.1, from coordinate 5,650,678 downwards.
ATATACCTGAAAATCAAAGCCAGAGAAACAAAATCATTACCAGTGTGGAGGGAATCAAGGCTACTCATGTGCTACTTCCCACATGAAGCCCAAGGAAAAATGGAAGTGCTATGATGGCATTATAGGCAAAAGTGTGGTTAGATTTCATTATACAATTATAATATTTATTTATGTCAATCTATGAGCCAACTGCTAGATAAAGCTTGCACATTATATGATCTAGAAAGCAAAATACATCCCACCAGTCACATATGAGCTGCTGTTTGACTCACCCTCCCCTTACTTTTGCAATTCCAAGCAAGACAGTATAATAGACTTAGGGCTTGTGCACAAATGAGCATTAGGTATTTTGCTGCCAATTCACTTCCTCACCCCCACTCAAGTTAGACCTGAGTAGACCTCAGTGCACCGATTTGAATATCAGGTGCAATTCTGGTATTTGCCACTTACAAGCAGCCATCCCTTCTGTGTTTATTCCTGCCTTCCAATGGGTTGATTCTCATTCAGTCCATAGATTAGTATATTGTACATGAAGTGTGGAGTGATACTTACTCAGCGATTTGGTAATTTTCTGGAGGCTTGTTTAAAGTCATAAAAATACAGTTAACGAGAACCACACATGTTATGAATGCTATGAATAATGTACATGATGTGTTAAGGAAATAGTGTTTCATTGAAAAAGAAGGGGTAGACCTCCAGGTATAAGGTGGTATATAAATTAAACAAACAAATAAATATTCAACAGCTTGTGGTAAAATATGAGTAACCAAAATAAATGTGATTAATGCTACTTACTATCATGCTCTTAAATTAAAAGGAAAAATCTAAAAATAATGCATTTTCTTTAGTTTAACTTTGCTTGTTTCTTGTTTATTCAGCATAGTAACTGTTATGAACCTTAGGCTATAGTCAGCATCAGGACTGATACAAGGTAGTTCCCGTGCACATTTTCAAGCACTTGAGGCTGATCGGAAGAAATCTCCTTTCAGCCTTTTAACAGTAGACAGTCTTGCCTTTATTCTCTGGGTAACCGAAGAATTGATGCTTTTGAATTATGGTGCTGGAGGAGGCTCTTGAGAGTCCCATGGACTGCAAGAAGAACAAACCTATCCATTCTTAAGGAACTCAGCCCTGAGTGCTCACTGGAAGAACAGATCGTGAAGCTGAGGCTCCAATACTTTGGCCACCTCATGAGAAGAGAAGACTCCCTGGAAAAGACCCTGATGTTGGGGAAGATGGAGGGCACAAGGAGAAGGGGACGACAGAGGACGAGATGGTTGGACAGTGTTCTCGAAGCTACCAGCATGAGTTTGACCAAACTGCGGGAGGCAGTGGAAGACAGGAGTGCCTGGCGTGCTCTGGTCCATGGGGTCATAAAGAGTCGGACACGACTAAACAACTAAACAACAACAACAACAAACAAGATCCATGTCTAACCCAAACAAGAGCTCTTGAAGGTAGAAAAGAAGATTTAGGGGGCATGGCGTGTCACCTGCAGGGGTGTGACACATGTCCGTGGTTGTACGGTGTGCGGCACGCGTCCCAGGGTGGCGACCACGATGGCACCCTTTCCCCAAATGGTGCCCCCCCCTTTGTACGCCAGTGGGGCAATGGTTGCCACTTTTAGTCATAGTCCAAATCAGGCCAGCTCACTATATGCCCAACCCCACAACATTCAGACCTTCTGCTGCCTGTATGGATGTTGAGTGTAGGAAAGCTCCCCTCCTTACCTGCACATTTCATACCTTCAAAACAGGGCTAGTGTGTCTAGTATAGAATAAACCAAGGCATTAAAGATGGGTATGAACTTCTGGGTGAAGTGAAGGGAATATGGAACAAAGTTGCATAAGCAAACCAATTTCTAGCCTACAGTTGCACACTTGGGGCATGTACTGTTTATAATTTGGGGTTGTATGTTTTGAGGTGAAGGGATCACGTTACACTAGCTCTGATCATTTAACTATAGTATAAAACATGACTGCAAGACAAGGGATCTTAATATACAAGGCCAGCAAAACAAGTGGCCCTCATATTGTATGGACTCACCACAGGAGAATGGCTGATGGTCAGTTTTCCTAAAGGTGCATTTGCACCATCTCATTTTCTTTTTTTATTTCAGTTTTTAATTTGTGAGTATAATAGAAAAAAGAGAAAAGCAAATAATAATAATAAACATTGTCAGGTGACATTAAGAATAATATTATTCCATCAATCCTGATTTAAACATATAAATTAATACAGGCAGTCCAAATAGGTATCTAAACAAAACAGATAATTATAAGCCATGTGTTCAAGCACAGAAAGGACACTGAGATCTTCAACCTGCTGAGCACCAGCTGATTATATCTGTCACTGCAAATTACAAGGGGATCTGGCCTAGCAAGATCTTCTGTAGGTCTAAATAATAAATTGTACTCTTACTTTTTAGTAACACAGTTGAAATTTTGTTTTGAACTGCAATAGTGGACCATAGCAAAGTTGCAGAACACAGGATAATAATAATAATAATAATAATAATAATAATAATAATAATAAATTATTATTTTTACCCCACCCATGTCTCCCCAGCCACTCTGGGCGGCTTCCAACAAAATATTAAAAATAGAATAAATGATTAGTCAAACATGTGAATCCAGTCAAATATTACAGAAAATCTGGGTGAGTGAGTGGGAGTTAACCTGAATGGTCAATAGCTAATCTAACCTAAAAGAAACTTCATTTCCAATTCAAACAGATAACCATGGAACATAAAGAAAAACCCATTCACTAAACCTCCACATAATATTTTATTGGGACACATCTTTTCACTCTCCGGAATCCTAAGAAATATATATTAAAGCTCACATATACATATATAATTAACAGTTCTCTGTGATTCTGTATAAGAGATTAAGAATGAAGGAAACCCATTGGAAGGATATGTGTGTATCAAAATTTTCACAGCTAGTCTTCTCAGTGGATGGAAAGGACTGAAAAAAAACAAGGCTTTGGTGGCAGAAAACCGAAAGATTCTGTTCCTGGCTGATAGCACCATAAAAGTCTGTAAAATAGATGGAAATGCTTTTTAAATATAACATGCTCATGATAAACCTACTGTCTACAAATATAAACACACTGCAACTTCATAAAGATTGACTGGGGAGAACAATACAGACTGCAGATGAAAGTAGACAAACACAGAAGTACAACTCATTCTATTTATACATCACTCAGGAGACCCAGCATTGTGACAAGGAGCTGCATAAAAGACTGGGTAGTGGTAGCCATTCACTGAAGGCCAAACACACAAGGATGACACAGATCAGTGATCTGATCTCAGTTTGCTGCTTTTTGCAATGAAGTATATCATCAGTCCCTGATTCAGATCAGGGTTGTGCCATGGAATTCATTTGCAAAAGAAATAACAGGAGTTTGGAAGCTGATGTTGCTCTGCTGTTTTATTCATTTGCTTAAGTTATGGAATGATTCTATCTCTATTTTTATTAAGAGGCCAGTGAGCTGAATATACTTCTGCTTGCTGATAGCAAACAAAAAACAGTAGGCATGGCTACAAATGAAATAAGGTGATACATCTCATCCAGCATAAGACGAATATGCTGCATTATCACAATGACAAAAACACTGATTTTATGGCCTCCATTAAAATCTTAATTTGATGAATTAATACAAATGTAGTACTTCAACAGAGATTATTTTGTATGCAGTTATCTCAAATGCACAACAAATCATTTTGACTGTGATCTTGTGTATGCTTATTCATAGCATGTTCACTGAAAAATATATATTGCCTGGGTCTACTGGTTGTAATGTTGAACGTAATGAAGTGCATGTAAGTGCCATAAAAATTAAAAGTTAAATGTTCATAACTGTACCCATTTCTACAGCTTGTTATCTGAAAAATTAACGCTGAACATTTAGGTTCCTGTCCACAGATCTGCTTTAATGTGCACGTGGTACCATTTAAATGGGTATTCTGTCCAAGATGTGCATGAACATTTATAGCAATGTTAACAGAGAATAGACTTTTAAATTAAATCCCAGATACTATGCTTAAAGATTTGATCTTATTTATTAAATTAATTAATGTTTTCGGACGTGTTCTGAAATTCATTTGTAATTTCTACTTTGACTGCTACACAAGAAGAAACTGTAGCATTTTTGTTTTTGGTTTACAAAAACATTTTATGTAACAAAAATTCTTACAATTTACTTTAAAGAAACTGTATCACCTCACGATCCTTGTAATAGGGGTCAACATCTTCCAGCGGTTCTCCGATGAGCCAAGGAGGGGGTTTTCCATATAGAATAGGTAGCTTTTTAAAAACTTTCAGATCAAGCTGTGGTTGAATATTTTCTTCTTGCTCTTGACTATTGCCCTCCTCTGTGGCCTTGGCATGCTTAGCTTTCTTCTCAGCAATTCTCTTTTTAATTTGATCCAAGGTCTCAGGAGTAAACCGAAGGAAATTACTAGCCGTTGAAAAAGAAAAATTTGGCATCTTTTTGCACTGGGAACAAACAAATATTCTGATTACAAAAGGAATAACACAGATAGTAAAAGTCCCATAATAACAGAAGATTTGGGAGGGTCAGTTGATACCATGGTATCAGCAAAACTGCACGCATGATAAACAATATTTAATGGACCCCACAATACATTAGAGTGGTGCAAATTATTTATTTCTAAAATGTATATACCACTTTTTCCAATCTGTTCCCACTTCACATGCATATTTATATAATAACTAAAGATGTCTGAATTGGGCCAGTTCAGAACTTTAGTAACAAGTCCATTGATGTAAAAGTGCCTACTCTGAATATGACTTAGCTAGATCAACTCCCAGCTTAAAGTGACTCAAAACATGTTTTGTGAACGGAGAATGAAACTGTACATTACACAGAAAACCAACAGCAGTGGGCAAAGCTATCTTGTAGGTTATCTACCCATCAGTATTATTGAGGAACCCTTCGTGAATTTCTAGGAAACCCCAAACTTCTTACAATACTGTACTGTACAGATTTTTGAAACAGACTTGTATGTGAAGGTGAAAAATAGATCTGACACACGTGTGGGTAATTAACAAACGTATCAGCTTAGAGTCAAAATGCAGGGCTTTGCACACTCTCCAGAGGGAGAGAACCCCCAGCAGAATTAAAAACACTTTTTTGTGAAGAAATATAGTAGTAGAAAATTTCCATAGAAAAAATGTTGCACCTACCATTATGGGCTAAAATCAGGCCTCACCACCATTTTACATGCGAGCAGATAAGTAACGAAGAATATGTGGTTGCCAGTCTTATACATGATTTGATGCTAGAATTAGTGGCACACATTATCTGGTAAGGAACCTTACTGTAAACTAGGGTGGTCCAACCTCTCTGACCACATGAGCCACAAAAGTACTTTGACACAGAACCTGGCAGGCCGCATACTGAATTAAATTTCCATATTGTTAATTAAAGTTTTCACAATATAGTTAATAAATAATAATGTATAAGCAATAAATATATTTAAAGGTAAGCACTCCTAAACCTACTCCCTAGTATGTTTGCACTAAATCAGGTTGCTAGGCTGTGATCTGTAAAACCGGATCACAGCTCTGTGCCTGCTGACCTGGGATTAAGCCCTGCTCAGGTCAGAATGTGCAAGCCTTATGTGTGCCTACTCATAAGAAAATGTTGTTAAGTTCACTGAGACTTACTGTCAGGTAAATTCATACTGTACAGGGCTGTAGCCTTAAATATATACGTGGAGGTATCCAGTTGTCCAATACCAGCGGGGGGGGGGGCAATAACTCTCTTGCATTAATATATTATTCTTGCTATGATAGAGGGAAGCGGGTGGCGCTGTGGGTTAAACCACAGAGCCTAGGACTTGCCGATCAGAAGGTCGGCGGTTCGAATCCCTGCGACGGGGTGAGCTCCCGTCGCTCGGTCCCTGCTCCTGCCAACCTAGCAGTTCGAAAGCACATCGAAGTGCAAGTAGATAAATAGGTACTGCTCGGGCGGGAAGGTAAACGGTGTTTCCGTGCGCTGCTCTGGTTCGCCAGAAGCAGCTTCGTCATGCTGGCCACATGACCCGGAAGTTGTACGCCGGCTCCCTCGGCCAATAAAGTGAGATGAACGCTACAACCCCAGAGTCGGCCACGACTGGACCTGATGGTCAGGGGTCCCTTTACCTTTTATATATACACAGAGCAGCCCCAGGCAATGTTAGAGGTGGAGAGGGATAATACGTTTTGCCTCCCAGAAGTTGAGGTAGTTGGGGAGGAAAGGGCTTTGATACGTGGGGTGGCAGGGGCATGCCACATCGCACGTGGGGTGTGACAAGTCACACGTGGGGGCGTGGCACGTTGCACACGAGGGTGTGGCACGTGTGAGCGTCCCAAGGGGGAGGTGCCTGCCTGCCCGCCCAAGCATCCTATTGGAGGCGTCCGCCCATGCGAGCGTTGTCCTAATGGGGCAGCGCCCGCCTGAGCGAGGGTCCCACTGGGGAGGCGCCCACCCATGCGAGCATCCCAAGGGGGAGGCGCCTCTCCTTGCGAGCATCATCCCAATAGGGCAGTGCCCATCTTTGCGAGTGTCCCAAGGGGGAGGCTCCCGCCTGTGGCAATGTCACCCCCTGGCTGGCACATGGGGCGGCCCGCCTCCCCGCCCCCTTCCTCTGCCACTGGGTTGAGGGAGACATTACAAATGCCTTTGCTGTTTGTTTTCATGTGCACCTCACAGCAACAACAAAAAGGGGCATCTAATCAAACCATTTTAAGAAGTCCTGAAGGTTGCTGAGGGCCACCAAAAACAGCCTCAAGGGCTGCATGTGGCTCCCAGGTCATGTGTTGGACCACCCTACTGTAAACTAAAAACAATTTTTCAGGTGAAACAATTAAATGATACTTCAGAAAAACCAAGACTGATAATGAATACTCAAAACAGCAAGTTGGAGCATGGCACCCATGAAAATGTAAAACACACTTGTGAGTTGACATGCCACCTTTCTGTTTGAAATGGCATGCTGGTATCTTCACTTACAAGCCAACTGGTTTGATTTCTTCCTTGTTATCTTTTACCCCTAAAATGCATATCAAGGGGCAACTCAGAAATAGGGGACAGAATAATATACTTCAGAGTAAATGCATTAAAAAACACAACAGAATGGGTGTGCTTCAGCCACCGATTCTTAGAGAGGCTTCTAAACAAAAAGCTGAGTCCCAAACATAAAAGAATTTCAAGGAAAAACCAAGAATAAATGCTTTTGCAATGAATTTCAAAAAGATAGCTTGCAGAGAGATGCATTGGTACTCCACCAATACAATGGACTCAGCTTTAATCCTAGAGTTTACAGCTGAAACAAGAAAGCCAGGGTGTTTTGCCAGCTATAGGGGTGGGGTGGAAAAGGATATGTGCTCAAGAACAAGTGGACAGTAATAACACATCTCTTTCTTACTGTAATAATCTAGTAAATCTGTACAGTTTAGTACAACTCTAAACCCTTCACAAACAATGCAACCAGAACAGTCAATTGCATGTTTCCCAGGTGTTTTATTCCTGGCCACAAAATTCATGTGCCATGCCTGTAAGGCATACATGGAATCAATAACTTCACACTGCCTTCTCAGAATTCTACATAATTCTTCATAAGGAAGAACTTAAAAAAAAAAAATAGCAGCATTCCTATCAGATACAAATAACCATACTTTTATGAAATAAAAAATGAAGACATTTTCAACAGTTTCCTGTAATTTTCTCACAATTTCCAGTTCATTCTCATTGCCAACAAGATTACTTACATTTTTCTGTGTAACAGCATCAGATTCACTTCATCTCAATAGAATATAGCAGACTTTCCCCCAAGTTGATCTTTTTCTAAAATAGCAAACAGTTCACCTTAATTTGCCAGATTCCACATTATTCTTTAGAAATTTCTTCCTTGCTTTCTCTTAAGCTGAAACTGTAATTTGTACAGACTTGTGATGGAATGGGAATGTCAAGGAGGAGGAGCATGCTTTCTGGCTTGAGATAAATAAACTGGATCCCAAGAGATTATACAGGAAACAAAATAATATGAGGAAGTAAATGGAGATGGTAGTAATTCTACATTATCAACTTCTAAAAGGCACAAGTTATTTCATCTGTTGAAACACTGTGAAGCTAATGACACAAAAAGGTTTTGCTCACCAGAACCAAGGGAAAAGAGCAATTAGGTAACAATCTGTCTTGCAGTCTCTTAAATATGTACTTAGTGAGCCAATATTTTTTATTACGTAACATTAATTTTCAGTGCCATTCCTACTACTTTGATATTAATAGAATATTTCTTTTCTTGCTTAAAAAGATCTCTTTGATGTATATAGGGATTAATCTGTATGCTATAGAAGGAAGGTAGCAGGATGAGATTTAAAGAGCTGAGCAGGACCTTTCCTCATTTGTAAGTGCGGTTCTGAATGTATGGCAGGAGATACCCATAAGTGTCTATAGAGCCTTTCTTCTTACATTGGACTTGGTACCCTGCAATTCAACTGTCAATTAACAGCACTGTATAGCCTAATTGCACAATCCTATACACACATCTGGGACACGGGTGGCGCTGTGGGTTAAACCACAGAGCCTAGGACTTGCCGATCAGAAGGTCGCGGTTCGAATCCCCGCAACGGGGTGAGCTCCCGTTGCTTGGTCCCAGCTCCTGCCAACCTAGCAGTTCAAAAGCACGTCAAAGTGCAAGTAGATAAATAGGTACCGCTCCGGCGGGAAGGTAAACGGTGTTTCCGTGCGCTGCTCTGGTTCACCAGAAGCGGCTTAGTCATACTGGCCACATGACCCGGAAGCTGTACGCCGGCTCCCTCGGCCAATAAAGCGAGCTGAGCGCCGCAACCCCAGAGTTGGCCACGACTGGACCTAATGGTCAGGGGTCCCTTTACCTTTATACACACATACCAAAATGTAAATTCCACTGAGACCATGGATTAGAATGCAAGGTTGCAATATATATAATTGTTAAGAAATTTACCAAAAAAATAAACACATCATTTGTTATATGGATATTGAATCACCCAACTCTTTTCTTATTGAATAGCCTTCAGCCCTGGAATAGGACTCAGTTGCTGTCCTATTCAGTTGTGTTTAGCTCCATAACATGAAAATATGGACCTACTGATTTTGTGTAGAAACCCCTGCTAGGGAAAGGGGCAAGCTAGAGCACTTTTTCTGGTCATTCAGCAAGCACAGTAGCCCGACATAATGTCTTTGAAAACCAAAATAAAATTACAGGCTATAGTTCTGTTTATACTTTGTTATTTTATTTTTGTTCTTAGCAGACTATGATTCCCTGATACTTTGCTATTTGTTGCTGATACAGTGAAATATTAGCTACTCTGAAGTACCATGGGGTAAATATAAAAGAAAAAACAACAGAAAGTGGGTAGGGTTTTGTGTACTTGAAAGACTCTCTTAGAACAATCCCCTTGATTTGTCCTTTTCTCCCACAAGCAGGCAACAGACCCAACTAAATTGTCTGCTTGGTTTTCCATGGTCCAGAACAGGATTCCTCAACCTCGGCCCTCCATATGTTTTGAGACTACAATTCCCATTATCCCTGACCACTGGTCTTGCTAGCTAGGGATCATGGGAGTTGGAGGCCAAAACATCTGGAGGGCCGAGGTTGAGGAAGCCTGGCATAGAATCTAGATGGGGAAAAGAGAACACACACACACATATAAATATATATATATAAGATGGTGATTTAAACGTTTACACTGTTGCATATTATTTTAGTCATAATCTTGTCTACTAATTTGACTTCAACATATTAATAAAAAAATTATGGTGATCTATACAGACAGAAATGGTAAATATCACATTCCTTGAAAGTTTGTTTCTAAACATGTCAGGAATAGAGAACACAGCTTTTCATACCAGCTGCCCCCCCCCCCCCATGCTCACAAATGTTTGCTGGCATTTACGACCACAGAAGTAATAAAGTAATAAAGATTTCCCAGATAAGCTGATGATATACTCTGACTCTTATCTACACTTTAATTGATAAAGTATGTTTCAGCATAAAAAGTGGTTCCTGTTTCCTTCCATTGTACCATACAAAGATGCAAGATGGTGTATATTTTAAATGCCTAACTGTTTAGAGAATAACAGGATGCGAACAGCTTTTAAGACAAGTACACATTAAGGCTGTATTTTAAGACAAATAAGCATTAAAGTATTCTTTGGTCTTTTAAATGGACAAGTATGCACTTAATAAATGGGGAAATTTGCACAACACAATAATCCTTGCCATCTCTTTCTGCCCATTGAGACCATAGCTAATGTTCTAAACATCAAATTAATCACGGCCATGCTACAGAAATGCAAATATGACTATTCAAAAAAACTAACTATGGGGTATTATAAACAATGATTACCAAAAAATAGATGTTAATGATTAACCTATTTTTGTGCCACAGCAGAAGTTTAATTTGCTTGTGTAACTCTCTTTCTAGTGAGCAAGGTGCAACTATGCCTTCTTGCCCATGCCGTAAGATCAGCAGATGCCTTAAAATCAGTAGATAAGCCCTTTTTGTGGTCTCTATGCAGGATTAAATGGGGTGAGGTAGGGTGCAAGAGGCCTTTTCATTAGCAATTCATTGTATGCAAAACCTCCTTCTACTAAGCTGTGTCCGGCCTATCTCTTGGCAACACTGTTACTGGATCTAATTGTTGACATCCATCTGTCTTGGGAGACAATGGAGGAGTATGCCTTTGGGGATGAAGTCAAACTGTTAGAAGGTTGCAGTGCCTGCTGTGGCTGTAGAGACCTAATGGTGTCATCCAAATCAGGGATTTATCCTGCTGCTCCTCTTCCATTGTGAAATATGCCATAATGCATTCTGCACTGCAAAAACAGGCAAGTCCTTTACACAAATAAAATCAGAAATTGCATTTCATTCTCCCGGGACACTAGGAGTGAGTGACCATTCCCAAAGAAACCTCAAAGAGTACATGCAGTGTGGAACTGCTTATTACAGTTCACCAAGTGATCCAGTTCTACCTCCGATTGCTTGAATCAGCATAAAGATATTTTCTTTGAATGTGTCAATTAGCTTACCAATACCAGAATGTCTGTGTTGTCAGTAACAACTGTTTTGTGAATGGCCACTGATACTAATGTAATGATCACTCTGCTCTTTGCATATTTCATTTCTCTCTTGCAATCCCACCCAGCCACCCTATTATAATACCTTAACTTTTATAATACCTCAACTTTGCATCTGGTAGAAGGTTCGTGAAAGGTTATACCAAAAGTAACTGGTGTGGGCAATCTTCTGGAGCCCACTTGCAGATTGGATAAACCATTGTGGGTATCAGACAACCAAGCACACACTTGCAACCAATTGTCTTGGCTACAATGCAGTGATTCTGATAAGCTGCACTTTGTTGAAGGAAGAGGATCTTGTGGGCATTATGTTGGCAACCCCTTAGTCTTTAAGATGCCACAAGACTGCCTCCCTCTTGATACACCATACTGCTTCTTGATACACCCTACACAGGACTGCATTATCTCAATGACTGCCTCTTCCACCCCATGAACAAATCCTGACCCCGCAGTTTTCATCAGAGGCCCTTCTCTGCATGCCCCACCTGAGGGATGTATGGAAGGTGCCATTTTCTGTGGCTGCCCCACTTGTTGAATGCTCTTTCCAGGAAGACATTCCTGGCGCCATATTTGTCAGTTTTTGGACGCCAGGCTAAGACCTCTATTTGCTTTGGCCTTTGGTTAATTAATGTTGCCTCTTATGGTGTTGATCATCATTTAGTGTGGTGGGAACGACTTGGTCCTTCTTAAAGTGCTGCTGATCGTTTTATATATTTTGCATTGTCATGGTGCTTCTGCCCCCGCGCCCCAATTTTAAACTGCTGTATTTTATTTCTTTCAAGTCGGCAAAATGGATCCAGAACACTTTCATGGCTGGTTTGCGAAGCAGTGTACAATTAGCCATATTCTGTATCTATCTTGTGGTTTCTCTGTACTGTTTCGGTGCATTCTTCTCCAAACCAGCTTCAATCTAATCTGAGGAAAAAGAATGCGCTAGCTGTGTTTCTAACCAGTAATGTGTACACAGCCTTTTCACTCTAAAAAGTGACTTAATAATTGCTGCAATAATGATAATACCATCAGCAAAGGGCAATAATCTTGGGGGGTTATTTTATGATGTCTTTGTGCTGACTTTTGGGTACTCAACTAATGAAATGGTGAGGGAACTTCGGTAAGTTCAATTTAACTTTATTGTTAGGGGCGCTTGTATTGCCCACCCTGAGGCATGGGGCTGGGCGATTAATACATCAAAATAAATATATAAGCGTGCAGCGTCCTGAGGGTTCTGAGGTAAATCAATGCATCCAACAACGTACAGGTGAATAACCATAACGTGTGGGCAACGTGGAACGGAATGTGATATCGGCAAACATGACAAATAATAATAATAATAATAAATTTTATTTATATCCCGCCCTCCCCTGCCGAAGCTGGGCTCAGGGCGGCTAACAACATTCTAAAACATTCATTATAAAATTAATCAAATCAAATTAAAGTCAAATTAATAGCAACCATCAAGCAAAATTCTGTGCATATTGCCGGTTGCCAGAGGAGGGGGTCAGGCTGCGCCCTGACCAAAGGCCTGGTGGAACAGCTCTGTCTTGCAGGCCCTGCGGAAGGATGTCAGGTCCTGCAGGGCCCTAGTCTCTTGTGACAGAGCGTTCCACCAGATTGGAGCCGCGGCCGAGAAGGCCCTGGCTCTAGTTGAGGGAAAGCCGAGCTCTGACTGAGGTATCACACAGCCGAACCTCGCGCCCTTTTATCATCTCGGTGGGGGGTGGGGCAGAGAGAAGGAGCAGCGCGAACAACGTTTCCAACTGTCACCTTCTCTCCCGACTGATTAGACCAGCCCCCGCAAATCTCGCGAGACCAAGTACCCCTCCTTCCTCGCCCGGTTCGCAGACATCCCTCACAATAACGGCTGCCATGGCAACCGCGCAAGCCACGCCCCTTCCACTAACGTCCTTCGTCCCTTCCACTCCTGTGACTCGCCCCGCTGCCCGAGATTTGAAAGGGGTGCGGCTGCAGCAGCAGCAGCAGCAGCAGCAGCAGGAGCAGGAGCCTCCTGAGGCGGGACTTCCGGAGCGCCTCCAGCCTCTCCTTTCCCTGTCCACCCCCTGCTCGGACGTGACGACAGAGTGTCAACATGCAAGATGGCGGCTCATCACCGACAGAACACGGCGGGGCGGCGGAAAGTGCAGGTGAAGGGAGTGAAGCGGTGCCGGTTGGAGAGGGAGGCTTGGCCGAAGGGCGGAGGAGGAGAGCGCGGGGGCCCCGCGGCCTCGCTGGAGGGAGAAAGGCCGGGGGAGACGGCGATAAAGGCGGGGGCCGGGATGAGGAAGGGGACGGGTTGGAGGAAGCGCGGGAAGAAGCCGGGTGGGGGAGGGATGAAGGGCGGAGCGGCCTCAGCTTGGGAAAGATATTCTGGGAGCTAGAGAAATCGCCGCAAGACCCTGGCTGTCTCTTCCCCGTCCTCAGCTGCTGACGCTTTAACGGCGGGAGAGAACGGGAGAAGCTGCTTTAGGGACCCCCTTTGCGAAGTGGTCATCGTCTTGCCCCGCGCGTCGGAAATAACGAGATTGTGATGCTTTTGGCCTTGACCGCTCCAGGGCTCTGCCTGTGGGTGTTAGTATTTCAGCGCGCGGTTTCCGCCAGCTGCGGCCCCGGTGTTAAAAACACCAAAGCCCAAACACCTTCTCCACACATCGTATCGAATAGGTTTAGGGCCCGTGTGGGTGTAGTAACTAGTGCTGGGACGATCCAAGGTCAGATCTTTACTTGGACACTGGGTGGCTTTGGGTCAGTCACTGTGTCCCTGTCGAACCTGCCTCACAGGGTTGTTGTGACATAAAGTGGGGGTGAGTAGAGCCATTTACATGTCCCAGGGCTCTTGGAGTAGAGGTTAAAGTTAAATGTTAATTAAATATTACGTGAAGGTAGTGCTTTAATTGTGAGAGCATTGAAAAAGTGTGATCTTTGCTGCTGTCAGTTTGAGGCTACAGTTTGGAATTCTACCACTAATGTCTACTACCTCCTTTTGAGTAGTGTTTATGTGTGTGTCTGTGCTCACTGTACTTTTTGGCCAAGATTGGTTCCTCAAAGATGACTTACAATTAAAATCTACACAGAGGGGAAATGTAGCTTCAGTTGTAGCTTGGGGAAAAGACTGTCGCTCAGTAGTGGTAGAGCATCTGGTGTGCATGCAAAAGGTTCTGTGTTCAGTTCTCACCATCTCAAGGTGGGACTGGGGAAGACTCCTGTCTGAAATCCAGTCAGTTTGGACAATACCAAGTTAAATGGACAAATAATGTGATTATTACTAGGCAGCTTCCTAAGTATATGTGTTGGGGATAATAGTCTAGGTTCCAGACACCTTTGTAGCAGATGGAAACAGAGACTGGCTAATGTGGGCCTTGTTGATCCACTCTGGCTAGACTTGTCATGTAAGGGGAACTTTGCTTGTTGAATTCTGAATGTTCTTCACAAAGAGGCTCAAGAACATGGTTATGTACATAAAAATTGCTGACAATGATCAGTTTCCATGGTTTATCTTTCCACTCTTCTGAGTTGATTTTATTCTAGGACTTTGGAATAGAGGAAAAAATAAAATTTTAGTGTGAATAGATTTTTAAGCCCCACAAGGGGGTTAAAAGGTATTTTAACAATGTTTCTGTGATGGTAATATATCCCTTATCTAAACTAACAGTTTGAGGTTTTTTTTTGGGGGGGGGTTTCTCCACAGACACCCTCAACTTATCTCTTTTCATATCTGTCAATTATTTCCTCATTATGGCTCAGTTTATTGAAAAGTTTATGTAGCAGACCTGTGTGGTGTAATGGTAATGGACTAGGCTAGTATCAGGGAGAACTGGGTTCAAATCCTTACTGCCATGCAGCACAATAGCTGATAACAGTTGGCCATGACTGGCTCAGTTATCCATCATCCTTCCAGCAACACAGTGACATCACAATATGGAATCCAGTTGCCTATATGACAATGAGTTTTTAGAAACTGAAGTGCCTTGATATAGAAGGATGTGTTCCTTTGATTCTTGCCTTTTAAAGCTGTCCAAGTTTCCATCACCACATATTGTAGCAGCAAATTCCATAGTATGACTATGTGTTGTATCAAGAAGTACTTCCCTTTGCCCATCCTTAATCTCTCACCATTCAGTTTTATTGGATGACCTCTGCTTCTATTATTATTATTATTATTATTATTCATTCACTTATACACCGCCTTATACTCGGATCTCTCAAGGCGGTTCACAAGACTGCAACATATAAAATGTAACCAAAAGCAATAACCCAATAGCCCCCCCCCCCCCCAAAGCACACACACAATTAAAATGGGCATAGGATGCAAATCAGATCAACCAAAGGCCTGGTTAAAAAGGAACATTTTTGCCTGGCGCCTAAAGGTATATAATTAAGGTGCCAGGCAAACTTCCCTGGGGAGAGCATTCCATAGACAGGGAACCACCTCAGAGAAGGCCCATTCTCGTGTTGCTACCCTCTGGACCTCTTGAGGAGGAGGCACATGAAGGAGGGCCTCAGAAGATGATCTCAGGGACCAGGTAGGTTCATATGGGAAGAGGCAGTCCTTGAGGTATTGTGGTCCTGAGCCATCCTGGTTCTAGTGTTAGGACAGGAAGGGAAGAATGAATTATTTATAAACCTCTTATCTTTTTTTCTAAATCCAAAACTCGCCCCGGCATTGTAACTTCTGCCCCCAAAGCTATTTAACATCCATATGAAGCCATTGGGAGCAGTCATCAGGAGGTTTGGATCACAGTGTCATCAGTATACTGATGTCAGCTCCGCTTTTCCATTAAACCTGAGTCATGAGAGGTTGCACATAAGGAGATCAGCTAATGGAGCCCAGTTAGTTTTGTCATGACCTGATTATCATTGGCTGGTGGTAACATAAAGATGGGCTTTTTCACTGGTAGCAACTGTGTTTGTGGAATGCCCACACTGCTGAAATACAAGAGGCACCATCAGTGTTGACATTCCACCAACTCCTGAAAACGCACCTGTTTAGCCAAGCGTTTCCCTGAATTTAATTGTGAATTTATTGTTTTAACTGTTTTTTAAATGTTTTAATTATGTTTCCAAACTGTTTTATTATTTATTTTAATTAAGGGTGTTTTAATAGTAGTGTATATTTTAATAATGCATTGATTTGATGGTTGTAAACCACTTCAAAGCCATTTTGGCATATAAGTAATACATTAATTAATTATAATGGAGTTGCTGCAGCATTTTGGTTGCCCTTTTCTGCATTGTTTCTACCTCTATAAGTTCAGCTCCTGAATTGTACATACCATGCTAAGTGTGGTTAATAATCATAAATATTACTACTCCGCCCATCTGGCTGGGTTGCCCCAGCCGCTCTGGGCGGCTTACAGCATATATAAAAACAGCTTTAAAAGTAGTTATGTTAGCCATTTCCCAGTGATCAGGCACTGAAGCTATCTTAGGGACAGGTTGCATATTTTTGTTAAAAGATCAGCAGTTTTACATTTCATCTCTTTAAGAACTCTCAGATGAACTCAATGATATCTTACTTTTTTATTTGTTGATAAAGCCTAGAGTTTAATAATTGTCACTTCAATTCATCCCAGTTCTTTCAACTCTCTAAGAACGTCAAATCAGGCATAGGTATCTGCCCTATACGTTCAGCTGTGAATACAGATGCAAATCATTTGGCTTCTCTGCAATCTCCTTCTTCTACTTTAGCAGATATTTAACTCCTTTGTTAAGCAGCTGTGGACACACTTTGGACTGTATTCTGCTTTTGAAGTACTTAACATATTTTTTATTAATATTTTTAAACAACATAGTGAAATTCTTTTAAAATTTCTTTTCTTCTTGCATTTTGTTGTCAAAGTTTGCATTCCTATGAGAAATTGCAGGAGATATTCCTACTGTTTCCTTCCTTGTCTATACCACAGCACAAATGAGATAAATCCTTGCCTCTCTCCAGAACCATCTACACATGCTAGAGGAATTGAAGTAGTAGTGTGGCATTTGGAGTCTTTGGTCTCACTGTAGCCGTTTTTTGTAGCACTCTGGCAGACCTGATTACTAACCAAAGCTTTAGATAATACAGGAATGTATTTAAAATATCTTTCTCATAATCCTTAAATGAGCAGGTGACGTAAGGTCTCAATAATAAGAAAATTGCACATTACCGATGCATATTCTCAGCAGCAGCAATTTGCTACAATTCTCAGACACTTACGCTAAAGTAAATGGGGCTTAATGGCTTCTTTCCCTATTATGGAATACACCATTATAGTAGTAATTGTAACTATAAAACATAATTGCTGAATCCATCAGCAAATTTTAGATTTTGGAAATTGCGTGAAATGGTTTAAGATTTAGATCATTTGCATTTCCTTCAATAAGAGCCCATATGATGTAGTGGTTTGAGTGTTGGACTAGGACCTGGAAGACAGGGTTCAAATCCCTGCTTGGCCATAAAGCTGCCTGGGTCTCCCTCTCTCAGCCTAACCGATGTCACAAGGATAGAATGAGCATCTACATCACCTTGAGCTCCTTGGAGGAAAGGTGGAAAATATATGTTGTAATAAATAAAATAGGAATTAAATAATGGTAGCATACAGACCAAAAGGGCACATATCTTCAACTACTCCAAATGTTGGGATCAAAGCAAACTGATGCTTGTGAGGACCTGCCTAATGACCCATGATCCTTTTTGCTTTGAAGTTTCTCAGCTTTGAGATAGGTGAACCTAGAGAGCAGGGGTGGGGAACCTTTCATGTGCCATACCATATTGCTTCAAAAGTAACTAATCTGTCAAAGGCTGCATGCTGGTCAGGGTGGAGCTCATAGAGGTTGTAGCATTCATTTTTTCTCTTTCTGCCACCCCCTTTCTCTCATATTTTTAGGTGGCAAGGAGAGAGGAAAATTAAACAATCTGTATCATTATAAGTTATCTCAGAGTGGTTAACAACAAACAAAGTGCAGTAGAAAATAGGCTGATGGGGGCAGGTTTTCCTTCGCTGCTGCAGCACACATGACATTCCATGAAGAAGGCATATTCCAGTTATTCGAGGGGGAATAGGCAATTGAGTTGAGACTTCAACCTCTCTCAAATTGCATGAGATTATCATTGCACCCACACCGTGGAACCAGTGTTGTAGTTGCAGTTGCATGGTCATTCTTGCTGCTACTTGTATTCCCAAACTGTTTCCTTTCAGAATTAGCAGTACTTGTGGGTGGTGAAGTGCCCTTTATAATATTGGTATTCTCTGTGTGGCTTCTTAACAACAATGGTTAACTGCAAATGGTGGACTAGGATTAATATTATTTATTGAATTAAATTGCCTACTGGATAACTGAAAAGGCTTTAGTGAACTGGCCCCAATGTATAGCCCACCTTTCTTCAGTCATGGAACTCAAAGTAGCATTCATGGGATTCCTACATGGTCTTCCGTCCAGGTGTCACTCAGACCCACCCTATCTTTGCTTGGGCAAGGTAGCTGCCCCGTGTGCCTCCAGACCATGCTGTAGGCGGCCTTAGCTGACAATTGGTTGTTAAAACCCAGCCAAATGTCTGTCTTTCTGTGATTAGACATTTCAGTTAACACAATCTTGATGAATGTTCAGAAATGTCTGTTCTTCTTGATACTTGCATACAGCTCTGGGCAACATTTGGGTAGATGGATCCTAGTAACGGATAATATTCTCATTGGGGATTGTTCACTTACCTGTCTGAGCCCCAAGCAAAAAACGCTCATGAGTCATACTTCTACATAGAACCTACATGCTACATAGAACCTAGATGCAGTTTTCTATTTGAGAATATCACTGTGCTAGTGAGCCCTTCTGTCCCCTGGTTCTCATCCCCCTGTGTGGCTTTGCTTCCATGAATGTTGAACTGAGAGGCACTCATCAAGATTTTGATGCATAGCATGTTTTTTATTGCCTATTCTCAAAGCTGAAAGGAGTAGAGTTTGCAATTCTTAATCCTGGATAACAATACAGTGCTACCTCGGGTTACAGACGCTTCAGGTTACACACTCCGTTAACCCAGAAACTTTGCTTCAGGATGAGAACAGAAATCGCGCGACGGTGGCAGTGGGAGGCCCCATTAGGTAAAGTGGTACCTCAGGTTAAGAACAGTTTCAGGTTGAGAATGGACATCCAGAACGAATTAAGTTCTTAACCTGAGGTACCACTGTAATCTGTTTTATATACTGGTATGGAATACTTCAGGCATATGAATTGCAAAACTTAGTGTACAACTTTGTATGAATGGCACATTATATGTATCAGTACCATCTGCTTGCAAAATGCCAAATCATCCTTTGAAATCTAACTCCTGCAGAGGTAAGCTGTTTTTACTGCACAAAAGTGATAAATCATATAATTTTCCAGAGGGGAAAACACACACACAAGCATCTTTCGATGCTTGAAATCATTCTGTCATTGGGCTGAAATTAGTGCTATTGACTCAATTTTGGGGGTTGATTATTCCTAATATTTGTAAGTAGTACATTTAGCATTCAAGTTGTAGACCTGACATGAATGCTCAGTTTCTTGTGGAAAACAATGAGCTAGCTTTTGTGAGTGGAATTGTCATAGGCTCATAGAATTGCAAAGATGGAACGGACCCTAAGGGTCATCTAATGCAACCTCCTGCAATGCAGGAATCTCAGCTAAAGTATCCATGACAGATGACCATCCAACCTCTGCTTAAAAACCTTCTGTGAAGAAGGTTCATTGAAGGATTACAACCTTCCGAGTTGTAATCCCCTATGCTTTAAGTTGGATGCGCGGGTGGCGCTGTGGGTAAAACCTCAGTGCCTAGGACTTGCCAATCGCATGGTCGGCGGTTCGAATCCCCGTGGCGGGGTGAGCTCCCGTCGTTCGGTCCCAGCTCCTGCCCACCTAGCAGTTTGAAAGCACCCCCAAGTGCAAGTAGATAAATAGGTACCGCTTTATAGCGGGAAGGTAACGGCGTTTCCGTGTGCTGCGCGGGTGCTGGCTCGCCAGAGCAGCTTCGTCACGCTGGGCACGTGACCCGGAAGTGTCTTTCGACGGCACTGGCTCCCGGCCTCTTAAGTGAGATGGGCGCACAACCCTAGAGTCGGACACGACTGGCCCGTACGGGCAGGGGTACCTTTACCTTTAAGAACTGTTGAACTGTGTGAATCTTCTGAATAAAGGTGCATAAGATTCCACTATCAACCTGCTTTTCATAAGCTGTTCTAAAGGTGTGTCTTAGTCTAGTTATCACTGTTGTTGTACACCAGGGGTGACAATAAGGTAGATCAGCATCTACTGGCTTGTCTAACGCTAGCAACAACAGAAAAAAATCTCCCTAAGCCAAAGGTTTTCAGCTTCTTTGAGTCCACGGCTCCCTTGACCGACTACATTCTGGCAGCCTCTCACCCTTTTTCAAACACCCTCCCTTGTGGCGTTTCCCCTCAGTCTTCTCTCTTTGGGAGTCCTCTGGGCAGCCGCAGCTGCTGCCTCTGGTCTCTGAACTGCCTCCCTCTGCCCCAAAGAGAGGTGCCTCCTCATACTGCCATACAGGGGTCTGGGAAGCATCCCCTGGCCAGCCCCAGAGGCACCATTTGCCTGGGGGGCTCGTAGCAATGACTGCTGCAACAAACAGCTCTGCAAGCCTTTGGGAGGCAGAGAGGGCATCCGAGGAAGGAAAGAGGGACAGAGGCCAGAGGTGCCCTTGGCACCCCTGACTATCATCCAAGTGCCACGGCACACTGGTTGAAAACCACTGTTAAGATAGATTGCTGAAAAAGAAAGCTTCACAGGAAACCAGGTGTGGATATTTTTGTGAAAGGATTTGGGAGCTTAGTTCTGGGACTGCTTGCAAATTCCAGGACTCATTGTGGCCCTTAATTCTTTACTTATGTCCACTTGGCTAGGTCACTATTTTGCAGCGGGATCAAATTAATGGACCTTGGATTCTAATGAAAAGACACGGTAGATCCCACAAGCTTGAAGTCCACCCCCCCTTGGTGTATGCAGTTCTCCCACTCTGAAGAGCTGAGCAGTGTGATCATATAGTAGTGCAAAACCAGTCAACATTTGCTAACTCTGTGTAAATATAATGTGTTCGCTGTTGTCAACTGCACATGCATTTTTCTTACTCCATTATGTCATTTCCATAAATAATAGAAAGATGAGGACTAATCTTTCCTCCTTCTTCCAGCATTATTTAATGGACTTGGGGCAAAGGCGCTCTCTGTCTCCCGCTTCTCTAATATCTTAGTTGTTTGTGTATGGTGCATTGGATGTTGATGTGTTCCTGATGATGATTTTTTAAATTAATGGAAAGTTTTGTTGAAAATGAGTGGGCAAAACAAAATACTTCTATCTGAGGCTTCTTAATGCTTTAATTGGATTTCTGTCAACACATCTTAGGTCTCCTATGTAATTAGAGATGAGGTGGAGAAGTACAATCGAAATGGGGTAAACGCACTGCAGCTGGACCCAGCGCTAAACAGACTTTTTACAGCAGGCCGAGACTCCATCATCAGGATATGGAGCGTCAACCAGCACAAGGTAAACCAAACACAGAAGCTTTGCTTTAAAAGATGGGCTTAGAATGTTAGATGCAGCCAATGAAGAGCATCTTACACCATTAAAGGCCACTCTTGTGTTGTATCGGCAAACACTGCAAATCATTCTTACCAAGTACATTAGCATCTTCAATTTTTTTAGACAAGAAAGCACAGTCACAATAACATTTGCCTAATTTGGTGTAAAACAAAATTCTCTTGTTTGTATTTATACACCGTATTTTTCGCTCTATAGGACGCACCAGACCATAAGACGCACCTAGTTTTTGAAGGAGGAAAACAAGAAAAAAATATTCTGAATTTCAGAAGCCAGAACAACAAGAGGGATTGCTGCTTTCGCTGCGCAGCGATCCCTCTTGCTGTTCTGGCTTCTGGGATAGCTGTGCAGCCTGCATTCGCTCCATAAGACGCACACACATTTCCCCTTACTTTTTAGGAGGGAAAAAGTGAGTCTTATAGAGCAAAAAATACGGTGCCCCCTTTCAACCAATTTTGGCTCCCAAAGTGGCTTGCAACTAAAATTCTCAAAGTACAGGTACATTGACAAGTTTTCACTATTGCTGCCCTATTTCTGAAACTGGTTGAGTGACCCATTGCCTCACTCCTTACTTTCCTGTCATCTGCTGTGGTCTTACCAAGCTCCTGGTACCTGGCTAATAGTGAGTTAGTCCAGTCCCATCCAGAAAGTGAAGAGACCGGAGGACTTGGGGAGGTGATTCTCACTAATACTGAAAAGAGCAGTTCCCTTCAAATCCAAAAGGTGTTCTCATTCCCTGGAGTTTTAGCACATAGCTTTTAAAAATAATTAGAGTGGTTTGTTGAGAGCTAAATTATGGCTTCTTTCTTGAGCATCCTGAGTGAGATTCACTAACTCAATTATGCTGTTAAAATAATTGCTCTGACCACCCCCACCCTGTCAGAATGATTTTGTTTTTTGTTTAAGAATCTGGGATACAGTAATAACATACAAGCTATTTTTCTATGCCTGAGCAAGAGAAAATGAAATGTTTGAAAGCAAATTTGTCAAATGATGAGTGATTTCTCCCTTCCCTCCCACTTCTGTAACTGAAATCTGGTGGTGATGCTAAATCATATTAATTATTTTCCTTAATCTAGCAATCTTGGTATCAAAGTTATGGTTCATGGTTTGATTTAGTGTTTAATTGCTGCTGCTCTTTTGTATTTTAAATTTCAAATAAAAATTGCTCTGCACACAGCAAAAATGGCCCCATGAAACAGGAGCAAGGACTCACAGTGTTTTCTTTTATTCCAGCAAGACCCTTATATAGCATCTATGGAACATCATACAGACTGGGTGAATGATATTGTACTCTGCTGCAATGGCAAAACGTGTAAGTGCCTTTTAAAACACTAGATGATTCTTTTGAGTTACATGTATATTGGTAAATCCTAATTTATATGGTGTTTTTCTGTGTTCTCAAAGACATGCACTATCTTAGCAATCTTACAACAACCTTGTGAAGTACCGTAGTAGGTTTATAGTCTCCTGCTTTACAAAAGAATTTGAAGTACTGTAGTTTCCAAAAGCTGCTTATCACAGATATAGCAAAGTAAAACATTAATGATGAAATGGCAGAAATATCATAGGAAATAAATTAAAAATCAATAGGCAAATGCCTGGCACGTGTTTAGCTGGCACCAGGTGCTATGACGGGAGGTGGTCTTGTGGGTCCCACCAGAGGGAGTTCCAGAGCTGTGAATATACCAGCTCTTGTATCATTTCATATGAGTTACTTGCAAGTAAATGCAAATTCTAGTTCTTGAAGGATGGACAGTTTCTCTTTGCTACTTCCCGTAGAAACATAACCTGTTGTAACTTTTTTTCCTTTGTAGTGATATCTGCTTCATCCGATACTACTGTTAAAGTATGGAATGCACATAAGGGATTTTGCATGTCAACACTAAGGACCCACAAGGTAACAGGAAGCATAGAAATGCCTTAAATAATAAGTACCGTATTTCTCCGTGTATAACACTAGGTTTTCCCCCCTAATAATGTCAAAAATTAGGGGGCGTCTTATACACAGATAGTGCCGAGGCCATTTTCTTAAATCTGAGTCCCCCAAAATAGGGGGCGTCTAATACATGGGGGCGTCTTATAGAGGGGGAAATACGGTAATCACTGCGATTGTCAAATCAGTAGTGCCAGTGTTCTAAAGTGCCTTTTTGTCATATCCATTTACTTATTTTAGGATTATGTGAAAGCCTTGGCGTATGCAAAAGACAAAGAGCTGGTGGCATCTGCTGGGCTGGACAGACAGATATTCCTCTGGGATGTAAATACGCTAACAGCACTGACTGCCTCAAATAACACTGTCACGAGTAAGTACCCAGGGGATTTAAGCTTATGCTGATCTGTGCAAAGCATTTTTTACTGCCATGGAGGGGGGGATATTTTGTAACTACACAACTTTCTGGAGCAATAGTTCACTGCTGAAACAAAATTGATAGAGTAAGCCTTAACAGGCAGTTAGAAATGACTTCAGTCAGCGTTCAAAGGTCAGTTTTTAAACTTAACAATATCAGTCAAGTGATATAAAAGGATATGGTCCGAAGACATGTAAGGTGAAGCTTAGTGGGTCTGGTCAGTACCTAGATGGGTGACTGCTAGGAATGGCATGTATTCCACCCTGGGTCCCATAATGCAAGAAAGATGAGATATAAATAGAAGGAAGTACCGTATTTTTCGCTCTATAGGATGCACTGGACCATAGAACGCACCAGACCATAGGAGGGGGAGAACAGGGGGGGGAATTCTCCCCCTCTCTGCGCCGCGCCCCTTCAGCGAAGCGGTAGGAGAAACGGAGCCCCTTCCATTTCTCTTCCCTCTTGAAGGGGCGCGGCGCAGAGAGGGAAAACTGTGCAGCGCCTCTCCAGCGAAGCGAAGCCTGGAGAGCAGGAGGGATCGGTGTGCACTGACCCCTCTCGCTCTCCAGGCTTCAGGCGACTATCAACAAGCCTTCGGAGCACAGCGGGAACTCTTGCTGTGCTCCGAAGGCTTGCGGATAGCTGCCTGAAGCCCCCGGAGCGCAGCGGGAGCTCTCCCTCTGCGCTTCGGAGGCTTCGTGTTGCTATCGCTGAAGCCAAGGGAGCCTGCATTCGCTCCATAAGACACACACACATTTCCCCTTTATTTTTGAAGGGGAAAGGGTGCGTCTTATAGAGTGAAAAATACGGTAAATAAAATACAAGTCAGTGTTTCCATTAATGACAGGGACACTAGCTGGACCCATATATTCCTGGAACCTGGACAGAAGTTGTCTACAATGGTTCTGGCTGTAGGAACACATAGTCTTCATGGGCTTCTGTTTGAGTAGATGCCAGGCCACCTGAGAGTGGGTGAGGTGGGGAAGTTTGTAACAATGTCAAATACACTTGTTTCGGTGTGTCATGGTGTCTGTCAGCCATTTACTTATATGGGAGAAAATCAAGTTCTCTGTTGGGATCTTAGTGTTCCCACTGGGGTAAAGGTACAAACTTGTAGCTCTCAGCTATCTTACCATGTGTGATGAGAATTGACTTTTTAAAACATTTACCTCAAATTACAGCCCTTAATGTGCTTTGCTTCTGCAGTATGGTGAAAACACATTGCAGAGGGTATTGCATTGCTCTAACAGCAGCCCAATAGAGCATTTCAAAGTATAGTGTGACCATTATAAAGAGAGGAAATGATGGGCTGAAAAATGTATTGTGGCAGCAAAATGTAAATTCTCAATGCCAAACACTACTTAAATTGGTTACTCCAAGTCCTTGCTCTTTCTTGGTCTGAAATATTCATCCAAAATGTTTGATTTGTTTTCAATAGCTTCTTCCCTCAGTGGGAACAAAGATTCTATCTACAGTCTTGCCATGAATCAGATGGGAACAGTAATTGTATCAGGGTCCACTGAAAAGGTAAGCAAGACACAAACACAGACACACTGGCTTGGTGAAAAGATTGCACATAACTTCTATATAAATTTCAAATCTTTCAGTGTTCCAGTGTCTGAACAGGAATATCTGTCCTGAACAATTATTTTATTAAACATTCCCATACTCTGGGAAGACTGCGCTTGATGTTGTTAGGCAGACATTTTGTCTAATCCAACAGGATACTTATTGGAGCTGGAGGGTTTATAATACAGCCTTATCCCACTAAGCTGCTGGAGAAGTTTATCCCATATGCTGGTGCTGAAGTGCCTGCACTTGGTTCTCTTATTTCTGAAAGTCTTCCTCCAATATAATGGACTGAGCGGAGTTTAGTAGTTACAGTACAATTGTTATCCCTACACACACACAAAACAAAATATGTCTGTGGATATCTTTGGGAGAAGAAAAGGCTAAGGAGTAAATTCTACACAAATCCGGAACAGAGTCCCTAAGATGGTGGGACGCACCTTGTACACCTTCTGGCAATTCCTGCAGCCAATCTTGTGCCAAATGTATTGCTCTGCTTTCCTTTGGACCACAGCAGCCAGGCCAAGAGGGGTGTCTTGTCATCTGGGCAGCCCAGGACCTCCATGCATGCTGCCCAGGCTTGCCCCCTGGGAAGGTCACGTCAGTGCTGCTAATGCAGTGGTTTGACTTCATTGCCGGAAGAGCACTCCATTGTCTCTCAAAACAGACGGATGCCAAAGTTGTACATGTACATGCCCATACACACATATAAACACCCACAGAATAGTAGTCATTTAGAAACTATTGAGGACATGTTGCTGACTCCTGCTGCCTCCAGTTAAGGATAAGAAACCTTTTTCTGCTATAGGATTCCATTCCATTGCAGGAGAGCTTCTGGGGGCCTCATGACAGTTTTGGGTGAGGCCAAGGTGTGCAGATCATTGGATGTGAAACTCTTACCTATGGACATTATGCTACATTCCAGGCACACTTGTCAGAAGTTTCTACACCTGCCCACCCATCTCTCCATCTAGGCAAGCAGGAGGCATCATCATAGTTGGTTTTCAAGCAAGGCAAAAGCAGTTGAGTAGGGCATGGAGCTAGACCCGTGATAGTGTGACATATTGAGAGCCCCACATTCTGTCCCCAGGCCTGAGGTTCCCCACCTCTGTCATAGTCAGAGGCCATTTAGCAGAACCCAACTATTCTTTCTCTCCCCTACCTTCCAGGCATTGGGAATCATGAGGTTATTGTTTCAGGTGGTGGGGAGCCTGCCATTGTTGTACTTTCTAAAAGAGTCAAAGAGTCTGGTGCCTATTCAAGAAACCTAAATGGAATCGGCTTTAGTTTGAAGGCCCTTTAAAGATTAGGAAATGAGTTTGGATCACAATACCATTGTAATATATCAGAGTTTTCCCCCCTCAACAGGTATTAAGGGTTTGGGATCCAAGAACCTGTGCAAAGCTTATGAAACTCAAGGGGCACACAGACAATGTTAAAGCTTTGCTATTGAACAGAGACGGCACACAGGTATGCATTTGATATCACATTACTGTGAAGGCTACTAGCTGTACGGGGAAGATTTCTCTCTGTGGTGCAATAATATCCTCTCAGCCCTTTGCGTTGCTTATTCCGCAAGATCGGCTTGTGAGTTCTTAATAAGAAATGTGTTGAAACAAACACAATGCATTTTTGTTTCATATTTGAGCAAATATCAACTGTAACTAAATACTTTGCTAGAACCAACAAGCTAAAACTGGGGGTGGGGTGGGGCGTTAAAAGAATTGTTTGGCATGGATAAGTTTTTTGTGTGCATTATTTCTGTTGTAAAATGAAACTGTAACATTCTATAGGGAAAACAGATTGAACGGAAGGAAAACTGGACTTGCATGTTGACTTTAGAGAGCTAAAAATTTACTCACTATTTTATTGGATATGTAATTGTTTTAAATTGAACAACCATTCTTGTTACAGTGTCTTTCCGGCAGCTCTGATGGGACTATCAGACTCTGGTCCCTTGGTCAGCAGAGATGTATAGCTACATACAGAGTCCATGATGAGGGTGTATGGGCACTTCAAGTCAATGAAGCCTTCACTCACGTATATTCAGGTGGAAGAGACAGAAAGATATACTGTACAGATCTACGAAATCCTGATATTCGGGTTCTCATTTGTGAAGAAAAGGCACCTGTCCTTAAGGTAATATACATAACCATTTTTTCCCCATATACATCTTGGTAAAACTTACTATCAGTAGAGCTGCAACCTCCTTTTTCCATCAGATACAGCTTGACTGTTCTGGGTGGCAATTGTAGAAATACATAATACAACTTGGGACATCATTTGTGGAGAGGGCGTAGTTATTATTATTTATTCAATTTTTATACCGCCCTTCATCCATAGATCTCAAGGCAGTCCACAGCATAAAAACAAGATAAAAACACTAAATAATAAAAAGAAGAACAACGAAACAGTAACTCCCCCCTCTTCCCACAAACACATTAAAAAGGGTTGAGGATGTTAATCAGCCAAAGGCCTAGTTAAAGAGGAATGTTTTCGCCCACCACCTAAAGGTGTATATTCCACAAATGGGAACCTTCCTCACTGTTTGCATCTGTAAGGAGATGAGACATACCGTAATTTCTGGGCATTTTTAAACATAAACATGGTGGATTTTTTTATGACAAATGTTGTTTTATTCATATTGTTTTTTGAAATCAATAATTTTGCTATGGCTGTGGCTTAAATATAGACTATTATTTTTCTAAATTTGGATATGTTAACTCCTGTAACTTAATAACAAGGCCAACCTTCGGACGTGTTCCACAATACTTCAACCACTTAACCATCATAGAGTAATGACAGCGTACAACCAAACTAGAAATACAGGGTTGCTGAAATCTGCTCAGTCTTTGGAAAACACATCTAGAAAGTAAAGTTTTATTAAAAAATATCATGCCGCCCTCTGAGATGGAGCCTTTATCTTTGTGAGATGGGTTGTCAATTTTGAGGAAGATAAGCAGAAACATATAGTAGGTGTTAGAACAGCACTGTATGTTGTGATAAATCTCATCTGTAAATTCAGTTTTTAAATACTGTACATCTGTACACTATGCATATAGAAACCTGACACCTGAATTTCAAAAGCAAATTTGCCAATTCTACTGGAACTGTTGATTTTTTTTATTTTAATCTGAAGCCTAGTTCTGCCCTGGGTTCTGTTCCTTTTTACTCCTAGTGAAACATGTGGCCCCTTCCAGCCCTAAAATTCTATGATTCTATGTTCCACTTGGTATAAAGGAGTATACTGTATATTGTATGGGTATGCACCAATAGAATGATGATGTAACACTTCTCATTTCTTGATTGTTCAGATGGAGCTAGATCGATCAGCTGACCCTCCTCCAGCCCTCTGGGTTGCAACAACAAAATCGTCTGTGAATAAGTGGGTAAGAAATGAATTAAACCTGTGTAAATTTCCATATACCCAGTTGTACATAGTTGATCCTTCCTTGATAACCTTGGGAAGCTCACTTGAGCAAAGTTGTAGAATCCCTCATCTATAAATGGAACTCTCTCCACTATACCAAAATATACATGCATCCATCACTGGGCAATATCCAGTGTTGGTCAAACTCACAAGTAGACCCATTTAAATAGGTGGCCTTCTCTGAGGCTGACTAACATTAGATATTACCTACTGACTCTTCTGTTTTAAGCACTTTGCATAGAAGAGTGTGGCATGAGTGAAGCTTGCTGCTTCTGCCTTCTGGACCAGTTCTGCACCTTGATTCATCAGGTCCTCTACTTGTGGCACAGTGCTCCCCAAATATTTGTAGTTTTTTCTCAAGGGCCATCATGGAAACTGGACAAATCGTTCCCCCAAGGTGGAGAAAGATCCTTTGAAGAAGGGGGCAGAGGCCATGTTGTGTAGTGGAATCTAATTATGATCCTTTTACTTCTTCTCCCCTTGCTTTCATTTTATTTATTTTTTAGACTTTGAAAGGAATTCACAACTTTAGAGCTTCAGGGGACTATGACAACGACTGTACCAACCCAATCACACCCCTTTGTACACAGCCTGACCAAGTTATTAAAGGTGCGATTAACACTGGGGGAATTAC
This sequence comes from Podarcis siculus, assembly GCA_034642415.1. Classification (NCBI taxonomy): domain Eukaryota; kingdom Metazoa; phylum Chordata; class Lepidosauria; order Squamata; family Lacertidae; genus Podarcis; species Podarcis siculus. The sequence goes on along the minus strand of JAXCMG010000017.1, from coordinate 5,621,000 downwards.
TTAAAAGTAGTGCTTTGGGGCTGGCAGGGGCAGCAGGGGGGCAGAGAAATAAACAGTACTTGATCCAGATTTAATCTTTCTGCAAAATCTTGTGTAAATGATCAATCTGTTCCTTTAAGCATCAGGGCTTTTGTCATTGACATTGGTTGGGACTAAGCAAAGGGCGCTAGAGAGTCCTGCAAAGTACAGAAGTGCGGCTCTTCGACATTTGGGTCCAGTCAGGCAGAAACTATCTCTCACTATGACTAATGGGAACCTTGTTTTGTTCTGTGGTTTGTTTTGTGTGTCTCCCCACAACCACCACCACTTTAAAGTAAAAACTTGCCAATTCAGGAATCCAGGCCTAGGCACCTGGTACTGCACCCAGACTCCATATAAAATTCTGCATGGTGCTTCCAGAGATGAAGAATATGAATTATTCCTGTTCCATCTGAGTAATGAAAAATTAAAAACAATTCAAAATGGCATCTTCCTTTTTTTCTTTCGACTGATCCTTTCCCACACAGGCTTTCTGTGTGTCTTTCTGTGTTACACACTTTTATAGGCTGAGAGATCTGCATGGATGGTCTGATTTACTTGGGTTCCCCCTCCCTTTCTTTTTTCTTTTTCCCTAGGGGGTGCTAGTATTATTCAGTGCCACATTCTCAATGACAAAAGACACATATTAACCAAAGACACAAACAACAACGTGGCGTACTGGGACGTGTTGAAGGTAGGTGCCGAGTGACTGGTCAAATATGTGTGATTAGGTTGTCTTATATTAACTGCTGCTTCATATACAGTGGATTCATGTTTCCTGTGTAGCTTGGGTTGGTAGATCCCCTTTAGGATGGGATCCACCAGGTGCTGCTTTGGAAGAACAAAAGGGCCGTTTGGGGTGGGAACATCTTTTACAGCTGGTTTTTGGCCATTTTTTATAGTTCATGCTTCTTCGTAGCTCTCCATTAGCTTTTCTAAAAAGAGAAGTACTTCCTGATTAAATCAATAAACTCATTAATCCCTTGCTTAAAAACAGAAGCTCTAAATTATCTTAGAGCACATTTCTTCCTCTCTCCTTCAAAAAACCACCGTTCCAACCTATCAGACAGTAAATTACTGCTGAGCAGGTTCCTGGAGAAAGGTCAGTAGCGATGCCTCTTATAGCAGTAATTTACAGTAATTGCTAGAGTGTTTTAAGAGAGCTAGTTTTCCTTGCTTTTTCTTGAAGCCCCATTGGGTGTGTATTTTAAAGAAATTGGAAATGTGTGGCTGTATCAATCTGTATCGCTCAACTGACAGCAAGGAAGCTCCATCAGAGGAACTTGGGTGGGGGAAAGGAATTTTGATCCATTGCTTTGGTCAATCCAATTTTGGTCAATCCAATGGGTAAATCACTGCCGGTTTATTTATAGTGGGAGTAGATCGCAGTCTCTTGGAAGTAGGGCATGTGCCTGCTCTAAAACTATTTTGGAGGATTGCGGACCCAACTTCAAAAGGTTTGGGGACTCAGAAGGCTTCAAGGGAATTGAAGAAATGTTGAAAGCTGCTTTCCTCTCTGTTCCTCTAATGGAGCTCTTCACCATTGGTCTGAGTGGCGCAATTGGATGCACCTCATAATAAACATGAGAGAGCATTCAAAACAAACTCTCTGCCAGGGAGTGCAAGTTTGTGGATGATATGTGGTACATCTGTGCTGCATAACCTTTTTTTGTTGTTGTCTTACATAACAGGCATGTAAAGTAGAAGACCTTGGGAAAGTGGACTTTGAAGAAGAAATTAAGAAAAGGTTTAAAATGGTTTACGTGCCAAATTGGTTTTCAGTAGACTTAAAAACTGGGGTAAGGCACACTTTAATTAATTTCAGTGTTGTTGAGGTGATTTATATCTCATCCTTCCTTTGGAGCTCAAGGCAATATATATATATATATATGGTGACAGCTACAATGTAATTTTTAGAACAGCCCTTCGTGGTGCATTGGGCTGAGACATTGTGGTTAGGAGACAGTGGGCCTAATTAGGTCCTGCAAGGGTCTTATGCACCTTTTAAAAAGGACTCCTACTGGATAAGGTCAAAGGCCTATTTACTGTATTTTCTGGCATATAAGACTACTTTTTAACCCAGGAAAATCTTCTCAAAAGTCGGGGTTCGTCAGCAGCAGCTCCTGCAGCAACTCCCCAGCAAAGGACAAAACGACAGCAAATTAAATCAGAGGACACCAAGTTCTCTAGATGAAGCAGAAATATGCTTGAAAATTGGCCCCAGAAGCCCCCGGCCACTGGGAAGTGGAGCAGATTTCCAAGCCGGACTGAAGACTTTTTTGTGTGTGTGTGTGCGTTGGAAGAGGGGTAGTCTTATACGGGACGTATATCCCAAACTCTATATTGTAACTGGAAAAGTTGGGGGGATCGTCTTATACGCCCAGTCATCTTATACGCCGGAAAATACGGTAGTTCAGTGTACTGTTCTCACATTCACCACCCGGGTGCCCCTGGGAAGCCTGCAAGCAAGACATGAGCACATCAGCTCACTCTCCTCTTGTGATACCCAGCATTTGCTATACCGAGACACACTGCTGAGAGTGGAGGTGGAATATAGCCATCATGGCTAGTAGTCAGTGATAGCCTTGTCCTCCATGAATATTTTAAAGCCACCCAAGTCAACGGTGTACACTACAACCTGGAAGAGCGAATTTCATAGTTGAACTGTATGCTTTGTGAAGGAAGTACAGTCGTACCTTGGAAGTCGAAGGGAATCCGTTCTGGAAATCTGTTTGACTTCCAGAACATTTGGAAACCAAAGTGTGAAGCTCCTGCAGCCAATCAGAAGCCCCGTTGGATGTTCGGCTTCCAAATATAGATCGCAAACCGGAACAATCACTTCCAGGTTTGCAGCATTCAGGAGCCAAAACATTTGAGAACTAAGCTGTTTGAAAACCAAGGTAAGACTGTGCTGTCTTCTTTCTGTCCTGAATCTTGCAAAGTTCAGCTTAGTTAGATGTTCCCAAGTTCTAGAGAGAGGGAGAAAAACTTCTCCCAGTCCACACTATACATAATGTTACACATCTCTTATCATGTGCTCCTGGGCTCTCCTTTTTTTCAAAACAGTTACTTCAATTTTAATATTAAATATATGAAATTGGATTATGCATATTGTATACATGTGTTTCCTCCAAGAGGAAGGGACAAAATGTCTAGGTGCACAAGAAAAAAAAAGTGTGCGTTTTAAATTAAGCAGAGGTTGAAGTTGTGTGCAGATACCAGTTTGCAATCTGATGTTCAAGAGAGTCCCTGAGGAAGAGCGGTGGTTTGAAGCACATTGGTCATATGCCTTTGGTTTGAGATGGTAGTTCTCTTGAAAGTAACTAAATATAGTCAAGTACCTCTTTTGAGTCTGCATTGTTAGTTCCAAAAGGTGTGCCAAATTCCTTACACAAGCATTTTTTAATCTCAAAACTTCCTTATCAAATCATCTGTCAACCACTATGGTACCATTTTTCTTTCGGGTTTAAACTGGGCTACAGAGGAAGATCCTTGCCAAAAGCAAGGCTTGACATCACTTCCCATCATCTTCCCTCTCGTTTCTGGCAGGGATTGGATGACCAGTCCCCATGGGATTGATAATGCTTTTGTTTTTTATTTTCAGCAGCATTAGAGTTTGAAGCCTTTTCTTTTGTTGTTCGCAGTTGAAAATGAGGCACACATTTGTCTGAGAATTTGTATTTAGCATGTTGATGAATACTAATGACTGTGGAAATGTAGCGAACAACTGTTCAAAGATCTTGCTGTATGGCCTTGTAAAACTAATACACAGATACTAATGTAATGATGAGATGACAGATGTTGTCATCTGCATGTAATCCTTGTATAATCAAAGTGTGCTTGTCAAAGTTTTCTGTAGGTTTGAATGTGTAGGTTTTGTTCTTAATACAGTATTCATACCGCATTCCTCCCAACGGTCTTGTTTTGACAGATGTTGACAATTACTTTAGATGAGAGTGACTGCTTTGCAGCTTGGGTCTCAGCAAAAGATGCTGGCTTTAGCAGTCCAGATGGCTCTGATCCAAAATGTGAGTGTGCGTTGACATTATTTCATTAAACAACAAAACTCCTTGTACCTTTCCATGTTTCTGAAAAGTGTATATAAACCTATTTGGTGATCTCCCTATGCCCCGTCAAATGCTCGAGAGATTTTTTTCTTTTTCTTTTTAATTCAGACTTCTTGCTGTGGCAGTTTGTGTTGGCTTGGTTTTCTTTGAAAACTTAACCCTTGCGAGGCTCAAATTGCCTAGCCTGTCTTGGTCCACAGTTCTGCACTACTTGTAGCAGTGTAATCTGTGAGACTGTCACCAGCTCATCCTCTGCATGGACTGGAAATTTGGGGCGGTATTCAATGAACTCATTCCATAAGCTCAGGGATTTACATGTCACCCTCTCTTCCCCCCTGTGTGTGTCCAGTGCCCTCCCCAAATCCTCTCCAGATGATTGGGGGAACCCCCTGAACAGATTTAGTGGGGAGGAGGAAAATCTGTTGCACAAGCATATATCCTTGCGCTGGTGGAGTGAGTTAATTAGCACTTCATTAAAAGGTAAAGGTAAAGGTACCCCTGCCCGTACGGGCCAGTTGTGTCCAGCTCTAGGGTTGTGTGCCCATCTCACTTAAGAGGCCGGGGGCCAGCGCTGTCCGGAGACACTTCCGGGTCACGTGGCCAGCATGACAAAGCTGCTCTGGCAAGCCAGCACCAGCGCAGCACACGGAAACGCCGTTTACCTTCCCGCTATAAAGCGGTACCTATTTACCTACTTGTACTTAAGGGTGCTTTCGAACTGCTAGGTGGGCAGGAGCTGGGACCGAAAGACGGGAGCTCACCCCGCCACGGGGATTCGAACTGCCGACCATATGATCGGCAAGTCCTAGGCACTGAGGTTTTACCCACAGTGCCACCCACGTCCCTAACTTCATTGGACGCAAGCTATTACCCTGATCTTGCAGGCAAACCAGTTTGCAGTATCAGTACTTCAGTTTTCAACAAGTGCCCTTCAATGAAGGCTCCTTTTGAGCTTTCAGTTAGAAAGGAATAAACTAAGGTCCAGATCCAAAGAGCTACCTCAGTGCATACAAGGACCTGAGCCCGTCCTATGGCTTTGCCTCTTTGAATAGCAAAGTCCTGTGCTGTATCATAAACCTGCTTTTGAAAGTTCCCTCGGTTTCCAAAGAGGTTTATGTTGGGAGGGGCTGTTTTTCTGTCCAGAAAAACAAGGCAAAAACAGCCCCCATGGGTATGTGGAACCAGCTGCATGGTTCTTTGGATGGCAGCCTTTAAAATGTCTGTAACTAATACTAATAACATGCTAGTTTTTTTTAATTTAAAAATTCATTTCTAACTTTTATAAATATCGGTGACAAATTCTTGTTTTCTTTCCCTTCTGTGTTACAAAATGCAGTGAACCTGGGAGGGCTCTTACTGCAAGCTCTCTTAGAGTATTGGCCTAGAACCCACATCAATCCTATGGATGAAGAAGAAAATGAGATGAACCATGGTGAGTGATTCTTTGTGCTGTGTGGAAAGGTTAGACTTCCCTTTCTCTTAGCATATTGGCAATGCCTTCCTGTACATATAGTAAGCTTTGATACGTAAATACGGAGTATAATCCACATCTGATCCTACTAGCAAGAGAAAAGGTGGGTGGGTGCCAGTTCTCGATCCAGCTTTGTCGCTGGAGACGTAGATAGCCCCAGTGGCTAGAAGCACTTTTCACCAGCTGCAACTGGTATGACAGCTTGGCCACAGCAGTTTTTGTGCAATGGTTAATTCAGGATTGGATTACTGCACTGTGTTCTATGCGATGCTTCTCTTGCGCTTGATCCGGAAGCTGCCGCTAGTGCAGAATGCTGCAGCATGGTTGCTAACAGGGGTGGGACCCTGCCGGCATATGACACATCCGCTCAGAAACCTGCCCATTTGCTTACAGTTCAAGGTTTTCCTATTAGTATATAAAAGCCCTTGGACCAGTTTACTTGCGAGATCACTTTATCTTATATATACCCAATTGGCTGCTTCACTCTGCAGAACTGACACTAGTTGCAGGTGCCACGTAATACTTGTTCCACCTTTGTAAGAAATTGATCTTTTAGTGTAGCGGTGCCTGCACTTTGGAACTCCCTTCGTACTCCTTTCAGCTCCTGCTAAAAAAAAATGTTCAGGCAAGACTATCCAGATACATGTGCTAATCTGGTTTTAGCCGATCCTTGATTTTATTTTGTTTTAATGTTTTAATTACTTGTTTTTAACTGTTTTTGCTCATAATTTTGTTTTATTCTTTTTGTCGATTGCTTTGAGGCTTTAAGCGGTGCATAAATCTTGTAAAGTAAAAAAAAAATGAAACAAATTTCAAAAATCTCTTGCGGTGATGAAAATGGGACATGCTTGTTTTGAACTGAATTACTACTGTATGGTCTTATTACTGTGTGGTCCATTTCTCCCCTTCCTATAATAGTGAACGGCGAGCAAGAGAACAGAGTACAGAAAGGAAACGGATACTTCCAAGTGCCACCGCACACGCCAGTTATTTTTGGCGAAGCTGGAGGACGCACTTTGTTTAGGTACAAAAATTCTGAAAAAGAATTCTGGGGATGTTGGGGTGGAGAGAGGAGCACGTCTGCCGTCTCATGTTTAGGTTCCTGGCTTATTGGTTGTAAACCGTGTGACAGGATTTGGAAAAGCAAATGATGAGGAAACTTGAATTCTTTGATAGTGCGACTTAGTGACAGTGCCGTGACTCCAATCTCACCTCTGCCATTAGATGGCCTTAGGGAAGCCACAGTCAGTCAGCTTGTCCATCTGCCATAGCGGATCTGTGTTCACAGGGTTGTTGTAAGGACCGCTAAGAAAATATATAATAAGCAGCATTACCTTTTAAACCCAAAGCAAGTTGATTGTCAAGGGGAACTTTCCTCTCTTCAAATGTCCCTTATTCTCTCTGCATATAAACGGTGAAGGAGCAAGGTGTGTTTTCATAAATTGTCTCAAGGAGTTTAAACGCTTTATTAAGATATTGTTCATGGTGCCATCCCAAAGGCTCACACCCTTTCTCACTACACAAGAAGTCAAGAATGAGTTCTCCTCCTGTGCTCCCATGTCAGAAAGCAGACCATTCCTCACGAGGTAAGAAGTGGCCCCAACCACTCTCCCTCCCTAAACTTCTTGACACCTAATTGGAGATCAGCGGTTTTGCAGCCTCCTAGGAAGCAAATTTTCCCTCTCTCTTATGAAATAGTATTTCTGATCCGCACAATTTGTGCGGTGGGGAGAACCCCTTAATTCCCTCCCCAAGCAGTAGGAGAGGCATGGGAATTAGTTTGCCTCTCAGTGGCCACCCCCCTCTGCAGCAGGAGCCGTGAAGGGACATCCTAGGAAAGCAAGTTGTCACTGGAAGGGCTTTCAGCGGCAAGGCTGATCAGCTAATTAAGCTGATGATCTGGACTTGTTCACTGCCAGCCAGCAAAAGTTAGTAAAGGTAGTAGATGAGAATACTTGATCCAGATCCCAGTGGGGTGGATCCCATCAGGAAAGGTGGGGAAGGCAGAGGGGAGCCAAGGTTTTATCCATTCATTAGCATCTCTGTCCATTCTGCTGCATTGAAGAAGGGGGGCTATTCTGTTAAAGAGTGCTACCCTTTTGGTTTTTGTGATCAAAAGCTAGTCTGTCCCATTGAAGGATTTGTCACAGGAGAATACTGGTTCATCTATGATACCCCAAGTGTTTTTCTTTCTTTCTTTTTTTGCATGCCCTGCTTGGCTACTTGTTTATTTTAGGACTTCCTGGGGATATCTTATTCACCTTTAACTGTTGGTTTTTGTTTTATCTCTTACACTGTTACCTAGCCATGCAGATGGACAGTTGAAGAATTCCATAGGCTCTAAGAAGCCAAAATTAAAATCTGTGGAGTGGGACCCTTCCTCCCTTTTTGATATCACATTTTATGTGCTGTCTTCTTACATACCACAGGAGTTAACCCATTCCTGACCAGGAAGGAAAATACATGATTAGACTTAACCTTGCTCTTTGTCCTAAAAGTTGAGATCCCTTCAAGGTATCATAGTAAGATGAGGCATTTGGTAGTTTTGGACTGGACTTTAATTGCCTGTGCTAAGGAAGCGAATTCAGACATGTAACGTAAAGCGTTCCCAAGTATAATTCAATGCAGGACATGTGCCACTAGCCGCAGGCACAAATTCATCCCAGTATGTTTTAAAACACATTTGCCTTTGTCTATCAGACTATATACCTTGTTGCTTCCAATGGTATTTCCATGTTTTCATACACTTGCTGTTGGTTTTTGTGCAGAGATGACATCTTAAAGGTTTCTTTCCCACCCACCCACATTAATCTATCAATGTACCACGTTTTGAAACTCTTTCCAATTAGGTTGCTATGTCGGGATTCCGGGGGTGAGACTGAATCCATGCTCCTTAACGAAACAGTGCCACAATGGGTAATTGACATCACTGTGGATGTAAGTTTCTCTTCAATATTCCAGACTTGCAGGAAAGAGAGAGAGAGAGAGAGAGAATCTAGAATCTAGAGTAGCCTTCGCCAAGCTGGTTTTGGATTAGAACTCCAGTGGGGTTGGTGGGAGTTGTAGACCAAACTGGTGTAGAGTTTTGCTCTTAATTAAAAATAAAATAAAAAATTGGCTGTTAAGGGCCACGTTTCTGTTCCAGGTACGTGGAATATGCTGAGAACATTTTGCAGGTTTAAAAACGATGCGTCTTGTTTACAGCTTTAGTTGTGATTTTATTTTTCTTGTTTCCTTATCCGAAAGTAAATGAAATGATTTCAGTTGCTGAGTTGCGCTTAAGCTGGCAGGAATGCTACTGAAATTTCTCTTGTGACTAACTAAGGCAGTGAAACATCGTTTAGTTTTAGCTATAAAAAAAGAAAAAGCTGGGGAACAATGACAAAGAAAAACTCATGCAAATGAGAAGATTAATTTATCGTTTAAGGAGTAAGTAAATGTGCTTGTTACAGTTTCTGCTTTTTTTATTTTGTAGAAGAATATGCCAAAATTTAATAAGATTCCTTTCTACCTCCAACCTCATTCCTCTTCTGGAGCAAAAACGTTAAAGAAGTAAGTATATAAAATAAATTACAAAACTGCTCTTGGTTTCCAGGAGCCTGGAATAATGAGCCACAATCGGCTAAGACTTCGTGTCTCAACCACAAATACACTTTGTTTCCACAGGGATCGACTGTCAGCCAGTGACATGTTGCAAGTTAGGAAGGTGATGGAGCATGTTTATGAAAAAATAATAAATCTGGACAATGAATCTCAGACAACTAGCTCTTCCAATAATGAAAAGGCCGGGGAACAAGAAAAAGAGGAGGACATTGCTGTTTTAGCAGAAGAGAAAATTGAACTTCTGTGCCAGGACCAGGTATCCCCATTGCCTACCTTTCTGATGGTTTTAAGAATTCAGTGGAGTGGACACAACTTTGCATGCCATTCTGAGTTCTTTGGAAGGAAGGCAGGATATGTTGGCTGGTGGGGTGGTGGTGGTCTTGAAGTCCTATGAAATGATTTTGGAGAAGAAGAAAAGCCGGTGTTGTGTGTGTGGCATTGGAGCACGTAACCTGTCACATTCTGAGAATTCAAAAACAGGCTCAAGCCAAAACAGGTTTGCTTTTGTCCTGAATAACTGTGTTGTCTCCCAGTGGTTGAAATTATCCACTGCTCCAGGGTGGGAGAAGATTCTCCAGTGGGTACCAACACCTCACTTTGCATGTCTTCTTGCAATAGAGAGCCTCAACCATCAGTGGGACCCAAAAAGGGGTTCCCTGGCAAATTCCCTCTTGTAAAATTAATTTGGAGTCCCAAAGGCATTCAGAGAACCGCTTTGAAATCCTCAAGTAGAGATCCTTGGTCTCACACAAGTTGTTAGTAGACAAGGTGTGGTGTCTGACAGCCCCCGTCAGTACATTTCTCATACTGCAAAGTATTTTCATTTAGGTGCGTGCTTTAAAAACGATGGTTCATCTTCCTTGGCTGCCACGATGCAAGTTCCATTTTGAATAAGGTGTGAACTTTACTCCAAGAGTCTTAAAGTTTACATTCATCGATGGCTATTAGAAAGCAATTTGTGCTTTGCTACCTTAAAGCAGACTTGGGAATCTGAATGCCTTTGAACGTCCTCTGGGTCATGTAATGTAGCCAAAATATGCAGCCTGAACAGGAAAAACCTGTCATAAGGAAGATGATGTTGCTGCTTTTGTAAAGCCCCAACAGCCCTTGTACCTGGGTGATTGCTGAATTTGGGGGCTTCTGGCGCATAAAATGAGCTGCTGTGGCCAAAATTTGGGCTGCAGTCGTCGCACAAACCTTCTAATGGCTGACAGGGAAATAAAAGACGCATGCTTGAGAGCGGAGACACATGGATATTGCTTCTTTCATAACAGATGGTGGGATATAGAATCATAGAGCTGGAAGGGACCCTAAGTATCACCTAGTCCAACCCCCTGCAAGGCAAGAATATGCAGCTGTCCCTTATGGAGATCAAACCTGCAACCTTGGTGTTATCACACCACACATCTGAGCTATCCTGAGGCCTGTGCTTGTATGCCTAGGTATATACAGTGGTACCTCTGGTTACATACTTAATTCGTTCCGGAGGTCCGTTCTTAACCTGAAACACCACTTTAGCTAATGGGGCCTCCCGCTGCTGCCGCGCTGCCACCGTGCGATTTCTGTCCTCATCCTGAAGCAAAGTTCTTAACCTGAAGCACTATTTCTGGGTTAGTGGATTCTGTAACCTGAAGCATATGTAACGTGAAGCGTATGTAACCCGAGGTACCACTGTACAGGTGTACTATCCGAGGGATGCATAAGGGGGTGGAGGAGGGAGTGGGAGAATGGATGTCTATATGTGCCAGGGAATAAAAACTTGAGAGGGATCAGAGTCTGATGGAAAAACCCAATTGGTTTTGTGTGAACAGGTATTGGATCCAAATATGGACCTTCGGACCGTCAAACACTTCATATGGAAGAGTGGTGGCGACTTGACTCTCCACTACCGCCAGAAGTCGACGTGAGCCAAGTGGCGGGCCCAACCGGTTTCTTAACTTACTTGAGCTTCCTGTCCTGGTTCCAGCTGTAGCGCTCTAGAAGCCGACTGAAACCCTAAGGTAGATCTGACACTTCTAATGCCTCAGTGTGGACAGAATCTACTTGAATTGAAGTGACTAATAAATCTGTAATATAGACAAATCTCTATGACCTAAAACTAAAGCCTGTCCTTACCAAGGTACAAGTGGGAGTGGCATGAGAAGCCCTTGCGTGGTTCCTGTTTTGTGAGGTGTACAGCGACCAGGTGATCCAGTGCAGCTGTCTGTGGGGGGTTCTTACTTCGGTTTTCATTTCCAAGGTTTTATCATGCCGTCATCCGCTCAAGCTTGTTGTGAAAAAGGTTTCTCAGCCCTGTTGCTAAACTCGTTCACCGTGTAAAAATCTGCATGTGCTGTACTTTGTTAATACATTCCATGTAAACAGTGCATACTTTTTCATGAAGAGTCAATTTTGGCCACTTCTCGAGACAGATTTCCTAGAGAAGACAACGCTATTGTACAGTTGAGTGGAACAGTCTCTGTGACGTAAGCCAAAAGGGTTAAATCCCTTGAGGCTTGTTGATTGTCTTTCAGCTGTGATCGGAGCAAAAGTCAGTAGATTGTGTGATTATAGGGTCAGTACAATGGTGCAGTGCATCATAATGGAATATTTCAAGCCCTTTAACTAGAGTTTTAAAAATGTAACTTCTGTAGTTCCGTTTTTTCCCCTAAGGTGGCTCATTGATCACAATTCCAAGCAATTGTTCTCTGTGTTTAACATCGTGGCGCATTCTAGAAACTTGTAGTAATAGTCATGATGGGGAAAAAAGGAGTTGCAGATTTTCCTCCTATGGTTTTTATATGCATTTTTTGGATGTTTTTGTTGATGTTGCAAGCTGTATACAGCTCAGCTTTTCTTTTCAACCATTTCTTAAAAAGAAAAAATACATTTTACAGCTTTTTCATATTCTCATACTCTTGTAGAATCTAACTTATTGTAAGCGGGAGCAGGGGAACACTTCGATCTTCCGGGCAAGAAAAGCTGAGTTTGAATATTCAAAGTTCAACTGGAAAACAAACATCCCGATAACAAAATATTGTAAAGTGGTTTTTATTTGAAACAGAAGCACAAGTGCCTTTTTAAAAGAGGCAGTATAGTAAAGTTAGGTCCCTGCCTACTAGTTGAGCACTCCTCTCTTCCTTAATGGTGGCAGCTAGACGTAAGCTATAGCCTGCAAAACATCTTGGTTTTGCTTCACTGTTGAAAGACAACTGGTAAGCCCTAACGCCAGCACTTTTTTTGCAGCATGGGAGTTGCTTAAAATTGAGCAACATGCAGGCCGGTGGCATGCTTTTAATACTTCCCATGTCATCTGGTAATTATCCACAAATGAATGTTGCACCAACCAAGTGGAAAATATCCAGAGTCTGATACTTACGAGTCATTTGACTGCCTTTTATGGGTGTTTCGAGGATTATGTGTCCTTCCCCCACCCTCCCACGCCAACTGTGGTAGAAAGACAAAATGCAACATTACAGCACCTTTTGGATATTTTCCTCTTAGCTTTTGTCTTGGGGTGGTTGAGTACCCCATGGAGCACTTGCTTTTATACACATCAGATTGTCAAAGCAACTGCCATGCTACAGAAAGATGAGCTTTGGGTTGTCCCTAAACCATTGTCGCTTGTGCTCCAGATGACACGAAGCACTGCTCTAAACAAGATCTGGTTAGAAATTAAGCTTGCATGCACCTTTCCCATCTTGACATCATTTTCCATTTGTAAATCCCATTTGTGTGTACAGCAATCTAGTTTGCCACATCTGTGCTACACTGCACACTTTAGTGAAATTGGTAAATTCATTGGTTAAACAACTGTAAATTTGTCCTGAATTGATTAATATTGGAGAGGGGCTTTGTTCTTATCGACCTAATTTTAAATTTTGTGCTCTCCATGTCTTCATTGAAAGTTAACTTTAACTCTCCCCTCTTCCTCTCCCTTTTGTGTGTGTTTTTAAAAAATCAGCCAAGATTCTAAACTTTTTATTTTCTACAATCCCAGCAATGTAGTTTCAGGAAAGGTTGACAGAGGGCCTGTAATGCCAAAAGGATGAACATGTATTGAACAATTGTATAGAAATAATAATAAACAACTTTAGCTAACATTCCTAAGCAGCTTTGGTCATTTTTGTTTTAAATATGTGATCATAAATTCCTTGGCCAGGTATTGCCAGAAAGCTCTTCAAAGTTCCTGAAACCAAAATTAGCGCACAGAACTGTGGACCTTTTGCACACTTGCCCTGTCAACTGCACCACTGTGTCAGATATGTATGTATATTAAGAGTATTTCTGCTTAGTCCTCAAGTCAGGCTACAAAGTTGGTCTGTACTGCTTTTTTGGGTTGTGTGTTTGAGCGCTAGCTATGCAGACAGAAGGTCCCAGGTCCAATCTCTGGCATCTCTACATAGATTGGGAAAGACCCAACAATCTCAGGAGAGCTGCTGCTAGTCTGTGTTGACAAATACTAAGCTCAACAACTGAGACTATCAATTTAATTTTTTCCTGGTTCTTCGTTAGTGGAGGAAGAGGATCCTGTGCGGGTTGTCAGTGCCCAGCTCTCCACTGGCAGGAAGTCAAACTTTCAAGGGGGTATGCCAGGTCACTCATTACCAGGGCCCCCGGGTGGGTGGCTCTTTTGGGCATCACATCCCATTTCACCAGGAGCACAGCTGCCTCAACAGCGTTCTGGACCCGACACCTCCCAAGTGACAGTTGGTGGGGGAAGGCTATTAGATACATAGATTTGAGGATCAACCTCCCCTCCCCTAATTTTCCTATCTCCTTCTCCTAAGCCCATACCAGGGTTTCTTCTCGTTCTCCATCTGTGCTACCCTTATACAGCAACCATTAGGGCCTCTTGGGACTTGGCCCCAGGGATTTGCTGGCACAGAGTGACTACAAGTTGTTTTTTCCTCTTCCTCTTCCATTGCTTATTTTTGACTATTCAGTTACTTGCTTAAGCACAAATTGAACTGGCAAAGGGTGTACCCTTGCCCACCAGGTATACCAACCTGCTCAAAATTTTGACTGCCTGCCCGCCGAGAGGTGAGCATTGACAACCCACACAGGATCCCCTTCTTCTCTACAGGGAAGGAACTTATTGCATTAAGTACCAATGTTTGCTTCTTGTTCCCAGGTGTTGTTTTTAAACACACACACACACACACACACACACACACACACACACACACACAGAGTGGTACCTCGGGTTAAGCGCTTAACCCGGAAGTCCGTTCTTAACCTGAAACTGTTCTTAACCTGAAGCACCACTTTTTCTAATGGGGCCTCCTGCTGCAGCCGCGCTGCCAGAGCACAGTTTCTGTTCTCATCCTGAAGCAAAGTTCTTAACCTGAAGCACTATTTCTGGGTTAGCGGAGTCTGTAACCTGAAGCGTGTGTAACCTGAGGTACCTCTGTGTGTGTGTGTGTATATATATATATATATATAATCTTTGCCTAGTTCTCCAAGTTCTGAAACCATGAAATATAATGTGTACAAGATAATCCTGGCTCTAAGGAGTTCTTATTCCTATCCAAACTCTGAATAGAACACTTTGGAAGGTGCTACTGCTGGCTGATAAGTGTGGGTGGGAGTTTGGGCCCTAGGTCACGAGACTGACCTGAAAAGGGTTTGGAATAGATGTATCTCCTTGCCCTGGTCATTTCCCTTGGGGGCGATGACTTTGCACCAACTTAGGTTACAGTGGGTGGGGGACTTGCTCTGGCTGAGCTACATCAAGACACCTTTTGTGGCAGATTGCGAGTTTGGATTGCACATTATTCTGGGAGCTAGTAAATAATAAGCAGGACCAAAACGGCAACTTAATTTCTGCAGGGAGTACTTTTAACAAGTATTTTCCAAAAATGGTTTATTTTTAATCTTCAACAAACAGAAGCAGAGAATCAAAAACCATTTTGAAATATACCATTCATCACAGCTAGTGTGATATAGAACATCTGTTATTCATGTTGAATAAAGCCGTGTTCAGAGCTCAGGAGAGGAATCAGCCTCCCTAAAAAGCAACAGTCTCACCATCGGGTACAATCCTACATGATATTAGCTTCTTTGCTCAAGTCAACACATACCTGTCATTAGAACACACTTAATTTGAGAAGAAAAAATGAAATTCAATTCTTTTACCATGCATGCATGTTTAGAATTGTCACCTTTCATTTGCAGAGGCTCAGAAGAAATATTTCAGCCACATCTAACCCCAAGTATAAAACTATAAGTTGCTTACGTTCACCTTGAAACTATTCTTTCAAGAGAAATTTCTAACAAGTAAGGTATCCAACGGGAGAATGAAGTAGCTGTTTGGGTTCATTTCCTACCTCTTTGGCATGTGTATAACCAAGAGGTCTGCATGCACCTCCCTGTCTCCCAGATAACTTAAATGTGGCATTGACTAGAGGAGGAGGATTGTGGGGGCTATGCCATCCCACCTGCATGTGCCAGAGATGGAGTTAAGAGTACTGTAGCAGCTCTTCTGCAAGGAAGCACTGTAACCTGGATTGCAGCCTTGGAAGTTGAAAACACATTAGCCTCTTCTACATGGGTGCCCAGAGAGAGTCAAATTGTAAAGAGTCATTTGGGAATTTTAAACATTAATTTTTTTGACATATAAAATCAAGGTGAACAGTTGTCACAATTAAAATTGAACCTAGAAAGAGGGCTAAAAGGTTCTGCTAAAATCAAGCCACTGTGTGCTTGCTAGCTGCATTTAAAAAAAAACAAAACTAAAAGTCTTGCTATTAGCTTTTGGGCAGACAGCAAACTCTTCACACAAAACAACATTTTTAAAGAACTTATTCCAAGTCAAATGATCAGTGTTATTGCTGAGCAGTAGTTGTAGATGTCGAAACCTATCAGACAATGAAAGGCTGGCTCAAGATCACTGGAAACAGCTTGAATTCTTGCAGTATTACTGTAATATAGCAACACAATGGATGTCACTGGGTATCAAAAGCCTTATTGTCTGGTACCAATGTCCTTACAGCTGATAGCAAGTGCTGTCACTTTTAGCACTAGATCTGTGCAGTTTCTTCTGTCAATTCCTTGGCCTTTTCATCTTCACTGTCAGGTTGTAAAGCTTTGGTCATTTGCGGGCTCTCAGTCCCATCTAAAAGCAGAAGTGTTTCTTGAGCACCACCATCAGCTTTAGATGTTGCATTTACAGAGATATCCACAGGAAGGGATGGCAAAACAGAAACTGAAGGCGCTGCTGCATCCAACTCTGGCTGAGGACTTGAGCCCTCTGCATAAGATATTGAATCTTCTGAAACTGGAATAGAGGCCTGGTCTGAAAAGCAGAAGTCAAAATCTAATTACAGAAAAAACAAAGCCTGTAATTCTCAAAACATGAAGCCCCTGCAGGTGACTGAAGGAAGCAACATGAAATCAGTAACTAAGCTACCATGTACTCTCTAGAATTAACTCTGCTAAATTATGAGCAATTGTGTCTTCTTCCATGCTTACCCAACAAACACATCAGATTTTAACTAGCTTATTTAAAATAGGACGGCAGATCAGATTCCGGTAGATTGCTCTGTGGACTTGCAGTAGATGAGCAAGGATTTTAATTATAACAACAATTTTCTCAGCTAAATTAGTCTGCTGGAATGAAGAAAGGAACCAGAAGTGCACTTCTGCATGAAACAATACTCAGCTCAGATCCTGGCACTGAAAACAAATCCCTAGGCTCAGAGGCACCCTTTTTTCCCCTTCTCTAATTCTAACACTGATTTCAACAGGGCTGCCCTGAATACACTAATATTTCATATTGTCTTTAGTCTTTATGATGCCAGAAGGTTCTTTGTTTATTTTTCTAAAAAATTGTTGTCAGTAACCAGAATTTAGTAAGGAGGTATTAAAGGTGATCACACAATCAATATGTTGGTTGTGGATTTGCATACGTCTTACTTAACTTTACTTTCTCATTATAAACACTTCAAACTTTCATATCTGAGCAAAAATCAGACTAAAAATTGCCAAGCTTTACTAAGACCCATGTACAGTCATACCTCGGGTTGCAAACGCTGCGGGTTGCACGTTTTCAGGTTGCGGACCGGGCAGAACCCGGAAGAACCAGAATGGGTTACTTCCAGGTTTCGGCACATGCATAGAAGCACAAAATGACATCATGCGCAGAAGTGCTGAATCGCGTCACACGCGTGCGCAGATGCAATGCTTCAGGCTGTGAACGCTGCAGGTTGCGAACGTGCCTCCCACATGGATTACGTTCGCAACCAGAGGTATGACTGTAGTAAATGCTGCAATCTTTTGTGTTTAATTTAAACACAAACATTTACAGTAAATGATGTTTGTGTTTGAATTACCAAAGTGCTTGCTTACCAAAGTGTGAATCAATTCCGTTGTTAGATACCAAGCTATCAGTTGCTGCAACAGTGTCTGGCAAGTTGAAAGAAGCAGAGGAAGGCACCTTGACTGTTTTCACTAAGTCAATTAATTCAGGAAAAGAAGCTCCAGACATATCTATAAAACCTGGAAAGCAATGGGGAAGAGAGAAAAGTATAGCCAATAATTTAGAAGAGAAATAAATTGTTTAAAGGTGAAATTTCTTTCCTGTTCCTAGCTACCACCAAAATGACTTGTAACTTAGAATGTGAATGCCATCAAGAGACTTCTGCTTACGCCTCTGTTAGCCATGAACAGCCTGATACAAATATGCTGAAATCAGTGGAAGGTGTTATTTTACACTTCTGGAATTACAGCATGAAGTCATTCTTACTTTGACAAGCGCCTTGGCAAAGGTATTCCTAACCCCCCACACCCATCTCTGTTCGTAGGCTTATGACTCATGGGGTGGTAGGTGAGGTTCTTAAGGATCCTGTCTCTGCAGGAATTGGACAGCACCACAGTCGAGCTAGTATTCCCCATCAGCGCCCTACATTGTTCCTCTCCCCATGAGCAGACTACAATCTGCAAAGTCATAGTCAACACAGCTCTTCTTCATTGCAGAATTTCTGCACATATGAACCTGCATATAAAAACCAGTCACCCAACTTTTATGCTCTAAAGGTCAACAGGTGAACAGATTACCTGGATCCATGACTCTCTGCACAGGAGGAGGCGGCTGAAGAGAATTTTCTGCTGAATACATATTTACACTTTGATCTGTGCTGTACTCTAAGCTTGCAGGTTCTTCGCTTTGGGAGTTTGGTGCTAACAGAGGAGCCTGAAATAATTTATAAAACAGAAAGAGTTGCATGCTTCAGAACAAGGAACACATTCATTATCACTAAGCAAAGCAACTACAAAGTGGGCAGATGACGTGACCTCATTAGGAGGCCAGAGGCTTATATTATAACCTCAACCTGGGCAGAGTTTCTAAGGGGGAAAGGCTGCTTTCCCCTCTTGACCCAGAAGTGCAATGCAAGCCTATCAGCCAAGCAAACCCTACACAATGGTGTCCACAGATGCTCAAGAAGAATGTAACCTAGCTTCCAGGCAGGTAAGTGGGACACGTCATGGCCCTCTGGAGGAAGGAACAAAAGTGAGTAGGTGGAAAGACGGTATGTGAGCTGCCCATAATTCCTGGGAGTATTACAGCAGCTGAGCCCTGCCCTTCGCATATTAAAAATAGCAGCACCCACAAGCAGTGCAGTCATCTTTCACTGTGAAATGCCTACCTCTGTATAGCCATTGGTTGGTGGTTCAGGAGGTGTGTCTCCCAAGGGCAAAGGAGGAGGAGGACCAGCTTCTGCCTTTTTCTTTGGTATAGAAGGCTGTGTTGGAATTCTGTGCAAATAGCCATATCCAATGCCGCACCCTAAACTGCGCAAGAAGGTAAATAAAAGAAAAAGAAACAAGCTTGCACCCTTGAAAATTTTGTTTTCAAAGTAACTGACAGAAGCCCATTTGACTCAGATCACAAGTAGAAGTCTATCTCTCTAAACTGGAGTGTGCAGCCCTTCTTGGTCCCTCTAACTTTGGGGCAGAGACAAGTCTTAAGGCTATAAGTGATGTATATTAGTTACGAAGCTTCCAGTCTGCACTCGCCCCCAGGAAGCAGGGCAGCTTGCTTTCGTCCACTTTTCCCTCAGCACAAATAAATTCCATGGCACCAAAGAGACCTAGGCATTGCGGGGAGGCACTGTGTCTGGTAAGCAGTAACACCAGACCTCAGCAGCCACTTTCAAGAGGATTTTTTGTTAAGGTTTTAGGGTGTCAAAAGGGAAAAGGCAGAATGCTGCACAAAAGAAACATTTCAAGTCTCTTTACCCTAATGCAACAACTTACAAAAAGGACTCTTCCCAAGTAGCATAGCATTGTGGGTGGTCAGAGGGGCAACGGAATGGTGGCAACATTCCAGTTTTAAAGACTCTTGACTCAGTGTGTTCTGATTGACAGATGGCTCTGTCTAACCAATAGAATGAGTGGCACGTAACCAATAAAGGTGCTGTTTACCTTGGAAAACTGGAATCAAGTGTTAAAATTACTGCCAGATTTCCCCAACTCCCTTGTGGGATGACAAACTTCCCTCAGCTTGTGTACTGCAGTAACCTAGGAAATGAAAGCTGAGTGGAATTATTTATAAAGGGTCAAGCTGCCCCTTGGTCATTCACAGAGGACTAAAATGCATATTCATGAATCGAGTCCCCTACTTACTGAAGCCTGAATGGCAACAGGATAGGAAAAGGAGACAGTCTGCCCTAAACTTGCAGGAAAATACAGGATGGCAAGGGGGTAGAAACTCCAAAATCCAGCACATGCACACTTCCTCTTGGCTCTTAGCTCAAAAGCAGGGACTGGGGTGGGTGGGGGACTATTAGGGGCAGCTTGCCCCACCTAGTTCATACACACCTGTATTTCACAAAAGGTCCCTCCACACTGCTTGAGGCTCAGTATCAATGTGAATTAGCTCACACCTGAACCACATGCAAAGGACCATAAGGAAATATGGCAGCTAGGATCAGGGGCTGGGTGCAGTTGCCAAGACCAGTAGAGAAAATATGGCCCCTCGGTTGCACACCTTTAAAAGGTAAAGGTACCCCTGCCCGTACGGGCCAGTCGTGTCCGACTCTAGGGTTGTGCGCCCATCTCACTTAAGAGGCCAGGGGCCAGCGCTGTCCGGAGACACTTCCGGGTCACGTGGCCAGCGTGACGAAGCTGCTCTGGCGAGCCAGCACCAGCGCAGCACACGGAAACGCCGTTTACCTTCCCGCTATAAAGCGGTACCTATTTATCTACTTGCACTTAGGGGTGCTTTCGAACTGCTAGGTGGGCAGGAGCTGGGACCGAAAGACAGGAGCTCACCCTGCCGCGGGGATTCGAACCGCCGACCATGTGATCAGCAAGCCCTAGGCACTGAGGTTTTACCCACAGCGCCACCCGCGTCCCACTGCACACCTTTATCACTGGTCTATTTCTGAACTTCCACCCCACCTCTTATTGAACCACCACCACCTCAGATTTTGTTTCTAGGCTGCCTGCTACCCTTCCTCTGCTCCATCCCTGACACATCAATCAGCACACCTTGGACCCTCATCTGTCTTTTACATTGCATTAAAATGCAAAGAAGGTAAACCCCTGGGTGAGAACTGCTGCTTCTGTGTTGTGCTGGTGCCAAGGCAAGTGTTCAACAGTGATAACACAAAACACAGGAACTGTAATGGCTTTCTAGGGTGCATAATTCTCCCACACTGTGGATCCCATGGGGCTAAACATCTCCACAGCAATGTACAGGAAAGCATACTGTGATAAGTAAGCCTTGACCTCATTTACAGACGATCCTGCCACTCACAAATCCATACCTTCCTTCTCCACCCCAGGCTCCATTGGGGGTTACAAAAACCTCTCGACAGGAATCCGCTTCTGTGTTATAGACCATCAGTTTCAACGGCTTCCCCTCATGGGTTTCAATCAATGAGAAAAAATCTTCAGACTGAGAGAAAAAGAAGACTGTCATCAACCCAACAGCTGCACTCTAGAACTTCTCCCTGCCTGCCATTACATGATTTCCAGGTGTCCTGTTGCTGTGTAGGACAAAGAATGACTAGCTAGAATTAGCAGCATGTTCTTTGGATATCCCCCTCACAAGGTGTCCTATAGGTAGCTGCCAAAGTACAAAGCAACAGGAAACAGGTCATTGCATTAATCTGCCAAACTTCCATGTGCTATGGACAGGGCAGAACAGAGGACAAGATATGAAGCAGTTAAAGCCAGAATGGTGAATCTGTGGCCCTTCAGATGTTGCTGGACTACAATTCTCATCCCTGACCCCTACCATGCAGGTTAGGATTGATGGTAGTTGGAGTTCAACATCTAGAGGGCCATAGGTTCCATCATTACTGCTGTGTAGGGCAGGATGGTTTGACACCGCAAGTGCAAATGCAGGCGGGGGAAGCAGGTGCTTGGGGAAAGTAGAAAGGTCACCCATGAAATGGTATTGGGCAGGAGTGGATGTAATTTCTTATAGGAATGTTGGTTTTAAACCTCTCTGCTACTGTCATTGATCCTCTGTGCAAAACACCTTTAGCTCAGCAGTGCAGAACTCCCCAGCCCAAGGGCCCAATTCAGTGTGCCAGGTCATTTCAGCCAAGCCATGCTGTCACCTGACATCAAGTGCAAGACAGACAAAGCCAAATTCAAATGGGAGGATTGGTAACAAACTCTGAACTCTTCCTTTGCAACCTCAACTTGAATTCAGTGCTTTTTCGATTTGGCTCCTCTTTTCCCTTGCTGCCCTCCCAGCCCCAACCATCTGTCAAAATGGCATGCAGAGTTGGGCCAATTCTCCACCCTGGGTTTAACTGAAATATCTGTAGAGAGGGATCCAACTTTTCTTCTCTTTGTTTCTGCATTCAGCTTTCCCAACCCTTGAGAACAAGAGTGGGTGAATATTTAAAGACAGCTACACAATTTGCACAGAGAAATTTATATCTAGTCCCAAAGCAAAGACTGGGAAGGAGACTGCATGTGTAGAATAGCTTAAGCCTGGGGAATACTTGCTACAATGAACATAGTGCAATTATAGGCATATCTACTCTGAAACTGAATTAAATGGGGCTTTCTCCCAGGTAAGTATCTATGAGATTGCTGCAGCAATCACTGAAAACTGTCTAGCCCCACCCCACCCCCTTTCAGCCAATGGTGCAACTGATGACTCACTTTACCTCCTGTAGTATCTGATCCGATCCAACAATATAATCAGTGTGCGGCTTCAGGCCAGCCAGCGCTGCTGGGGAAGCCGGTTCCACATCCTAGAGAGACATTGATGAGTTATGTTACCTACGCCTAGTCAACAAATCAAGCAGTGAAAAGCATATATCCAGTTGTTTGCAAACAATGTTCCCAGAAACCTTGCAAGCTCATCCTCAATAAGAGATAAGATAATAGTAGACCAATTCCAGGAAAGTTGTCCACTGTTACCAGACCCACCCAGCATTGCATGCTAGCAAAACACTTTTTCCTGGGGAGGGGGAAAATGGGCACCATCTGGTGCACCCTAGAATGCTCTGCAATGTACAGACAAGTCATTGTGGAAATGTTTCCCTGCAGGAGAGGAAGTTTGGCAAACGATGCCTTTATTCAAAAAATATCACCATGGAAGGGGAGTGGGACGAAGAAAATAAGCCCAGAGCTGACCATCTCAAAATCCGCTCACCAGAGGGGTTCCCATGTTAGTTTGTTGCAGCAAAAACAGCAAAGAATCTTGTGGCACCTTAAAGGCTAACACTCCATTTTGCAATAAACCTGGTTAGTCTTTAAGGTGCCACAAAACTCTTTGCTGAAGGATTCTTTCTTGGGATAAAACAAGCAAACCCTAAATTCAAAAAAAAACCTAGTATTTTGTGTATCTGAAGAAGTGTGCATGTGTATCTGTGTATCTGAAGAAGTGTGCATGCACACGAAAGCTCATACCAAGAACTAACTTAGTTGGTCTTTAAGGTGCTACTGGAAGGGAAAAAAAATTTTTGTTTTGACTATGGCAGACCAACACGGCTACCTATCTGTAACCTAAATTCAAAGTGACAGAATAAGGAAGTATAGTAAACATGCACAGCCATCTTTTCCTACTTACCAGCACATGCCACACATGCTCACTGGCTCTCTGGAAGCTACAGAACCTCACGCTGGCTCCCAGGAGCCCCTGCCCTCCCCACATGTTGCTGGGGACCACCTCCACTTCACGCACTTTCATCGTTTTAATGTTGTACACCTCCAGTTTCACAGCCTTCTCAACATTGGCTTTCAGCAAATCTTTTAAGAGGTCCCCTTCTTTGTTCTCAAAAAAAGAAAGGAAGGAAGGGAAATGTAAGAGGTTTGTTTCTGGACAGTAGCCAACAGACTGCTAGGCCGCCGCCAACAACAACAACAAAAAATATATATTTATAATTTGTTTTTTAATGATTTTATGATTTTTTAAAATGCTTTTATAAGTTTCCCCAGCCACACTGGGTGGCTCCCAGCAGAATAGCAAAATCACTATGAAACATCAAACATTAAAAACTTCCCTAAACAGGGCTGAATGTGGCTATGTGGAGGCTATGTGGAGGGGCAGGCCAGCAGCTGCAGAAATTGAGGTTGAAGTATCAACTTGCCTTCCATAAAGTGGATATTTCCTAATACCTTATGGAACTGACAGCCACAAGATGTGCTATGGCCACTAACTTAAGACGAATTTATTTTATTAATTCATTAAACACATCTCCTGCCTGCTTTTCCAAAAGAATGCTGTTCTCCTCCTAGAGGAGGAGAACAGCAATAAATATAAATTCAGCACTTCTTGAGGCAATAAGTTCTGTTAAGTTTATTTTTAAAAGAACAGCCCCAACTGAAAACAGAGGTCCCATATAGCTAAGGCAATTTACCAGTACCTCTGAATACCAGGTTCTGGGGATCACAATAGGAGGAGGGCTGTGGCCTTTATGCCCCATTTGTGAGCTTTTAGTCATGCAGCGTTTAGGACATTTAACAACAGAGGTACTTATTTCAAAGCAAATCCCTCTGAAATAAACAGGAGTTGCTTCTAATCAAGCATGATTAGGTCATAAAAGAAATGTGCAAAAAAATAAACACCACCATTTGCCATGTCTTTATCCAATGAAACATAAAGTATATTTGGTAGCCATAATGTATGTGGGCCAAGCAGCTTCAAACATGTTAATTATTTACAGGGTGATATTTGAACAAGTGCTGAAAACTAGTTTTGTGACGTGATAACAGGTCAACACCCTCCTTCCCTTCCCTTCCCTTCCCTCCACAGCGCAACACACCCACCAGCTCTGATGAACAAGAGATGTTTGCAGCACAAACAGATCCCAACTTGAGCCATTTATTAGAGAAGTTGGGGCATATCTGATATCAGGAGAAATCTCCTTTCCAGACCCCAATATGGCCTGTCCGTTACATCCACGATCAGAACTTCCAAGACAAACAGACATATGTAAAGGATGGAATTCTGCTACTTGAACAGATTTTTTTTAAAGACACCTAATCACAGAACCACCCTTAATCTCATGCAAACTCAGAAGCACAAGTTAGTAAAAAACCTGAAACCTTTGTTCATACAGGACACTCACAGCCAGCCATTTCAGATGCTTCCATGGCCATCAGTGGGAAGGACCTGCTTGCAAGTTCACGCTCTGCCCTTCTGAGTCACAGGTACTATGACCAACCAAGCCCTGCATAGGGGCAGCCTCCCTTATGACTAAACTTCCAAGCAGTTGAACCTACAACAGTGTACGGTCCTTCTATGTTTTTCAGAAGGGAAACATGAGCAGCTGGGCAGAACCACAGCACCATATCTCCCAAGTGGTCTGTGCCTATCTGGCAGTTCTACTTGCTGACTCCTAGTTTTCATTTATTACGGTAATTCATTAGTTCCACTTATGCACCAACTTTCTTCCACCACAGAGTTCAAGGCAACATATATGCTATCATTGGGGGTGGGGGCAGAAATCTGTCATCCAAGCACTGAGCAGATCTACTTAGCTTAAGAAAAGTGGCAGCTTCATGTACCTTCAGGTCATGCTTTTGGATGCACTTATTTATAGCACACCAGCAACATACTTACCTGCTAGAGCTCAGCATTAAAAAAAACCCAGCGACTTTTGTTTAGCTACTTACCAGTCTGGTGTGTCCTATTGTGAGGATGAAATCAAAGAACGGCTCCAGTCCAGCCTGCTGAGCAGGGGAGTTTTCCTGAACCTGAAAAATGGCAGAGTTTTACATATAGATGAACCAAATGAAAAAAATGTCAGTGGAAGCACACGTTTTCTAAATTATGTAATGCAAAAAGCATTCATACCAAGCATGCTTATGAGCTGACAATAAGAGACTTGTCTTTTGGCAGTTGGGAGAGGTTATACTGGCCTAGAGCAAAAAGAAAATACCACAGCCAACCATCCTAACAAACAGGATAGATGTATTGCTCAGAACCCCTCTCCTCCCTATCCAAACAGAAGCCAAAAGGAACTTTGAAAGGCAGACTTTCAGTCCATCTAGCTCAGTATTTTCTACAATGATGGTCAGTGGCTCCACGGAGTGTCAGGCGGGAGTCTCTCCCAGTGCTACCTGGAGCTGCTGGGAATTGAGACTGGTGCTCCACCACTCAGCTACATCACTTCCCAAAATAACACATGCATCTAAGAGATGCAGTTTCACAACAATCAAAGAGGAAACCCGTGAAAGACAAAGTGCACAGCAGAGAGAGAGTACTATGTAGTGCAAGTCACAGGGAGAAACTTTTAAGCTCTTCCTTCAAAGAGGAGACCAGGTATAAGCTGTGTACAAAACACCAACTGCGAAATACCAATCTGCTGCTGCCCCCATGCTTGATATGCTTTCAAGCTCTACAGGCAAAGTTGGGAGCACCGGACTGGTCTACCTCACAATTCAATTTTATCTATATAAATCTTTTGTTGGCACAGATGGGCTGGGCAGACATTACAAAGAAATGCACAGTCCACCTATTTCCAACGGCAACCAGGAAATACCAATATATGTTGCACCCACAGGAAGCACAGTGCGGTTTACACAAGGGATCCCAAGTAATTTCTCAGCCAGACACCAACTGTCAAGTAGAAAGACGTGCTTAGCTTTAACAATAAAACAATGTAGTTCTTGTGCTCTCGAGATTATTCACCTACAACCAGAAGCTGTTTGTGGTAGGTTTACTGAATGGCAACGTGTACAAATGTGATTTGCTAAGACTGTGTAAGAACCAGAAAAAACTGCAAGCATAGCTAAGCACTACAGAGGCTGGATCCAGCTGCACATAAGTTAGTTGCAATTACCGGTAATTCTCATTAAAACCAATGGGACTTAAGCCAAAACCAACCCATCACATTGATTTTAATAAGGCCTATGTGAAATTAATGTGGCCCAACCCATTCTATTATATGTATTTATATCTCATTTTTCTATGTTAAACATTCATTCAAACTGGCTTACAAATTTTGTTTTAAGGTATAGTGAATGATAAGAGAAGCATCAGAATGTACCATTTTGAAATAGTAAAAGCAGATGGAAGGCAAGACATACAGTGCTTCCAAACAGGAACTTAATATTGCAAATGAGCAGTGGAGAGCTATCCCAAATGGCATTGTTGGCAACAAAGGGTTTTTTTAATACAAGATTTTCTCTGTGTATTTTGTGCAGTTTGATACCAACCATGTGTGGATACTGGAAAGCAAAAAAGAAAACTTGCATGCATGAGGAGCACTAATCCCACAATAAACACCCACATTTAGAGATTTTACTTTAAGAATGGCCACTGAAGCAACACTGTTTTCAGCAGACTTTTAAAAAACATAGGGGCAAGGCTTAGCTCCTTTGGGAATATACATTCTGTTAGAATTATGCAGTGTACATCTGCATGAAGTTATTTTTAACAGTTTATTTTTCTCCAGAGCTCTTGGTTTCCAAAGGAACCAAAGATTTTTGCACACAAACAGAAGAGGAAATAGCATCATAACTGGATAGTCAGGCTATTTGCCAAGGAGTGTCACAGGGCAAAAATAAATAACTATGGGTGAGAGTGCTGGACAAGGAAATAGCACTTCATCCCTTAACTAGTGGAAGCATTTTCCTATTCCCCCATATGTGTCCGAGCCCCATATTTTTTAAGGTTCCCTCCACAAACAAAAAAACGTAAGAACTGGTTTAAGGATGACTGAAAGCTCCTCTTCTCAGTGTGCCATGTTCTGCAACAGAAAACAGATTCCACAAGACTTTGAACAGCATATGCACAGCCCTGCGGAGAGACCTTATTTACACAGCTCTCCCTGAAAAAAAAAATTGAATGCAGCAGAACATTGTGCAGTCATAGTTCATCACTTCTGCACAAAACAGGCAAATCAGAGTGCACCACAGTTCATTCCAAGCTAGACCTGTTAACCATACTCTCCCACAGGAACATATCTGAAGAGACAGCACATACCATTCTAGAACATTCACAGGGCAGGAGTACTGAGCAGGTGGAAGGGGAGACCAATCCAGTACAATAATTTCTATACATTAACATGAATTACCAACTGCACAGGTTGGTAAAGTGGCTTCAAATTCACTAGCTGCTACTTTTTAAGCACTAAGCAGCTGGAAGGACTATCTGCACCCATATGAGCCTGCCCTGCCCTTAAGATTGACCACAGAGGCCTCACTTGCAGACCTGGTGATAAAATCTATCAGGTCTGTGGGTACCAGAGTGAGGGCTCCATCATTATGGAATTCCTACCCATGGGAAGTGTACTTGGTTCTCTCAATGATTGTCTTATAACAGGCTCTGGAAAACCTTATCTGTTTACATCTGCTTTTAACCAATCAATGTCTTGATTTCTGTTATTATTCCCCCTGCGCTTTCATTCTACTGTACTGCTGGTTTTTCTATGAAATTTGTATTGTATTATTTTGTTAAATGATGTGAACCACCTTGACAGGGCTTTATAGCCCTGATGCCCTGATATAGTTCCTCTGATGTAGCATTCTAGGCCAGTCAAATGTCTCTGACATCTATAAGCAAAAGCATACCCCTGCTGTGTGTTCTCAGCCTTTGTGAACATGGAGGTTTCATTTCACTTTTACAGCTGATACCCATTGAGAACTGGTAAACCCCTCCATTTATGAATAAGGATCTCATAACTTCTTTTTAAATGGATGAGGTTTTCATTTAAACTGAAAAACTGTCCATTTGAATACGACCAAAGCTCCCTTTGATCCAGCCCCAACATAACTCAAAACCACAGCATTAAGGTGGCATTATGATAAAAATGAATCATGCACGGTATGGAGAAAGTTTAACAGGTAGCTCTGCTCTCTCACAGCCAGCGTTCAAAACTCCCATTGTTCTAGGCGAATTTTGCGACAAGGAATTTCATTAGCGCAAGCAGTTTTTGAGCTCTATGGGCGCAGTACTGTGCCTAAGATTTCAGATTAAAACTGCAGAGCGGAAGGAAAGGAGGACCTTTTTCTGCCTCCCAACTTCCAGGCATTCTCTGAGGACTGGAGAAGAGACCCTCTTAAGAATATTGCGGGGGGGGGCAGGCAGGGGAAATACGGTTTTGTTTTGTGCAGTCGTCAGATGAGGACTAGACCATGTGAAAAATGAAAATAAGATTTTAGCTGCAGCTCATTCATTTTCAGCTTTGTATTCTAGTTATAAAAAAAGTGTGCCAACATTCTGTTGTTGCGCCCATAACCTAGGTTTAAGGTGCCACTTAGCTCCTAGCTTTCATATCTCAGTTTCTAACACTTCTCACAACTCAAGATACATCCATCAATTTCTGGAGATAAAAGAACACATTTCTTTCAACGTGTGGAATTTACATGGAATTCAAGTAATGCATGGCCATCTTAATTGGGGAATGCTTTAATGTTGCGCTTATTGTATTTTTAGTGCAGTTATTGCATTGCTTTTATCCTGTGAGCCAGAGACCTTTTTTTATGTTATAGGCCAGCCTATAAATAATGGAAATCAGTAAACAATTTCACCACTACAAGAGAGAGCTATGGCTGATGACTTCACAAGGGTATTGGGTGGAGGGGAGCGCTCAAGAGGATTCATCTGTCAATGGCTACCAACCACAATGGCTACATGAAGCCTCCACCTTAGTAAGCTCAGAAAGGAAAAGGAAAAAGAAGGAAGGAAGGAAGGAAGGAAGGAAGGAAGGAAGGAAGAAAGAAACAGTGGGAGAGGGGTGCTGCCCACCTGCCCTGCACTTGTGGGCATCTGGTTGGCCACTGTGGGAAGTCGAATCATAGCTGTCAACTTTCAGATTTGAAAATAAGGGATCAGCAGCCTATAAAATAAAGGATCAGCAGCATAGCTGTCAACTTTCGGATTTGAAAATAAGGGATCAGCAGCCTATAAAATAAAGGATCAGCAGCATAGCTGTCAACTTTTGGATTTGAAAATAAGGGATCAGCAGCCTCACCTGTCCCAGGATATATAACAATCTGGGATAGCAGTGGGAAGCAGCGCTGAAATAAAGGAATTTCCCGCAAAAAAGGGAAGATTGACAGCTATGAGTCAAATGCTGGAATCCACGGGCCTTGGTGGGTCTTTTCCAGCAGGATCCAGCTTATGACGCTGGCGCTCAGATAGACTGCCTCTGTGCACGGAGGTTCCACCTGGCCGTAACAAACCGCCGACGGAGATGAAGAAGAGGAGGAGGAGAGTAGTTTGGATTTGATATCCCGCTTTATCACTACCCGAAGGAGTCTCAAAGCGGCTAACATTCTCCTTTCCCTTCCTCCCCCACAACAAACACTCTGTGAGGTGAGTGGGGCTGAGAGACTTCAGAGAAAGTGTGACTAGCCCAAGGTCACCCAGCAGCTGCATGTGGAGGAGCGGAGACGCGAACCCGGTTCACCAAATTACAAGTCTACGGCTCTTAACCAATACACCACACTTACTCTCAGAGGCTTTCTAAGCATACATTACACCCATTCATAAGCACTCCATTAAAAGCTGGCACCAAGGTGATCCCAAAATTTGTGCAAGATCCCATACCCAATCCACAACCTGCTCTTAAGAACATAAAGAAGAGCCTTGATGGATCAGGACCAATGGCCCATCTAGTCCAGCATCCTATTCCATGGTAACCAACCAGATGCGTATGGGGAACTGGCAAGGAGGACCTGAGCACAAGAGCATCTCTCCCTTCCTGTGGTTCCCAGCAACTGCTGTTCAAAGGCATTACAGTGGTACCTCGGGTTAAGAACTTAACTCGTTCCGGAGGTCCGTTCTTAACCTGAAACTGTTCTTAATCTGAGGTACTACTTTAGCTAATGGGGCCTCCCGCTGCTGCCGCACTGCCATCATGCGATTTCTGTTCTCATCCTGAAGCAAAGTTCTTAACCCAAGGTACTATTTCTGGGTTAGCCAAGTCTGTAACCTGAAGCGTCTGTAACCCGAGGTACCACTCTACTGCCTCTGACCATGGAAGAAGACCATAGCCTCCAACATGACTGGTAGCCATTGATGGACATATCTGCCACAAATCTGTTTCTAAAGAATTTGCTCCTATTTTCAGGACCTCCCTCAGCAATCGTAGAGTTGAAAGGGTCCCCAAGGGTCATCCAGCCCAACCCCCTGCAATTCAGGAATCTCAGCTAAAGGATCCATGACAGGTGGCCATCCAAACCTCTGCTTAAAAACCCTGAAGGAAGGAGAGTCCAGAAGAAGAAGAAGAGTTTGGATTTGATATCCCGCTTTATCTCTACCCGAAAGGGTCTCAAACCGGCTAACATTCTCCTTTCCCTTCCTCCCCCACAACAAACACTCTGTGAGGTGAGTGGGGCTGAGAGACTTCAAAGAAGTGTGACTGGCCCAAGGTCACCCAGCAGCTGCATGTGGAGGAGCGGGGAAGCGAACCCGGTTCACCAGATTACAGTGGTACCTCGGGTTAAGTACTTAATTCGTTCCGGAGGTCTGTTCTTAACCTGAAACTGTTCTTAACCTGAAGCACCACTTTAGCTAATGGGGCCTCCTGCTGCCGCCACGCCGCCGGAGCACAATTTCTGTTCTCATCCTGAAGCAAAGTTCTTAACCTGAAGCACTATTTCTGGGTTAGCGGAGTCTGTAACCTGAAGTGTATGTAACCTGAAGCGTATGTAACCCGAGGTGCCACTGTACTAGTCTACCGCTCTTAACCACTACACCACACTGCCTCTCCTGCGAGCACCATGGGGTAAGGCAGTAATACTGAATGACAACAACGGGGAGGAGGAAGGCGGACGCCCCGTCACGAACAGAAGCCGGGCTGCGCTTTCCTTCCTCCTCCAGCTGCTTCAGCGACAGCGTCCGGGGAGCTCGCCCTTACCCCGTGCACATGATATCCCTCGGAGCCCCCGTCGGGGACTTCGGAGCTGGAGCCCAGCCCCATGAGGGCCACCTCAGGAGCGCGGAGGCGACACCGGCGACGCCATCCTCATCCTCCCTCAGCCGCCGCCGCCGCCAAGTTCCAACGCTGCAGCGCCGACTGCGCATGCGCAGGGAGGGCAGGAGGTTGGCGGAGGGACGCAGCTGACCACAGAGCAAGCCGACGCGCTGGCGCTCTATAGGCTGAGGCCGTCCCCCTCCACGTGACGGCCCGGGCGGACAGGCTACCAGTAGTAACCGCAGGGAGGCGGGGTCTTCGCGCCCCGAGAAAGATGACGAGGAGGATCGGGAGCTTAGCAACGGGGAGCGGGAAGGGGCGTGGCCGCAGGTAACCACGCACGCCGGGCGGCGGTTGGCTGCTCTAGGTGCTCGTCTTGAGAGGGGAAGGCGGCGCCGGCCGTTGTGGCGGTTGGCGTTTCGAACGTTGCCCAGGCGGTTGCTGTTGGCGGCCATGGCTGACGAAGACCCTCAGGCCCTGGTACTCCCTTTCCCATGCCAAAAGGGAGAGAACTCGCCTCAGGGCTTTGCTGTGGCTGGTGCCAGGCCCCCGTTATTAATTCGCGGGAGGTTTAAAATCCTGCCTTTCCTGTAGGCGGCTCACCAAATGGCTTTTAGGCGGACTTTCGCCCGCCCCGACCCCTCCTGTGCTGTGCCTTGCCTACCTCACAGGGTTGTTGTGAAGAGAAAGCGGAGAGGGGGCACTGCGTACACCAGGCGCTGCCCTGTATCCATTGTGCTGAGCCTCCCCACCTGAGCGGGGCGAGATTCCAGCGGTCCAGCAATAAACTAAAAACACGTCAGCATTCTAGATAACTGGGCAGGCTTGCCCAAACAAATATGTTTAGTATGTGCTGAAGAGTACAGTGACGGCACCTGCCCAGTATCAATAGGCAGGGAGTTCCAACCCAGGGTCTGGGTTCCTTGGCCTGTGGGGCAGCGGAGATTGTGGTGTCTTTATGATACACCGTTTATTGGCACACATATACATCCTGATCCTGCGACAGAAAGGCCTTGCTCCTCCCATAGCCACAACCTTGGATTCAAGCAGAAACCAACCATGAGACCCTAGGGTATAGGGTGGTATATAAATTCAATTAATAAGAATAATTAACCAGAAGCTGCAGTTAGTGCAGAATGTTGCACTGCGATTGCTGAAAGGAGTGAGACCTTCCCAGTATATAACATTTGTGCTCGGAGATCTGCACTGGTTGTCAATTTTCTACAGGGTCAGGACTATTAATATATAATGCCCATAATAACTTGAAACCTGTGAGATCACCTTATATTTGCCTTCTCAACCACTACAGTCTGGGGAACTAGCACTGTTACAGGTGCCACATAATACCCATTCCACATCTGTAATAAATCATCATTTTAGTGTGGCTGTACCTACACATTGGAACTCCCTGCCTATACTAAACATATTTGTTTGGGCAAGCCTGCCCAGTTATCTAGAATGCTGATATGTTTTTAGTTTATTGCTGGTTTTAATATTTTGAAAGCTTTAATTTACTAATAATGTTATTGTTTTATTTTTTTTCTAAACTGCTTTGAGGAATTTTACAAAACTGGTATATAATTTTTATGAAATGCATAATAAACAAGCAAGCAATGATTTTCTCCTTCTCTCCCCCTCAAGGCTAAAATTCTATACTATGCTCAAGAAAAATACTTCAACTATGTTGTTCAAGTGACAAACATTGAACTGGCAAAACATGCTAATGATCCAGTGCTGTTGTTTTTCAAGGGTTTTGGAACATTGCTTCTTGGTAAATACTTTAAATCAATAAACTTTGAAAGTACATCTTTCTAGAAACAAAATACAATGTAAAAGCCTAATTGAGCTAAATGAGGTTTTTTTTAAAATGCATCTGAGTTCTGCGTACTGAGGTAACTTGAGAACTGGAAAGTTTTTAAAAACATGAAACCTGAGCATATCAAAGGCTAGGAAACACTAAGTTTCACATTAGGAATTCACCCCAGACTGAGGTGTGGAAGTGAAAACAGAAAGCGCACCATGCTTGCATATATCTCTGGTATTGTTTTACCATTCTGATAACCCACCATAAAAATCTGGCACTCCCATGAGTCAATTGTATTACATCCTTGCAGGCCGAATTCAAGAAGGCATTGTACTACTAGAGAATGCCCGGAAGCGCCATGTAGATGTTTCCTTATGTTGTCTCCTGGGTCTCATTTATGCACACAAAAGATGTGAAAACGTTGGTAAGTTCTGTGCTATTAAATACATTTTGTGCCATTCATCACAAGTTGTCAGGAATGAGAGATTCAGTGTTTCCAATAACAGTATTAAAATCAATCAAATGAAAATTGAGGGCGGGGGTAATGTAAAAAATAAATCAAAAAGAGGGTATGATCCTGCCAACTTGAGTATGGAAGGTTGGCAGAACAGTCTAGGAGAGAACTGGAAAACTTCAGTGCTAGTTACACTTAAAATTAACTACACTTTGGGAATAACAACAAAGACCTAGAGTTTTAGAAGTTCCGTCAGTTTCAAATGCAGTTTGACTTAAACAGTTTTCACATTTAGAACATAACATGAAAAAAGACCTGCAATTCTCTAAGTGTTTCATACCTTGCACACTTCATGATGTAACTTTCCTCCCCAAATTGTTTTCCTTGAATCAGCCCTAGGAGCTTCTTTGTTGGCCTATCTTGTGTGATACGTGAAAACCAGACAAGTGGATAACAAGGGTAGCATATACCACCACCCGTCCTGTTTACTTTCAGATACTTCTGCCCTTTTGGACTTGGAAACCAAATTAAAGGAAGCGCGGAAGACCGCCGGAAGTAATGCATTGTATTATGCTGGAATGTTTCTGTGGCTCCTGAATAAAAATGATAAAGCAAAGGAATATGTTGACAGAATGCTGAAAGTATCTAATGGAGCAAGAGAGGTAAAGTGGAATAGATCAGGCTGTTCATTGAACATTGAAATGTGCCAGACCTATTCAATACTTCATAGAATGTAAGCCAGAAAAGCATAGTTATAACTTTCTTGCAAGTGTCATCCTTGTTCAAAGACAGCCTTCCTCATGCATTGCCCTTCTGGATCAGAAGGACGCAAGCACACAAAAAGGAGCTGGGAGCAGGGAGATATCTGCATCCAGCACTCAAGGTTGTATGCATAGTCACCCTGGAATATGTACCGACTACCAAACAGATGGTAAACATTGTCAGTTCTGACAGCACCAAACTGTCAGCACTTCTGTTTCAGGAAGGCCAGAGAGTGACTCTAGACATCTCCTTCACCCTTCCCACTGTGACAGATGTTCAGTGCTGGCAAAGCTGACAGTGCCAACCATCTGTTCAGTTGAGGAAGTCAGCTGAAATATATGTGATCAGCCTTCTGAACTGGGGCCAGTGTACTACCTAATCTTCACTGTGTTTCTCATTGCTTATTATGAAATCAGACCTGTTCTTTCACATCAACGTGAATCACTCGATAAACTGCATTATCTTATAAACGTATACACAGCAGTAATTCCCAGTGAGTTAAATGCATGCTCCCTGGTAAGTGTGCAGAGGAGGATAACAACTTGGTACTTCCATGTTTTAATACCAGGTCCTTCATTCTTAAAAAATCTTAACCATCAACACCCTAGTTTCACTAGACAGCTGATTGAACTGAAAGTGATGAAGCCAAATCTCACAAAGTGGATTTCTCCACTTTGGTACAAAAGCAAATTAAATTAAAATTGGTTTTCTTTGTTAAATGAAAGCACCCCTTTTTCTACCTAGCTTTGAAAGGGGTTCGGGAAATTCATGGAGTTTACCATTTATCAATGGTTATCACCCGGCTGTAAAAGCTAAATGAAACATTAAAGTTCATAAAGACTGGGAACATACAGGTGGTGAATGCAGTTGCTTATGGACTCCCTAGAGTTTTTGACTAGCCCAGAATGCTACTTCAGAGGAACCCTTGATCTGATCCAACGGGGCACTTTGTATACTGTTGTGGATTTGCTTCTGTGTACTGTAGTGAGATTTTGTTGCCTATACAAGTTAAATAAGAGTAATTTATCACCAAATGTTTATAGTTTGCAATCCTCTATACCACATGTGGATAATCCACAACCTGCCTGTGGCCCTCATAGGCCTTCAGTCCAGTCCAGTCCAGTCCAAATTCCCAAGCTGTTGTCTGCCAAATCCCCCCTAGTCTGCCACAGTTATCTCTATGTGTGTTCCTCATAAATTGCATAACTCAGCCAACCAAACAGCTGTGCTAGGGGGTGCAGTTGTGATGAGGAAGCAGCATGGGGAGTGTTACTTCCTGTGCTCCTTCCTCCTCACCACAATTATATGTGAGTTTGAATGGCTTGTTCCACCACTGGCTCTGGCACATCCATGCAGCTCCCAACAGCTCAAAAAAGTGTGCTGTACACACTTATCTGGAAGTAAGTCCCATTGAACTATGTGGAACTGAATTATGTAAAAGAAATTTAAAAAGAATCAGTACTTTAAAAGTGATGTGACTATTTTGATATGTATACAGCCGACTAACTTCTCAGTTCAAAAGCATGTCAAAGTGCAAGTACATAAATAGGTACTGCTCTGGTGGGAAGATAAATGGCATTTCCGTGCGCTGCTCTGGTTCGCCAGAAGTGGCTTAGTCATGCTGGCCACATGACCCAGAAGCTGTATGCCGGCTCCCTCAGCTTATAGAGCGAGATGAGTGCCGCAATCCCAGAGTCGGTCACGACTGGACCTAATGGTCAGGGGTCCCTTTACCTTTTATACAGCTGACTAACTTCTCAGTAGGTTGTCAGGCTCTGTTCTCTGAAATCCTTGTATGGCTCATAGTGCAGAAAGAGTATCACCTTTGCCAGACCATATTCAAAGGTAACCATTATTCGACTGGAACAGACATTCCTTAATTGGTGGTTTTTAAGCAGTGGTTGGTTGGCCATCTGTTGTGGATGCTTTAAGGTGAGACTCCTGCATTGCAGGGGTTGAACAAGATGACCCTCAGGATCCCTTCCAGCTATACAGTTCTATGACAGCAGGATGCAGGAGAATTCTAGAAAGTATCCTTTGGATCTGAGGATGCTGGAAGGGAAGCAAGTACAGGGGTTGGTAATCTGGGGGAAGGAAAGCTTTGCTGCTGCTTCAGTAGAGGTCTTCACAGTACTATGTTCTTCAAAGATTGCTTCCTGTAATCATTCAAAGTCCCAATGAGTCTTGTGGTCTCTGGCTCCAAGAGCTGCTCAAATCTTAGTTCTGGGAGAGGGAGAACTTTTAAATACAAAACCTACAACCTTAATTATCAGTGTGTTCCAAACGTGTATCACACTCTTCCTGCTCAGTTGGTGGTGGTGGGGAAACAGCAGAATGTGCATTGTCTTGGCAGAAGGATGGTATTTGTTTTTAGTTATATTTTATCAGAAAATACTAGTGTCCTAAGGTTTCTTATATATTTGGTTTCTAATTGCGTTTAACTTTTGTATCTGAAAGTAATTGTATGTGAACTATTGAATTGACGTTCTATTGGCATACTAATGCTGTAATTGAAGACTTTCATTACTTTGCTGAGGAGGTGTTTGTTTTTTCCACCTCTGCAGGGACTAGTTTTGAAAGGAT
Source organism: Podarcis siculus (assembly GCA_034642415.1). Taxonomy (NCBI): domain Eukaryota; kingdom Metazoa; phylum Chordata; class Lepidosauria; order Squamata; family Lacertidae; genus Podarcis; species Podarcis siculus. Next base: position 5,583,919 of record JAXCMG010000017.1, on the reverse strand, counting down.
GGATATATGTTACCAGTGACAAAGCTCATGCTGCTAAGAAGGCTATAAAATATTTGGATGAAGGGATTCAAGACAATACAGAAATATTTGGGATGATGGGAAAGGTAGATAATTTACTTTTAGTTTTGCTATCATTCTCTCTCTTTCCTTTTAGACAGGATAACCAAGTGGTTAGAACTATATCCCTGGAGGCTGAGATCTTGGGGTACTGCAAATCCAACTCCAAAATCCTTTAACTTGATCCTGTGCAGAGCTAGCTGCACTGAAGCCCATTGAAATCAGTGGTCATATCTGTCACTAACTCTATGTCAGATTGCCTGGATATATCCTACAAAGCCAAATCTAGGAGGTTTGGTCTGAGTAGAACAGAGATGACCAAATGCCATTTGATTATATAGTTGCTTGTTTATTTAAAAGACTTTTAGATCACTTTTTAAGCAAAGTTGCCTCTTAAAATGGTTTAGAACCATGTACAAATACAAACTCATAAACTCTCACAGTTAAAGCAGTTAAAACATATCAAATTTTAACCAAGGAACATACAAGCCAACGTACCAACAAAATAACCATCTAGTTCTAAAAATATCATTTGATGAGGCCAGGATGAAAAAATGGGCTGCCATTATTTTTATTAATACCCTGCCCAGAGGAGCCCAGGATGGCAAATAAGAGATAAAACAAAAACATTTTTAAAACCTCTTTAAAAAAATTCCAATATTCTTTAAAAGGATAAAATGTGATTGACTGAAATTCCACTTCTTATTTGCCACAGTAGTGACAGCATGTGTACTCCATACTTGTTTTTGTTTTTAAATGAAACTTCTGCCATAGGCATCTCTCACTGGGAAGTTACCTTCTGACTACAAAACTGTATTGGATTGATTTTGCTGGCAAAATCCAGGATAGGTGAATGTGATGTGACTCCATTATGAACTGGCCACAGAAATTGGTATATATCTTGTGTTGACTGCGGTGGCATACATCCACTCAAGTGCCTCTTTCAAATGATACATATTTTTTCTCTCCTCGCCCCCCTTCCCACTTCCTATAGGCAAAATATTTCATGGTGCAGCAGAATTACTCTGGAGCTCTGGAAATAATTAGCCAGTTAGTAGTTACTTTCCCTTTATTTACACCAGCCATTGTCATCAAGATGAGACTACATTTAGCATCACAGGACTGGGAGCAAACTGCAGAAGAAAGTAAACGGTAGGAGATGATTTTCAGCAACGGAAGAAATTGAGACATGCCATTTCATTTGTAAACAGGTTGGCCAACCTCAGTATAGGAAGCTGCCTCTTACTATTACTCCTGTATTCCTGACTAGCATGGTGACTTTGGACTCGTAGGCACATACTTGGTTGTAACCCTGCAGGCTGGGTATGAATCTTTAGGCATCTGCCCTTTTGAGGGATAGTGGGTGGCTTGGTTTTCCCTTAGACTCCACCAGGGGCTTATCTGCTGTCACTCAGGCTGGAACCCACTCTGAGGGCCCTTCTGGAGAATCCTCTGGAAGCAGGTTCACCAGGGAGTCTCAGGATCTTCATGGCTGGCAGCAGGAGACATATCTGCTTCTCCAAGTCTTTGGCTAATGGGAGAGATGGCAGTGGTCAGGGATGATGAGAGCTGTCAGTTAAAGCATCTGGAGGGCAGCAATTTGGGAAGACAGGAGTCTTTCCTAGTCCTAGAGATGTCAGAGATTGAACCTGGAATGTTTTACATGCAACGCTTGCGCTCCTCCGTTGACCTTTGGTTCTTTCCCTATAAAGTGGTTATTTAAAACATAATCCTAATTCTTATGGATGTTCAACATAATGGCCAGTAGGTGTCCTCCAGTACCTGCACAATTACAGACTGTTGGCTACCGTGTTTTGCGCTTCAGCTAACATTGCCTTCCTGGTGCTCCTAAGTCTTCTAACTCTTTCCACATTCAGCCGATGTTGATATGTCACAAAATCCATTTCCCCCCAAAACAATCTTTCCCACTCTCCAATTTGTCTTTTAAAATTATGAGATAAATCCTGTCTTTCTAAACCTTAAACTTGTTTTCTCCTTTATCTGAGTGTGACTCTGTAGCAATAAGTATGTAGCTTTTAATTAATAACAGATTTTCTTTCTTTCAATAATAGGCATAATTGAAATTAAAATAGCATAAATAAGTCATTTATGCTATAATTTACTTTTCTCTCTTAATACTTTTGAACAAATTCTTGTTTAAGAATCCTAAGCAAGGATCCAAATGATATAGATGGACTCCAGTACATGGTTGTAAATCATCTTGCTATTACTGGGAATAAAGTTTTGGTGAGTGTTATATATTTTTTGACATTTGGAATATAAAATTGGTGTCCTAGAATTTTAAAACAAACGTAGTCTTCATGGTGCTCTTTGCCCACAATGATTTGATGGGAAGCTTATCATTAGCAATGTTGCCTTTGTGTACTTTTTATATTAAGCATTTCTATACTTGAGGATATGTTTGCTTCATAGATACTAATATGTAGCATAATGTGAAGAATTGGACTCAAAATCCCAGATTTTGTTTTTAAAATCAAGTGCCTAACTCTTATGTTTAAAATGTGTACATAGTTTTTCACCTTTGGCTAACTCACTGCTTGTTATGCCATTCAGTGTATTAGATATAAAATAAGTGGCAGTGTCTCTAATTTTAAAATATTAAGCTTTTTAATGCAGGCACTGCAAATGCTTAGAGAATTTATTGTTGCTTTGGAGTTGAAGGAGCCCCAAAGATCCGAACTTCACCTTCAAAAAATCCTTGTAATCAGCAGACTGGTAAGGGCATGTTTACCATTACTATGACCTATCTTGCTTAGTAATAATTTGTTTTCTTTCCTATCTTTGGTGCCTTCCCCATTTGAAATATTGCGGGTGCCCCCCCCCAAAGAAAGTCTTACAAATGTGTGTGGAAATCTAATTTACTAGCTAGCTGTATAAATTGATAATACTTATGGTTTTTTTCACATAATGAACAAATGTAATTATGCATTTTCAATACTTCCATGCCACCACATGGCATTTTTGACCATATATGTGCTTCATGAGCATGACATTAATTTTTTGCCCTTTAAATTATGTTCTGTTTAGTGCGGGAAGAATCAAAATATCCTCCGGGAAGTGTATGAGTTTGTTAAAGACTCAGGTAGCAACCTAATATCTAGCAATGCACATTATGCGAATGAGTTAGGCTATCTGCTAATCCTTCAAGGGTGTTGGAAGGAAGCATCTGAATGGTATGCAAAAGCCTCAGAGTTGAATGAAAACACTGCAGATTCAATGACAGGTAGGCGGTTAAGAATATTCCCCCCCCCCCCGTTTAATTTAGTATCTGTCTTTCTTCAACCTAATAAAATAAAAACCTTTGGACCATGTGCCAACCTCAAGTCACTTTTAGGTCTGGTGCATGGAGTTACCTGGACTCTGGAGGAGTGGATACACATCTGTCATCTACAGTGGTACCTTGGGTTAAGTACTTAATTCGTTTCGGAGGTCCGTTCTTAACCTGAAACACCACTTTAGCTAACGGGGCCTCCTGCTGCTGCTGCACTGCCGGAGCATGATTTCTGTTCTCATCCTGAAGCAAAGTTTTTAACCCGAGGTGCTATTTCTGGGTTAGCAGAGTCTGTAACCTGAAGCGTATGTAACCCG
>JAXCMG010000017.1:5561592-5574662 GCA_034642415.1 Podarcis siculus | reverse complement strand
AATTGAGTTCTGAGTGTCTACTCAAGAAAAAAGTAAAAAATGCTTATGGATTTTAGGTTGCTGGGAGTTGCTTTCAGGGAATGAGCTTTTTAACTATTATTGTTGTTTCCCGCCCTTCACCTTAAGTTCCTAGGGTGGGTTACAACAATTAAAACACAATATTACAAACAGTTTAAAACAATTTAACTGCAACTGAATTAAAAAGTCCAAGCTTCTTATTAAGCTAAGAAGCAATAATGCTTCTGATCCTTGACTTGGGGATACAAAGATCAAAGACAAAGGGGAAGAGTCAGAGCTATACACTATACAATCCCCAAGAGAGCAAAACCACATTAAAAATGAGGGGTTGGTCCAGTTCCCAACTGAGCTCACAGCTCACCTTGCACTACTGGAGGGAAGATAGCACAAATCTCAATTCTCACAAACAATAAATATGAAGAAGACAGTATTTAAAAGAGCACCCATCTTTGCAATTTGCATGTCATACCAGCTAATCTGGTATTTATGTATGCCATTTGGGTAAGGACTGTAGCTCAGTGGTAGAACATCTGCTTTGTATGCATAAGGTCTCAGGTTCAATACCTGAGGGGGAAACTCTATCTTAAACCCTGAAGAGCTGCTGCCAGTTAGCATAGACCAGGCTTCCTCAACCTCAGCCCTCCAGATGTTTTTGGCCTACAACTCCCATGATCCCTAGCTAGCAGGACCAGTGGTCAGGGATGATGAGAACTGTAGTCTCAAAACATCTGAAGGGCCAAGGTTGAAGAAGCCTGGTGTAGACAGTACTGAGCTAGATGGACCATTGATCTGATTGGATGTACAGCAGCTTCCTATATAGGATGCTTGTTCACCCATCAGTCATGCTCCCTCATGCTTTTGAGCAAGCTGTCTACTTAAAAAAAAAAAAATCATGTGTATATTTGTTTACAAACTTATCCTTTGCTTTATTAAAAACAAAACCTGTAAATGTTTATAAAACAGTTGCAAAACTGCTCCAGGAGTTGGTTGGTGATATCATAAGAGCTAAGCTACCAACACACCTTTCATGGTTTTTGTTACTCGAGTTCAAACTGAAAATGCTACAGACATGCAGAACCGAGTTTTCAGATCTCAGGAGACGAAACAGTACATATTATAATCACCATTGTTCGTTACTGCTCCCAAAATATTCCATCTGTCTTCACCTTAACCACACTGAATAGCATGGGATCAAGTTAGTAAACTGTTGTGCTTACTCAGGAAGGCCTACATAAGATTAAGTAAAGTATAACATGGTTTTTGTACAAAATGACATGTTGAGAGCAAAACAACATGTTAGGCTATTTTGCAGGAGAACTAGAAACTGCCCAGGGTACTCTGCAGCGTTGTTTAGAATTGGATCCAACATCAACAGATGCCAATCTTCTTATGGCCCAGATCCACCTCTCTCAAGGAAACATCAAAGAATGTGTCCATTCACTTGAAATAGGAGTCAGCTACAATTTTCAGGTAAGATGGAGCCCAAAAGGAACAATGTAAATGCTTGTGAGAACAGTCTTTACTCTGGCCTTGCTTGTGGGTCTGCTTGTGAGTACCAAGCTTACAAGCCTTTTCCTTGTTACTCTACATGCATGTGACCAGCACACATGCAAAAAAAAATTTAGGATGAAGTTTGCATTGGATGTTCTTACTAATGTCACTTTTTTCATATTTTGGGCAGCTTCGTGATTCTCCATGGTATCACTTCATCAGGGCTAGAGCACTGAATAAAGCTGGAGAGTATCCTGAAGCCATCAAAGTCTTAAAAATGCTTATCAGTTTACCTCAAATGAAAGGGGAAGCTAAGAAAGGCCAGGGTCCCCGTATAGTTATAAGTGAACAAGTCTCCATCTATCTGGAACTCGCTGAAGCTCTTCGATTCAACGGGGAACTGGTAAGAAGTTCTGTATATTAACTGCACAGTAAATGCAATGTCTAATATTTTTAAAGGAAGCAAGACCCTCTGGGGTAAAGAGCAAACCTGATGAATTCACTCAATTTAAAAGTAAACTGGTCAAAAATAAACTGGAGAAAGTAGCAATTACATAACTTCAGATGTTCTTTTATGTTCTTTGAAGGGAAGATTGTTGGAAATGATTCAAGAGGTTGAATCGGATCCTGCAGTTTTATTCAAAACCTAATGGGCTTATCTGTCCTGAGCCCATTCACTGGTAGCAGATTCAGGACACAATGGGAAGGGCTTGCGTCAGGTAGCGCATTATACCATTGTCTTTTGGAACTCCCATTTCAAAAGACAGCAATTTAGATATAACCATAGAATTGCAGATTGCTACAGTGCAGGAGATGGGACGCGGGTGGCGCTGTGGGTTAAACCACAGAGCCTAAGGCTTGCCAATCCGAAGGTTGGCAGTTTGAATCCCTGCGATGGGGTGAGCTCCCGTTGCTCGGTCCCTGCTCCTGCCAACCTAGCAGTTCGAAAGCATGCAGTGCAAGTAGATAAATAGGTACTGCTCCGGTGGGAAGGTAAACGGCATTTCCGTGCACTGCTCTGGTTCACCAGAAGCGGCTTAGTCATGCTGGCCACATGACCCGGAAGCTGTACGCTGGCTCCCTTGGCCAATAAAGCGAGATGAGCACCGCAACCCCACAGTCAGTCATGACTGGACCTAATGGTCAGGGGTCCCTTTACCTTTACAATGCAGGAATCTCAACTAAAGCATCCATGATTTCTTTCTGAATATTTGAGCCTTTGCTCATGGAACTCAAATAGATCAGTAATTTGCCTTGTATTAAGGAAAAGTATATAAGGAATACAGTGATTAAAATAATTGGTTAAAGCTGAGGTTTGAACCAGGAAGTCTCCAGTTCAAATTTTGCCTTTCATGAACTCACTCATCAAACCACTCTCAGCTTCAGTTCTCTGCAATATGGTGATAGTAAAACTGATCTGCTTTACAGAGCTGTTATAAAGTTGATTGAGGGTTTTGAGTGTTCAAAAACTGCTATATAAATGTTAATTCCTATTCTTATTAGCAGCAGTAACATTACCTTTTCTATGTAGCATTAAAGTTTTTGAAAAATTTCCATGTATTGTTTTAATATTCTAGCATGAAGCTACTAAGATAATGCAAGATGCCATTATTGAATTTAATGGGACATCAGAAGAAACCCGTGTCATGGTTGCTAATGTAGATTTGGCTCTCAGCAAAGGGGAAGTTGATTCAGCCCTAACTATGCTGAGGAATGTCACACCATGCCAGCCATATTACACTGAGGTTAAGGAAAAAATGGCTCAGATATACCTTCAAGTTCGAAAGGACAAGAGACTGTATATTGGATGCTATTGGTAATGTTAATTTTGCTTTTTGCAAGTATTCTTTTTCATATTTTGCTTGAGGGGCAGGAATGAATCCAGAGCATTAGAGTAAGGATTATTTGAGAGACTATCAGAACCTTTTAGAACAGAGGTGCCTAACCTTTGCAGCGCAAGGCCTGCAAAGTTAGCCACTGCCCTGAGAATCACGTGCCAGTGATGGGCATGGCTAATACACACTTTCTTGTGTGTACAACACACATACAGACCACATTCACTCAGACAGCCCCACAGCCTCATCCTTCTTTCAAACAGTATTGTAGCAGTGGGCGATAACCCATCAAACCACTGTATTGGGAGGACAGATTTTCCTTCTCCAAGTACAGCACTGTGATGCAGACCCTCCAAGTGTCCCTATTTTCTAGAGACATCCTGATTTAGAGAAGCCACCCCAGTTTCTGATTTGATCCCGGAATGTCCTGCTTTTCCTTAGAACATCCCTATTTTCACTGGAGAAATGTTGGAGGATATGGAGTTATCTGACCCTCAAGCCATCTGAAGGCAATCCTGTATTGGGACAGTTTTAAAAAACGTTTTATTATGTTTTTATATATGTTGGAAGCCGCCCAGAGTGGCTGGGGCAACCCAGTCAGATGGTTTGGGTACAAATAGTAAAATTAACATTATGGAATGGGATGTCCCTGTTTTCAGCAGAGAAATGTTGGAGAGTATGTGTGATAAAGAGGAAAAACATTATCTGTTCTTCAGGCAAATCTCTTCCTAACACAGCAATGTATTGGGGAGGAAAGCCCTTCTCTGCTTACCTTTCAAAGATGCCTTCTTCTGATTCAGCACCATGCTAGGAGCTCTTAGCACTCGGGAAACAGGAATATGTGCTTTTTTACTCTTACAATATCTTACTTTATTGGATGATCATTGGTTCTAGTATTAATTAAAGAGGAATAAAATAAAATATGTCTACCTACTTTCTCCAAACCATGTGTAATTTTATACCCCTCTATCATTTTTTTTAATTTTATAAATTTTATACACTGCTTGATTGTAAATAAAAACACACACTCTCAAAGCAGTTTACAAAAAGGTAAAGCAATAAAATAAAGAAAAATATACTTAAAATGTATAAAAAGTGAAAATACTAAAGCAGTTTAAAATTCACCTCAACTTTGTTAGCATCTGAGTAGACTTTTCGAAACAATGTTTTTTAGCTGGTGCTGAAAAGAGTACAGTACCTCTACCATATACCCATCTTCATTCTTTCCCCTCAAAACTACAAAGCCCCAAATGTTGGAACATCTCAAAGGGGAGGTGTTGTAGCCCTTTGATCATTTTTGTATGACCTTAAACATAACACTTTCCCCCAGAGTCAGTTCACATATTCAGCAGACAGTCATCAGGTCTATAGAAGTGGAATTATGCATACACATGTATGAATGAGGCTTTAATGTACTATAAGTGGAGCACCAGTTGCTCACTTCTTCAGGATGTGGTGCAAAGTGACCTCGCATATATCTGATCCTGCAAACCAGGTTATGTTTGAAGGGTAATTCACTGGCTTTATTCTGGTGTTGTTTGGGGGTTCATAATCTGTAGCTGTATCCATTTTAGGGACTATTACAGTTAAGGCTGCTGTGCCAATTTAAAAGTGTGAAGCTCTAAAATCATCTTGTGTATACTGAGTCTGTTTGTCATTTCTTAAATGACATTCCATTTTTTAATCTAGTGAGTTGTGTGAAAATATGCCAAGTCCTCATACAAGCCTTCTCTTGGGGGATGCCTACATGAATATTCAAGAGGTTAGTGTACAGTGATAAAATGCAAATTTTATACCTAAAAAAACTAAAATGCTACCCCAACTCCCAATTGAAATTGAAACTAAGACCGTAGTCCTGTGCATTGTTACTTGACAGTTACACCTGTTGAACTCAGTAGGCCTGACTTGCAAGTAAACATGCATAGGATTAAGCTACTCATCACTGAAGAACACCAAACAAAAAACTCCAAAAATAGCTATATTAATATTACAAAAATAACTGCAATTTTTCTGTCACTTATTGTAGCCTGAGAAAGCTTTGGAAGTTTATGAAGCAGCTCAGAAGAAGAATCCTTTGGATGCAACAGTAGCAAGGAAAATTGGGAAAGCCTTTGTGTCCACCCATCAATATAACAAGGTTGAGAAACAGATTGTTCTTTTTGCTAAAAATTGTTCAGGTCTAAGCCAGGGAAGCAAGCAGCCTGCTGTCATCTCTTGATCTGTCCAATGAATAGAGTTTTTACAGGGGTCTGTATTCAGATGTGTATTTTGAGACATGGCCTGGGATCAGTCTGCTTGGTTTCAGAGTTCCAAGGTGCCAAGTAATGAATTTATACATTGATTCAACTATGTGTGTGTATCCCAGGAGACAAATGGGGATGTCTACTCAGTTTCAAAAGAAAAGATAAAATAGATCTAAGCCAGTGTTTTTCAACCTTTTTTGGGCAAAGGCACACTTGTTTCATGAAAAAAATCACGAGGCACACCACCATTAGAAAATGTTAAAAAATTTAACTCTGTGCCTATATTGACTATATATAAAGTAATTCTCTTGAATAGTAATCAAATTTTTCCCACGGCACACCAGGCAACATCTCGCGGCACACTAGTGTGCCACGGAACAGTGGTTGAAAAACACTGATCTAAGCTACACAAACAGAAAAAATTGGTATAGCTCTTACTGGGCTTTGTCACATCAGGCTAGTGGTTGGTGGCTGTGTGTTTGAATGCTTCCCCATTTTAAAAATCCTATCAGGGAGATGTATTTTAACCTAGCCCTCTCCCTGATATTATTATTTTTTCCCCATGCAGGAAGTTTTTCTTACATTGGAGAGCATTAAATCTGCAGCAGAATGGTACAAACCAGTATGAGCAGCACAGCTCTAAGACTTGCAAATATCACAAAATATGTGTTTCATTCGTAACTCATAATTGAAGTTAATCTGTTCACATGTACTAATTTATTTCAGGCTGTCAATTACTACGAAGTTGCTCTAAAGATGAGTGAGCAGGACTTCTTGTGCCATGATCTTGCCGATCTACTGTTGAAGCTCAAAAAATTCGGCAAAGCAGAGAAAGTTCTAAACCAAGCACTAGATCATGACCCTGGTAACATCTCTCTTTTTTTTGAATCTTCCGCTGGAGCTTTTATCTTGACTTAAAGCATAAACATATTTTCTGCATGCCTAGACATTTGGAGAGAAACATCCCTAGCAAAATGACCCCCCTAGTGCTGTCACATTGAAAGATCCTGGTTGGCCACTTGTTTATGACCAGATATTAAACAATCCTACTGTTTGCAGAGCAGTGTGTTGACATGTGTTCCACAAGGGATGAATAATGATTCATGTCACTGTGTGTGGAATTACTCCTTTTTGGGTATAGGTAAAGGTAAAGGTACCCCTGCCCGTACGGGCCAGTCTTGACAGACTCTGGGGTGGGTGCGCCCATCTCACTCTATAGGCCGGGGGCCAGCGCTGTCCGGAGACACTTCCGGGTCACGTGGCCAGCGTGACATCGCTGTTCTGGCGAGCCAGAGCCGCACACGGAAACGCCGTTTACCTTCCCGCTAGTAAGCGGTCCCTATTTATCTACTTGCACCCGGGGGTGCTTTCGAACTGCTAGGTTGGCAGGCGCTGGGACCGAACAACGGGAGCGCACCCCGCCGCGGGGATTCGAACCGCCGACCTTTCGATCGGCAAGCCCTAGGAGCTGAGGCTTTTACCCACAGCGCCACCCGCGTCCCTCCTTTTTGGGTATGCCTGACGTCAAATGCTAATGGTGCAAGTATCCTCTAGAGAGAACACACCATTTGAATGGAAATGCCCATCAACTTTGTGGGGGCAGCTCCCTCAAATATTTTATTGGGGGGCACAGACCCCTCAGCCCCTAGGAGTTGGCTCCTATGTTCCAAGGCAATATCACTTCAGCTTCCTAAGGTCTCACCAATTCTTTCAGCACATCTGTACAAAATTACTTGTCCGGCCCTTAAACCATAACAATTCCAGTAAAATGTTTTTCTTTCTAGCTACTACCTAGGAGTATTGTTGGTCTTTAAATTTTTGCATAGCAGGAAATCATAGCCGGTGTTTTACTGATGGTCTAAACACTATACCGGTATAAAATAATGATTCCTTTGTTTAATTTTGCAGTTGATGATCTGCCATCAATGAAGAAGGATGTTAGGAACCTGATGTTACTAGCAAAGATTTGTGAGACAACTAAAAGAGGAGAAGTTGTTCTGGATACTCTGAACATGGTAGAAAACCAATGTTTTATAAGCCTCATGTACTCCTGGATTCTAAAGTGGTTACTGAAATAAATATAAATAATAGAAAGACTTGGGTTTTTAACCCAAGATTGAATTAAGTAGAAACTTTTTACACTAATTAACTAATTCTAATACAATTTAAGACTATGTAACTTACAGTATACGGTACTTCAGATACAGAAGTAGACCAACTGGAAGGAAGTAGTACAAAGCACTAAATAGAATGCTTATTCAGCAGTCCTCATTCTTGTATACAATATCTTATAAAGATGCTAGGATGCGTACACCCCACAATGCCTTCACTTGGTATATTTGTTCATTTTTAAGGCATACGACATCCAGCAAAGGATACTGAAGCGTGTCCGTGTAGAGCAGCCTGAACTGATTCCTTCCCAGAAACAGGTGTTGTTAATGATCTGTGTACAGTTTGCCAAGTTCTACCAAGCAGAGAAGGAATATGAAAAAGCTTTGAAGTACTACACGGAAGCTCTATCCTGCGTTCCAACTGATAGTAAGGTAAACATGATCTTCAGTCTCCAACTGAAAGGAATGCAAAGGAATGTCTGTACTAAGGTTGAGTAAAACATTGCCTACCCAGCCTTTCTGGTTGTTGGGATTATTGCAATAAACCAATGTTTGATTCATTTCATTCTGCATGCTCCAGATCATTTAACACGGCTTATCTGTGCCTCAACTTTCAAAGAGACTAGGATTCATCTTGTTATTTATTAAATGTATTGGTTGCTTTTTCTTGCCAAAGGCAACTCAAAGCAATTTACAATGAAGTCCTATTGTGTGTATTCAAAACATGTTAGTGGATCAAACAGGGAAAATTGGATTACATAGGACTGAAGGTGCAAATTCTAAACAGTGAAGCCTAAGCCTTCAGACCCAATTCCAGGGCCCTGCAGTCAAGTCCAGTCCCTCCAGTGACCACCCAGAGTGTGTCAGATGTTGGCAAATGGGCTGATACTGGCATGCTGAGGCCCACTGATGCCGGTCACCAGTTATCTATCCTTAATTTTTTTATTTAAAAAACCTATTTTATAGACAGGGAGTGAGTTCTATGGAATGAGCGACTACAAACATCTGCCACAATTATCAGTACCAAAATGATCATTACCAAAGATCCATTGCTGCTTAAAATACTTTTCCATTTTATTTTCAGATAATGTTGGAATTAGCTCAGCTGTATTTGATGCAAGAAGATACAGAGCAGTGTGAGCATTACTGTACTCTCCTGCTTCAAGATGACGAGAGCAATGAAATTGGAACAATGGTAACACTGTTATTCTGCCTTCCACTAAACTTAAGCTTTGCTGGTGTGCAGTGGATGCTCGGGTTGCGAATGTGATCCGTGCGGGAGGCACGTTCGCAACCCGCAGTGCCGTGTCTGTGCACATGCGGGTCGTGATTCGGTGTTTCTGTGCATGCGCGAGCGCTGAAACCTGGAAATGACCTGTTCCGGTACTTCCAGGTTCGGCACAGTGTGCAACACGAAAACGCACAACCTGAAGTGTCTGTAACCCAAGGTATGACTGTACTGTATATCTTTATGAGCCACCAGGTAGGAGGGGTTTTGAAAAGCTTCTGAAGTAAAGCCCAACTGTTTCTACACACCTATGCAGCTGTCTGGAAGGGATAGGAGGATTCACATCGATCTTAAACTACACAATTTTGACTAACATATTAGTGACACAGAGCATGCTCAAACATAGTAATGTCTTTCAGATACCAAACAGTGCTTCCCTTTCCTGGATACTGCACCTCATGCATCTATTACAGGTGCTTTAAAGAGCAGAAGGAGCTATTTTAGGTCAGAGTTTGCTTTGGGAAAGGCCTTTAACAGTGCAGGGAGCCACTACTGAATAAAATCACTGCCTAAAGAGATATTTAATTTGATTTTGTATTGTCCCTCATGTATGAAAATGGTAGGTCAGAGAAGACTTATTGGTGGGTTGTCAATCAGCAGCTAAGGATGGGGATTGCAGATGGAATTATAGAAATACGCTTTCAGATCATAAGGGCGATGAGTCGGGAAGAAGAAATTAATACATACAGACAAGCATAAATAAACATGGTCAAGTCTGTCACACATATGCATGGGAATGTAGGGCCTTTGTAAACACGATGAACTACTGTACTTACCGTACTTTGATAGCGTATGTGTTGGGGGAAAAAATACAAACCACATAGAATCATAGACTTGTAGAATTGGATGGGACCCTGCATATCTTCTAGTCCAACCAAATATGCAGCTGCCTCATATGGGGACAGAACCTGCAACCTTGGCATTTTTAGCACTGTGCTCTAACCAACTGAGCTATTTCATGTTTTGTGACAACATTCATATTTTCCTGGGTATGTAGTGCATGCATACTATATGTATAAGCAGCGAAATATGTGTATAAGCAGTGGAACCTGTCACACGTGAATGTGTATGGTTTTCACTTGTTTTACAGTCGAGAAGTGCTGTCCATGTAAGAAATTGATCACATTTGAATCATCCCTCAATCCCTTGAATCACCCTGATACTAACACAGAGCTAAGATTAAGAGTCCTCATTGTTCCATCTCCATCCTAGAAGGCTTGTGAAAAGTCAAAAATCTGGCTCTTTCTGAAGCATTGATACTATTTGGTCTGAGGGTGAAATAGCTGTTCCTTTTCTAGATGATGGCCAACCTTATGTTCAGAAAAGAGGCATACGAAGAAGCTATAAGTCTGTACCGGAATGTTCTGGAGAAATCTCCAGGTATTTTGTAGCATTTATATACTGGAGGGTTTCTTTTTTTTGGGGGGGGGGTGGCCATAAAAAGGGCCTCTAAAGCATCTCATGAGATAAATACAGTAAACAGGAACATTTTGATGAAAGGGTGTCTGTGTGTCTGGATGGGTGCATGACAAAATGCAGATTTGTTTGTTTCTTCATTTCTCAACAGAAGAGTGTTTCATCTTTCAGACTCATATGTGAACAAATTATCTGTGAAATAAGTTGGAAATACATATTTTTAAAATTATGTGCTTTTAGATAACTTCTTGGTCATGGAGAATTTGATTGATTTACTGAGAAGAAGTGGTAAACTTGATGAGGCAACACACTTCTTTGAACTGGCCAAGAGAAAATCATCTCGGACAGCTTTGGATCCCGGTTATAACTACTGCATGGGACTTTATTGCTGGTAAATCATAGAAACCAGTACTAATGGGAGTCGCAGACCAAAGACCCAACCAGAAATGATGAGGGTGATCCATGATAAAGATCTATTGTTGCTTAGAATCTACTGGGGAGAAGGGAATTTGGAACATAACCATAGCACTGTGGGAGACAATTTAGTGGCTCTTTCTTCCTGTGCTGTTCTTCACTGCAAGTACTCTCCATCTCCAAGTTGCTATTTGCCCACTTTCTGTGAATGAAAACATAGGGTGCTTCCAGACATGGGCTTAAGAATGCGAATGAGTCATGATTTCGCAAATGGGTAGTTGGCAACAAGTTTGGTTAAATAAATAAAAAACTTAATGGATAAATGGGAAGAATGGCCAGTGTTTTGAGGCCCAATGGCTATCTTGTGGAAGCTCTGAAAAAATTGCATGCTTAAGGATTGCCAAGCCCTCAAACCAGTCTAGAAATATCCTTACCTGTGAGCTGGGAGGGGTGGTTTGCATCAGAAAATAGTACAGATGGAAAGGTGTTTTGTTTTCTAAAACGTGCTGTGGTTCCAGTTCCAGGTCCTTGCAGCTGCTATGTTTTTGTTAATGTTTCTGTTGTGAAAGTTTGTAACCATGAATCTCTTGTGCCTCATCTGATACAGTCCTTAAATCCTGTGCAATAGCTCTGCAAAAATAAACCAAGGAAACTCATTGTACAGTTTCCTTAATAAACATATCCTTTTTCAAACTAGTGAGCTACTTTGTTTCCCCACTTGTTCTAGGAAGTATGCTTGAGAATTTGACCGCGCTTACTTTTACACACTTTTCAATTGCACACACTGAATTTGTTGTGCCTAGAATTTCCTTTAGCTTAAATAAAGTCTATCTCCTTTTTTTTCTCATGGTCCCGCAATAGGAAATTTCTCACCTCTTCTGGCCAGTTCAACACAGAATTAAGTGCATCTGAGTCCTATGATTGCTTGCAGTTTAAGCACACTTTCCTCTTTATTGAATTGAGGCCGTCACCTTGCACTAAACACGTAGAATGGATTGGGCAGGGAAGAAGAATATGTGGATAGATGCTTGTTAACAAGACTGATATTTTAAGGGTCTCACATTTCACCTAGGTCTTCAATACTTTCTCCCCACAAACAGGCACATGATGCAGCCCAATCAGGCACTGAAGTTCTTCAACAAAGCACGTAAGGATAGTGACTGGGGCCAGAAAGCCCTTGGCCATATGATTCAGATATGCCTAAATCCTGACAATGACATAATAGGCAGAGAGACTTTAGGAAGCCAGAATACCATGGATGCTAGGTAAGGAAAAGTCCTGTAACAGAATATAAAAATCACATTCTTAAAGTCAACATGAAGTACAGACATCTCCTCGTTTACACAGGGATTCCATTCTGGACCCCTGTGCACTTAAGTGAAATCACATAAAGTAGGGAGCACCCTCTAAATCCCCTTTAAAAGCCCTCTCTGCTGCTCCCTCTTCAATCCATACAAAAAATACTGCATTCAAAGATATTCAAAACTAGAATTGAAACTCTGGGGCCCAGTGGTGGAGCATATCCCCACGCTGCCCAGGGCAGGCACCCCCTCCATGCCCCAGAGTTCAGGGTAAGAGAGTGGTTGGGTTACTGCTGCTCACTCTTAGTGTGTTTTTGGTCTTTGTTGGAAGCCGCCCATAGTGGCTGGGGAAACCCAGCCAAATGGGCGGGGTACAAATAAATTATTATTATTATTATTATTATTATTATTATTATTATTATTATTATAGTAGAGACATCACCTTGCCAACAAAGGTCCGTATAGTTAAAGCTATGGTTTCCCCAGTAGTGATGTATGGAAGTGAGAGCTGGACCATAAAGAAGGCTGATCGCCGAAGAATTGATGCTTTTGAATTATGGTGCTGGAGGAGACTCTTGAGAGTCCCGTGGACTGCAAGAAGATCAAACCTATCCATTCTGAAGGAAATCAGCCCTGAGTGCTCACTGGAAGGACAGATCCTGAAGCTGAGGCTCCAATACTTTGGCCACCTCATGAGAAGAGAAGACTCCCTGGAAAAGACCCTGATGTTGGGAGGGCACAAGGAGAAGGGGACGACAGAGGACGAGATGGTTGGACAGTGTTCTTGAAGCTACCAGCATGAGCTTGACCAAACTGTGGGAAGCAGTGGAAGACAGGAGTGCCTGGCATGCTCTGGGCCAGGGCGTCATGAAGAGTCGGACACAACTAAATGACTAAACAACAAATTATTATTATTATTATTATTATTATTATTATTATTATTATTATTATTA
>JAXCMG010000017.1:5537201-5561582 GCA_034642415.1 Podarcis siculus | reverse complement strand
TATTATTATTATTATTATTATTATTATTATTATTATTATTATTATTACTCTCCTCCTGCTCTCTGCAGCCGGGTCAGATATGACCCGACAACGGAGCTGCTGTGACCACGGCTGAGGAGGGTTGCTCTCTGCCGCTGGGTCAGAAGAGCTGCTGCCGCTGGGCGTAAGGTGTACTGCCCACTAGCCTGCCATTTTGTTACTCAGTCATGACACCCAGGGTGGCTGCACCCACCGCACTCCCCTTCCTTCGCCTCTGCTGGGGCCAGCTGGAGGCTGCATGGGAAAGCGACTGTTGCTGTTGCGCTACCCTGCAACTAGCTATTAGGTGGGGATGCTGAGCAGCTTAAACAAAGCCCGTTGCACCTCCGGCCTCTTTGGGGCTTCCTCCACCTTCCAGAAATAGTGCTTCAGGTTAAGAACTTTGCTTCAGGATGAGAACAGAAACCGTACTCCGGCAGCGCAGCTGCAGCAGGAGGCCCCATTAGCTAAAGTGGTGCTTCAGGTTAAGAACAGTTTCAGGTTAAGGACGGACCTCCGGAACGAATTAAGTACTTAACCCGAGGTATTGGGAGAGGGAGGAAGCAACTTGTATGTAGTCTTCTGAACTCATAGCAGCTCCCTGGATTAGGATATAGGTGTATGTAAATGCTTTAATCTAAATCAGGTAACGGTCATGCTATTCTTATAAAAGAAGGTCTTTGATAGCCTAGGAAACAGAAACTGTTTTCTTCTTGCTAGTAATCTGAAGGAAAAGAAAGAATCTGAACAGCATGGCATCCGTACAGCCGAGAAGCTTCTCAAAGAGTTTTATCCTCACTCACAAGAAGGACAGAATCAAGTAGAGATGTTACAGAGCTACTGCTTAATGGCCACGAGAGAGACACATAATGTGGAGAAGGCCCTGAAAGTATTTACTGAAATGTGCCAAAATGAGGTAAAGGTAGTTTCTTCCATGAGTGGTAATCAGCTTGGAGAGGTCATTTATATTCATGGTATATTCCTATGGATGTTTGACACCAGAAACTGTAGTATATTGCTATCTCAAAGATGAGACTTCCTTAGGGATTATGGGAGTTGTAGCCAAAAATAACTGGAGGGCCTCAGGTTGCGGAAGGCTACTGTACAAGCTACACCATGCAGTTTCTTTAGCGTGAGGTAGCAACTTTGTACAGTGGTACCTCGGGTTACATATGCTTCAGGTTACATACACTTCAGGTTACACACTCCGCTAACCCGAAAATAGTGCTTCAGGTTAAGAACTTTGCTTCAGGATAAGAACAGAAATTGGGCTCCGGCGGTGTGGCAGCAGCAGGAGGCCCCATTAGCTAAAATGGTGCTTCAGGTTAAGAACAGTTTCAGGTTAAGAACGGACCTCCGGAACGAATTAAGTACTTAACCCGAGGTACCACTGTATTTTCTCCGCACATATATTTTCTTCACACCACCACTTTATGCCCATTTACGTAATGCACCTAAATCTTCATTTTATTCAGACGGGATGCATAATCTGTTGCTACCCTTAGTCTGGTAGGCCCCTCCCTGTTAGAAGTCCAAGACACTGGTGTTCTCTCACTTCATAGATTTCATATGCAAAATGATCTGTGATTATAAAAGAAAAGTGATGACAGTTAGCTGAATTGTTCATTTTAAAAACAAAACTTGTCTTTTATATATCTAAATCAGAGGGACAGCGTTTCAGCCGTTTTAGCAGTGTCTCAAGCATACATGCTTCTTAAGCAGCCCCTCAAAGCCAGGAACCAGCTGAAGCGCTTGATGAAAGCAAAATGGAGTTTGACAGAAGCTGATGACTTAGAGAAGTGTTGGATTTTGTTGGCAGACAGCTACACTGCATGTGGGAAGTTTGACTGTGCAATTGAGCTAGTGAAGCGCTGCTTGCGGCACAATAAGGTAAGAGGCTGGGAGTCTATTATAGTGGCAGAAGCACTTCCCTCTAGATTGTGCTCTTAGAGAGAAAAAATGCTTAAAGAAAATACTAACAGCCCAGGAGTGATTTGTTTTTGCACTGTATTTTTTTCCCCTTTTAAGTCGTGTTCTAAAGCTTATGAATGCTTGGGATATATCGCAGAAAAGGAAAAGGCCTACAAAGATGCTGCAGCCAATTATGAATTAGCTTGGAAACATAGTCACCAAGCAAATCCTACTGTTGGTAAGTAAAAAAGTTACTGCTTTGGTTCTAAATCTCTGTGTGCTGAGGCAACAGTGAAATTGCTCTCAACCAGTTGTGGAAAATTGAGAGTCTAGCAGAAATAGAAGTACATGTGCAAAATACTAAAACAGTAATATTATTCCTGTTATCAGTAATAATATTTCTTATACCAGTTACCACCATACATATTGAACAGTACATTTTATAACTCTCCAGTTTAATAAAATATCATTTTGATCTAGTTTCTGCTCGTTTAATTTGCCAGGTTTATGATTCTTACAGTGCAATCCTGTGTACAGTGGTACCTCGGGTTACATACGCTTCAGGTTACAGACTCCACTAACCCAGAAATAGTGCTTCAGGTTAAGAACTTTGCTTCAGGATAAGAACAGAAATTGGGCTCCAGCGGTGCAGCGGCAGCGGGAGGCCCCATTAGCGAAAGTGGTGCTTCAGGTTAAGAACAGTTTCAGGTTAAGTACGGACCTCCAGAACGAATTAAGTACTTAGCCCGAGGTACCACTGTATATCTAGGTAGAAGGAAAGCCCAGCTCCCAACTGTATAGGATTGCAACATTAACTAGTCATTGTATAGGTTTCTGATGTTATGCATGGCAATTATCTTCAGATTATTTTTTAAAAAGCACTGAAGGTATTACCTGCCCTTCCCACAAAATCATTTCACTGCGTCCATCATTTACTATTTTGTTTTTAGTTAGCAATTGATATTAAGCAGAACACTAACCTTTTCCTCTCTTGCTGTAGGATTTAAACTTGCTTTCAACTATCTAAAAGATAAGAGATACGTGGAGGCAATAGATGTGTGCCATGATGTAAGTTATCCAAACATAAATCTGTAAACAGTGCTTGCTATAGACCAGCATTTTTAGTTTTTACTCTCAGGGCACCCTATTGCCCTTGATTTTGCAGTCATGCAACCCACTATGATTTTGTTCTGGAACCCCTCTGCCCAGCACAAAACTGAGGGTATGTCCAACACTTTCTTGCACTTTCACATAGCTGCGGAAAACTGACTTTCAATGAAGCTAGTCTGCTTTCCCTGATCTTTTTGAGAAAAACAGCAAGCTTCTGTGTTCCTAGGAACACAAGGCTGGATCTATAGTAAGTTGCACTTAGTTGTCATTGATATCAGTGAGACTTAAGTCAGGACTAACTTGCTCCATTGATTTCATGGAGATTAGCCTGGATGCAGAGTTTGATAGCTGCCAAATTATGGTTGATTAATATTAAGAGAGTTTTTAAAATGTATTAATATATTTATTTACAACATTTTTTTTAAAAAAGCTAATCATTAATTTCTTGTTTATTAAAGGTTCTGAAGGCATGCCCAGAATATCCAAAAATTAGAGAAGAAATTTTGGAAAAGGCTCAAACAGCAATTAAACCTTAAGAGTGTTGATTACATCACTCCTGCGCTATCTAAAACTTTGTCAGTGGTGTTTGAACGTAACACCCTAATTTTCAATAAAGTTGTCTTGTGCAGTTTAAAGCAGCTTAATTGGTAGTATTACAAGCTGCAGTAGCCATTTGCCAAAGTAGCTTACTGGGAAGGAAATTGGCTTTAGCTACGATTGCTAAATAAGCCTATCCAATTAGGATTCAAACCATGACTTTTGTTTGAATGGGCTGCCTTGGTCCCCTGACCATGGCAGAGTGCCTTGCATTTTGCCTGTCAAGCTGGCTGATGCTCCATCCAGTGTTTCTCAGCCTTGGGTCCCCAGATGTTGTTGGACTACAACTCCCATCATCCATGACCACTGGTCCTGCTAGCTATGGATGATGGGAGTTGTAGTCCAATAACAGCTGGGGATCCAAGGTTGAGAAAGGATGCTCCATACACACCTTACATTTAAAGCACATGACATTTAAAGCACATGACCTGAAGAATCCTAGGAACAGGTGCTAAGGTGGTGCAGTGTAAAGAGGGCTAAACCATTGGGGGGGGGGGCGTTTATAACGTTCCTTCCCTTGCCCTGAATTTGAATGGATAGCCTTAAAATTTAAATCTCCCTTCACCAGACCACTTTTCCATTTATGAATAGTGTTGAAATGAGCTATGAAAAAGAAGGGGGCAATGAACGTGTTTTTAGTTCCAACTGCTATTATCTTCAGAAAGTTAAGCTTTCTGATTAAAATTGGTGGGATGTAAAAGTGCTTAACCTGGTCTATATAATTCCTTGAGTATCCAAGAACTGATACTTGACATTATAACCATCACTGCCAAAGAGGACAAATTCTTAGGAACTGGATCCTGGCTTTCAAACTTATCATGACTGATATTAAGTGTGGCCATTCAACTTCATTTTCGGCCTGAGCAATCCTCTCTTCATCTGTTAAAAAGGAAATCAGATGGCAGCTTTAGGGGCCCAAAGCTGCAAGAGATTGTTGTTGGTACATAAAAGGGGATTACAGATCCCCAAACCCTGAGGCAATGCCATTGGAAGCCTACAGTGGGAGGCCCTCAGCCCTTAAATTAAACTCCGCTTTCTTGCTGTCTTTCTTTAACGTCCCTCGAAGGACAGCCAAATTTAAATAACAATTTGACACACAGCTGTGAGGCATTTGCGAGCTTTTTTGCGGAGAAGGTCTTGTTGCTCCGCCATGACCTCCCTGCCAATTTGGATACAATAAAGGAACTGGAGGCCCCTCGACTGTCCTCGGGTCCAGTATTGGACCACTTCGACCGGATATCCCCAGCCGATGTGGACAGACTCCTCCGAGCTGGAAAGCCCACCACCTGTCCTCTTGACCCGTGCCCGTCTTGGCTGATTAGAGCGTGTCCAGACGAGGTGCGGGCCCTCCTGGGGGATATCATCAATTTGTCCCTTGGCACGGGGACATTCCCAGGGGAACTGAAGGAGGCAGTGGTGCGCCCGCTCTTAAAGAAAACATCATTAGATCCTTTAGATCTATCCAATTACCGCCCGGTTTCGAATCTTCCGTTCCTGGGTAAGGTGATTGAGAGAGCGGTTGCTGAACAGCTTGGTGGGTTTCTGGATGAAACATCGGCTCTGGATCCATTCCAGTCCGGCTTCCGCGCTGGTCATGGGACCGAGACGGCTCTGGTTGCCCTAACAGATGATCTTCGTAGACAGCTGGATCGAGGCGGGTCGGGGCTGCTGATTCTTCTAGATTTGTCAGCAGCTTTTGACATGGTCGATCACGAACTTCTGGACCACCGCTTTGCCGACGTGGGGATCCAGGGCACAGTCCTTCAATGGCTGCGCTCGTTTCTCTCTGGTCGGGGACAGAGGGTGGCGCTTGGGGGGGAATTGTCATCGCGCCACTCCTTGGTGTGTGGAGTGCCTCAGGGTGCGATTCTCTCCCCGATGCTTTTTAACATCTTTATGCGCCCCCTCGCCCAGCTTGTCCGGAGTTTTGGGCTGGGCTGCCATCAGTATGCTGATGACACCCAACTCTATCTGTTGATGGATGGCCATCCTGACTCGGCCCCAGACACACTGATCAGATGCTTGGAAGCGGTGGCTGGATGGTTACGTGGGAGCCGGTTGAAGTCCTCTGGCTGGGACGGGATGATATGGGAATGAGGGGGCAACTCCCATCTCTTGCGGGGGTGCAATTAGTGCCAGCACCGTCCGTTAAGAGTTTGGGTGTAATCTTCGATACCTCCCTCTCCATGGAGGCGCAGATTGCAGCTATTACAAAGGCGGCATTTTTTCATCTCCGCCAAGCTAAGCAGTTGGCTCCTTACCTCTCTCGCCCTGACCTAGCTACTGTGATCCACGCGACGGTCACCTCCAGACTGGATTATTGTAACTCGCTCTACGTGGGGCTGCCCTTGAGACTGACCCAAAAACTCCAGCGGGTGCAGAATGCCGCAGCAAGACTCCTTACGGGGTCTTCGCTTAGAGATCACATTCATCCGGTGCTATACCAGTTGCACTGGCTCCCGGTGGAATACAGGATCAGGTTTAAGGTGCTGGTTTTAACCTTCAAAGCCCTATACGGCCTAGGGCCCTTGTACCTACGGGACCGCCTCTCCTGGTATGCCCCACAGAGGAACTTACGGTCTTCAAACAAAAACACCTTGAAGGTCCCAGGCCACAGAGAGGTTAGGCTGGCCTCAACTAGAGCCAGGGCCTTTTCGGCTGCGGCTCCAACCTGGTGGAATGCTCTGTCACAAGAGACAAGGGCCCTGCAGGACTTGACATCTTTCCGTAGGGCCTGCAAGACAGAGCTGTTCCGCCAGGCCTTTGGTTAGGGCGCAGCCTGACTCCCTCCTTTGGCAACCTTTACAAAACTTTATGGCTGCCATCAATCTTGATTTTAATTAATTTTTATAATGTTTTTATAATGTCGCACTATTTTGGTGTTGTTAGCCGCCCTGAGCCCGGCTTCGGCTGGGGAGGGCGGGATATAAATAAAATTTATTATTATTATTATTATTATTTCTTTCTTTCTGTCTGCCTTTAAGAATTGAGCACTGGCGCCATTTGGAAAGCAGAAAAATTCACTTTTCCAAGCATACCAAAGGCCCTTCTGCACAGTACACTCCAACAACTGATGTTTGCCAGGAAGAATACAGGAGGCTGTGGCCAATCCCATCTCTTCAATGAACATACTTGTAGGATACATGCATTTTCAGACACCTGTTGATCACATTCACAATTTTAGGTGGACAGTTACAAAATTGCAGTGGAATAGCCTTACCAGCCAAGCAAATTAATGATTAATTCATTCCACAGTTTTCAGTGCATTTCCCCATCACTTTCCAAACTGCATAAAGGGAAGCTGCTTTTAAAAAAGTGGATTTGCCTTGAGGTACCTTACTTCCAGGTAAGCATGCACATGTTTGTGTGTTAGCATAGGTCCCAGTCCTTTTCCATTTCTTTCCTTTCCCTAGATCTGTTGCCCAACCTGCCATTCAGGAAGTCAGAGGTTTCCTTCTGAATCAAATTCTAGATTGTGCAATAGAATATGTACCCCAACAAATTATGCAAACATGATGATAACATTTTGCACATTTGTTTGAGTGGTTTCATTTATTCCAGTCGCAGAACCTTTACAGCAGGGGTCAGCAAACTTTTTCAGCAGGGGGCCGGTCCACTGTCCCTCAGACCATGGGGGGGGGGCTGGACTATATTTTTAAAAATAAATGAACGAATTCCTATGCTCCACAAATAACCCAGAGATGCATTTTAAATAAAAGCACCCATTCTACTCATGTTTAGGGAAGTTTTTAATATTTAATGCTGTACTGTTTTTAACACTTGATTGGGAACTGCCCAGAGTGGCTGGGGAAACTCAGCCAGTTGGGCGGGGTATAAATAAATTATTGTTGTTATTATTATTATTATTATTATTATTATTATTATTATTATTATTATTAAAACACCAGGCAGGCCCCACAAATAACCCAGAGATGCATTTTTTTAATGAAAAGGACACATTCTACTCATGTAAAAACACGCTGATTCCCGGACCGTCAGCGGGTCGGATTTAGAAGGTGATTGGGCCAGGTCTGGCCCCCAGACCTTAGTTTGCCTACCTATACTTTACAATTTAAGGCTTTCTCAATGTCAAACCACATGCTGCAGTACCCCAGTGTCTCTTTAAACTCAGAAACCTGCTTTGGGAAGTAGCCATGTGTCAGGCGGGGGACGGGGAGAGAAAGAAATATGCTTGCGAGGGCAAGTACGCACTTTAAAGCTCATCACGGGAGCTGAAATCACTTGAGGGCAGTATGAAGTGGGAAGAGAGCAGATGGGGAAAGGACTGAACACCTCAAAACAGTTTTTCTATTTATTTTTTTAACCCACTAAAATTGCTTCAAAGATGTTCTGCACAAATGTCTGCGTAGCGTGAGAAAAGGGTGCCATTTCCAACTCATGCCACTAGGTGGAGATGTCTACACAAAAGTACACCTTAAATCTTAACATAAAATAGAAACATCAACACTGAATGATATATGCAGGTGCCACACTGAGTTATACTTTACTCCACTGCTGTGTGTTTGGGAATGACGGGGAACTGAATTAATGAGGATTCATTGCCTTGCTTCCAAATATTATCCCAGGATTGATAATATTGAGTGAAAGGTGAACTCTCCCAAACCTAAGTTGTAACTCGCCAGTTCAAAATGGATTAAGAGGATGTCTACTGGACACCCTCAAATCCATCTTTTTAAAATGGGAAGGAATCAGTGGGAGCTCCTGCCTGCACCCCTCCTGACCTGAAGAACCTCCTGATCGCAGGAGGGCTTGAACTCTACTGAATGTGCCTAGAGATTTATAATAATAATTATAATAATAATAATTTATTATTTGTACCTTGCCCATCTGGCTGGGTTTCCCCAGCCACTCTGGGCAGCTTCCACAGAGACCAAAAATACAAATGTCACACATTAAAAACTTCCCTGAACAGGGCTGCCTTAAGATGTCTTCTGAATGTGAGGTAGCTGTTTATCTCTTTGACATCTGATGGGAGGGTGTTCCACAGGGCGGGCACCACTACCAAGAAGGCCCTCTGCCTGGTTCCCTGTAGCTTTGCTTCTCGCAATGAGGGAACTGCCAGAAGGCCCTCGGCGCTGGACCTCAGTGTCTGGGTAGAACGATGGGGGTGGAGATTAAAATCATTGCTTAGTGCCCTAGCAAACAGACGGTTGTGGTCCAGCAGTTTTAGAGGGTAAACCCATCTCAAAGGTTTCAGAAGCACCTTGAATATTTTAAGCCAGGAATGAGCATTTTCCGGCCCCTTGGTCACATTTACCAGTGGGCAACCTACCAGGGCCTGTGTGCCAGCAGTTGGCAGGACCAGAGGCAAACACAGCTGTTTGACCAGGGAACAGGAGGAGTTGCTGGCAGGTGTGCATGGTGCAATCGGTGCTCTTCAGGCATGTAAGACTTTTGCACTGTCAGCACAACGACATCCGCAACAAAATGACAGTCTGTATCCCCCCCATTTAGTATGTATTTACCATATTAAACCATTAAAAAAATCAATAATAATAATAATATGGATTTACCATTTCAGTGAAAAAACCTGATAAATTAAAAACCGCTTTCCAATCCCCCAGTTGTGACATCTGAATTATCCACATGGAGGCACCCTTAGTTTTTGACCCCGGCATAAGGATCTTGGTTGCTCTTTAGCAATTAATATTATTTATACTAGAGCACAATGTACTTCATTATTGTGGCCGTTAGAGGCCACTGAAGATCCCTAAATTACTACTATTATTTAAATGTATTACTCCTGTACATTTAATCCGCTGTCGGACAAGACGTGCTCTTCCTTCCTTCTTTGTTCTTGAGAGAGGGGGGTGGAGGTGGGGAGACAGACATCTGTTATTGGTAAATGGATTTCTTCATGGTTTGCGGGAGGAGCAGGACTTTTTAACAATCCCTGCTACAGAAGGTTGGGCGTGTAGCTGGGAGTTGCCCAGTGCATTACCATGGCAACGCTGAAGCAAATATAAATTGTTCCTATGGTTACTTCAAGCAAAGAGGCGCATAGCTGATCCAAGGATGGCAAAAATACCTGCAGCTCTCTAAACTGAGTGGGATGGTTGCCTTGGGGAGCAGCCGAGGCTAGTAGTGTCTTTTGAAGTTCCAGAGTTTGACAGCTTCCCCTTATCTGTAGAAGCCAAGGAAAGGAAAGCTATTTGCACACCTGTTGAATCTCAGCCTCAGAGTCAGTAGAGACTGGAGACAGTGTGATCAGGATGAGGGGAACTTAGACACCACCAAACCTCAATCCCAAATATATGGAAACTCCCAAAGTTAAGTTTACCACTCTACCAAAACAACCCCACAAAATGAGCTGAATTTGTGTTGGCTTCAGTGCTTGCTTAATATTGCTCAATCTAATAAAATAACACAGTACAACCGTACCTTGGTTCTGGAACAGAATGTGTTCCGGGAGTCCGTCCTGCAGCCAATCAGAAGCTGCGCCGGATGTTCGGCTTCCAGAAATCGTTCGAAAACCGGGACACTCCCTTCCGGGTTTCCATCATTCGGGAGCCGATTTGTTCGGGAGCCAAGGCGTTTGAGATCCAAGGTACGCATTTGCATACACACCGTACAAGATCCAAGGTACGACTGTATCTAAATTAAGGCTGGAATCCTACACCCACTTGCCACTTAACTCGCAGGCACTTACTCTTGAGTAGACCTTTACTGGAGTTGCCTATTTCATTTAAACTCTGCTAGGTCATGATGCTTACTAGGTGATATTCAGTCCAGTTATTCTTGCTCAGGCTGATCTACTCCTAGGGCTGTTGTGAGAACAACTTCTCTGAGCTTTCTGAAAAGCCTGGAGAATGATGATGATGATGATGATTAATAATAATAATAATAATAATAATAATAATAATAATAATTTATACCATGCCCACTCTGTTCGGCTTCCAGCAGAATATTAAAATACAGTGATTTAAAAGCTTCCCTAAACAGTGCTGCCTTCAAATGTCTTCTAAAAGTTCTTCTCTTTGACATCTGGTGGGAGGGCGTTCCACAGGGCGGGCGCCACTACCAAGAAGGCCCTCTGCTTGGTTCCCTGTAACTTGGCTTCTCACAGTGAGAGAACCGCCAGAAGGCCCTTGGCGCTGGACCTCAGTGTCTGGGTAGAATGATGGGGGTGGAGACGCTCCTTCAGGTATACAGGACCGAGGCCGTTTAGGGCTTTAAAGGTCAGCACCAACACTTTGAATTGTGCTCGGAAACGTACTGGGAACGAATGTAGGTTGTTCGGGACTGGTGTTATATGGTGTTGGCGGCCACTCCCAGTCACCAGTCTATCTGCCACATTCTGGATTAGTTGTAGTTTCCGGGTCACCTTCAAAGGTAGCCTCACATAGAGCGCATTGCAGTAGTCCAAGTGGGAGATAACCAGAGCATGCACCACTCCGGCGAGACAGTCCATGGACAGGTAGGGTCTCAGCCTGCGTACCAGATGGAGCTGGTAAACAGAAGAAAGGGGCTTCAGAAACGCAAAGTATTCTCTGAACCCCTGCCCCCATGCATCAGATATTTTTCTTCTTGCATGTTTTCGGTCCTGTTCACTGCTGCAGCGGATCAGGAATCACATTACAGACATGATGATGTTCCAGGGCCACACAGCCATTCAGATCTGAACACATCACGGTGGCACAACGCCAGTTTAGAGCGCAAAGCTGCTAGGAAGGGCTCAAATGCAGTGAACACAGGCCCTCCACAACGTATCATTAGAAAAGGATAATTTTCAGCATGATGTGATCTAGTATATATGTACATGCAGGTGTGAACCAGGCCCCTGAGTCCTCCTTCTCTGGGCCAGATCACAGTCCCATCCCTACTCTGCCAGCCCTTGCTTTATATAACCCCCTTATTGAGCGAAGACTACTTGTCACTTTTATTTGGCTCTGAAACATGATGAATGCACCTAAGGTGGTGTGTAGAAATCAGACACCCAGAGGACTCAAATTCAGCTCCTTAGGTAACAAACACCCTAGAAACGCCTTTGGAACGAGTGACAATAAAGATTTATTTATTTAAAAACAACAACATACATTGCCACTAGCAATTTTGTCCAAATAGATAAGGAAAATCCATTTCAGACCCTGCTAGAAAAAGCAAGGAAATTTGTCTTCTTGTTTTCTGAAACTCAAGTTAGGGGAAAGTGGCCCACATACAGCCATCCCTACAGAGGCTTTAACACAAAGCAGGCTGAACGGCCAATCAAATCATGCAGCCAGAAATGATTATTCAAATGAACCAGAGTGCTAACTTGCAGGATGCATTCTGAAGTGCAGAACTGCGTTATCTTGACAGCGGAATTTTGCTTGGAGAGGGGCAGGCAGACAGAATGTAACCCAGTCTTGGAAGAGGGAGGGAGGAGGAAATGAGTTCAGTTCATATTTTAAGGGGAAATCCCCTAATTTGCTCTTTCTGTAATAACACATGCACTGAAACATACCCATCCTTTGAAATCTGCACTTTTTCATCATTTTGCAACGCAGTTTTCTAGCCAAGCAATAGGTACCCAAAGTGTGCATAAAAGCCAATATATCAGTGAAGACAACATGCAAAAAGAAGAAGAAAAGCGTTAGATTAAGGAAATCTGCTTTGCAAAACTGTATTTTGGGAGAGATTTGCACTAAAATGAATTTCCATGAGGACTTCTTTTTTTAAAAAAACAAATCACAAACTGCTGGAGAACTTCAAAAAAATGAAAAATGTGAAACAGAGAAACCAAAATTGACAGGTTCACCTGTCCCTACCTAGGAAGGACATTCAGATACAACACACATTACTGATACACTATCAATACATAAAGTGCTCCATCACTTTACTCAAACATGTCCCTTAATATATTCCTGCTTTGCTGACTGTTAGACTAGGTGACTCTTGGGAATGTTACTTCTAACTCTAAAGTTCTATGATTGCAAGATTGTGCTTGGAAAAGCATGCATTTAATTGTGGGGCAGGCGTGCCTTCTTTTTTCTCTTTTCTCCTGGCACCAAGTGGGGGGTGAACTCTCTCTGACGCTCTCTTTTCCCCTGGCCACCTACTGTTTGCTGCATGGCATCAATCTGCAGAGACCTGAATGCTGCATTCTGTGAATTGTCAGAAGGCGCCAGCAAGTTTAATACGTTATATAAAAGGGGGGGCGGGAAGGAGAGAAGGAGGGGACTCTGTTAAACAGTAACGCTTGTTCCCCGAACTTGGCCACCCAGAAATGATTTCAGCCACTGGATTGTTTTCAAGAAGCTTCGACCTTGTCAGAACAAAATGCCGGGCGGGGAAGAGAACAGGAGCTTAACAAATCCAGCTACTTCTCTGTTAGGCGACAGCACACTCACAAATGAGATTACGGCTAGACTCTTTGGAGTACAGTCCCAAAGATCTGTCCAGTCTAGCATCCTGTTTCCAACAGTGCACAGCTGGATTCTCCTCTCTCACTGTCTCCAGCACCTGGTATGCGGAGATAATGTTGTGTCTCAACAGGGGGGTTTCCTTTATTTATGTATTTAAATTGATACCCTACCTTTTCCTCCAAGGAGACCAGCAACAACCCTGTGAGGTAGGTTAGGCTGAGAGGCAGCGACTGGCCCAAGGCCACCGAGTGAGCTTCACGGCCAAATGGGAATTCGAACCCTGGCTCTCTCATCAGTCATGGCTAATCACTGTTGATCGACCTACTCCACATAGAAATTGTGTGGTTTTAAAGGTAAAGGGACCCCTGACCATTAGGTGACTGACTCTGGGGTTGTGGCGCTCATCTTGCTTTATTGGCCAGGGGAGCCGGCGTACAGCTTCCGGGTCATGTGGCCAGCATGACTAAGCCGCTTCTGCTGAACCAGAGCAGCGCACAGAAATGCCGTTTACCTTCCCGCCAGAGTGGTACCTATTTATCTACTTGCACTTTGACGTGCTTTCGAACTGCTAAGTTGGCAGGAGCAGGGACCGAGCAACGGGAGCTCACCCCATTGCAGGGATTCAAACTGCCAACCTTCTGATCGGCAAGTCCTAGGCTCTGTGGTTTAACCCACAGCGCCACCCGCAACTGGTCCAAGGCCACCCAGTGAGCTTCACAGCCAAATGGGGATTTGAACCCTGACTCTCTTATCAGTCATGGCTAATCACTGTTGATCGACCTACTCCACATAGAGATTGTGTGGTTTGAAAAAGGGCCAAATGGAATGGATTTTGCCACAAGTAACGGCAGGAGATTCCACAAATTCATTACACATTGCACGGGAAATCCTGCATTTTGTTTTTTTCCAATTTGAAACGCCCCCCCCCACACTGTCATTGGGACACGAGTGGCGCTGTGGGTTAAACCACAGAGCCTAGGACTTGCCGATCAGAAGGTCGGCGGTACGAATCCCCGCAACGGGGTGAGCTCCCGTTGCTCGATCCCTGCTCCTGCCAACCTAGCAGTTTGAAAGCACATCAAAGTGCAAGTAGATAAATAGGTACTGCTCCGGCTTCCGTGCGCTGCTCTGGTTCGCCAGAAGGCTTAGTCATGCTGGCCACATGCCGGCTCCCTCGGCCAATAAAGCGAGATGAGCGCCGCAACCCCAGAGTCGGCCATAACTGGACCTAATTGTCAGGGGTCCCTTTACCTTTACCTTTACACTGCCATTGCCATCACAGGCTATCCTGGACCCCCCCCCCCATTTCTTTCCCTCTTCTACAGCTGGTCATTCTCCAAAACACACCCCTAGCTGCCTTTTCTCTTTCCTTTCGGAGAAGACCTCTTAATCGGCAGCCTGCATTGAAATACAGGCATGACCCAGTGCTGGAGTATACTGCTAATTCAATTTTGGGGCACAAGATTATTTGCAGAACACCGCACGCTTTGCGATTCTAATCTCCTCTGCTAATTTAACTGCTGTCTGCCTAGGGCTCTTCGGGTATTGAATCCCACTGCTCTTCATTTTTTCTGCAGACACAAAAACTGGCGTAAGACAGGGCAGAGCTGCGACAAAAATCTGGCTGCCAAATCCAGCTCTAGAATTGTAAAAACATTTATCCAAGGAGGAACCTTCAGTCAGCTTTTAGGTGGCATTGGGCCTGTGGTAGCTAAAGCACATATTGGTGCTTACCCTGGGCGATTATTCTAGTTTTGGAAATTCTCTTATTTCCCCTCTGCACTCCCTGTCTAAGCCTTAACCTCAAAATCCAGTACTGAACTCGGGAATGTCAACGTCCTGTGCTGTTCCGCCATGGCAGCACTCACGAGGAGGGAGAAGCCAGCCAGCCAACCATCCGAAGTCTCAGGGGGGTACTTGCCTGGAGGCAGAGCCCGTATACAAGGTTCAGTCCTGTCCTAAGGTCAGGAATATAATAATTTATAATAATAATAATTTATTATTTATACCCCGCCTATCTGGCTGGGCTTCCCCAGCCACTCTGGGTGGCTTCCAACCAAATGTTAAAATACAGTAATACATCAAACATTAAAAGCTTCCCTAAACAGGGCTGCCTTCAGATGTCTCCTAAAAGTTTGGTAGTTGTTGTTCTCTTTGACATCTGGTGGGAGGGCGGTTCCACAGGGTGGGCGCCACTACCGAGAAGGCCCTTTGCCTGGTTTCCTGTAACCTGGCTTCTTGCAGTGAGTGAACCGCCAGAAGGCCCTCGGTACTGGATCTCAGTGTCCGGGCTGAACGATGGGGGTGGAGACGCTCCTTCAGTTCTACTGGGCCGAGGCCATTTAGGGCTTTCAAGGTCAGCACCAACACTTTGAATTGTGCTCGGAAATGTACTGGGAGCCAATGCAGATCTCTCAGTACAGGTGTTATGTGGTCCCAGCAGCCACTCCCAGTCACCAGTCTAGCTGCCGCATTCTGGATTAATTGCAGTTTCTGGGTCACCTTCAAAGGTAGCCCCACGTAGAGCGCATTGCAGTAGTCCAAGCGGGACTGAATGTAACCAATAAGGGGTTCAAGGGGTGTTGACTTTAGTCCAGGTTCACCTGGTGTTTTATTGACCGGAGGAAAACCTGCTCAAAATTACCACGTTTCCCCCATCTATAAATCAAATGCTTTGATGCAGCAAAGTCAACACATTTATTACTAGCGGTGTTAATCCGGATTGGTTGACCTGTGTTAGAACAGAATAGTGGGTCTACGAAGTTGAAAACATAGTGTTTAGGATTTTATATAGTTACAGGTAGGTAGCCGTGTTGGTCTGCCGTAGTCGAAACAAAATAAAAATAAATTCCTTCCAGTAGCACCTTAGAGACCAACTAAGTTTGTTACTGGTATGAGCTTTCATGTGCATGCACACTTCTTCAGATACAGATTCAGGAACTAAATATTTACCCTCTCAAAGGAATGGCCAGGCTACCCAGAAAAGGCAATCAGATAAGGCATTATCAGGTATCCTGGCAGACAGGAGAGAAGCAACACACTCAAATTTCTGCTGTAGACCACCTCTTTTCTGTTATGTATATATGTATGTTGTTTTGGGGGGGGGTGGTCGGGAGCAGGGGACCCTGTTGCAACAGTTTAATAAAGATCAGCCTTACTAGCTGCTTTGCTTCTCAATATTTCCTAGTTGGCCTCTGTTATTTTCTTTTATTGATAGAAAACCTACGTAAGGACTCTATACGGGCTCTTGGGTACCCCCATAAGGGATAAAGGAGCAGTTTTTTCTTAGAGCACCTAGGAACAAAGAACCCTTCACCCCCATTCTGCCCACACACAACCCAGAAATTGGCAGCCCTGAATGGCAAGTTGTGAAAACAACCACTGCCGGGCCTTTTGCCGGGCAGAGATTAGATTTCCACTAATCCGCTTCTCCCACCCCCCACCCCCCATGTCGAGAAAGAGCACACGCACCAAATATTCCAAACCGAAAAAAGAGTTTGTTTTATTGAAAGTGTAATGAAATTTTCTTCATATTGCTTGTATGAAATGAGAGACAGCAGCTTGTAGGCAAAAGGATGCTTTTTTTGTTTTACAAATGAAAATTTGGGGGAAAGGGGTTAAAAATAAAAGTATTTTAAACAGGTACTTTTCGGCACCGTTAAGCACTATATATATATATATATATATATGCAGGTTTTGGTGTCCTCGGGTGTCTTCCCGTGTAAAAGTTGGTATATATATATATTATATATATATATATATATAATCACACACACACACACACACACTGAGAGAAAGCAAACATAAAGCTGTTGAAACCAAAGAGTTTCAAGCAATACATTAGATAATTACAGATTGTGTCAATAAATACCCAAATTTGTTTTTCAGGTTTTTCTCGCTCTCTTTCTTTTTTTAAAAAAGAAGACAGTTTGAACAGGCAACATTTTATACAAGGTACAGAAGGGGGGGAAATATATATCTATTTACAAATCAGTGCACCCTGGGGTGAGTAGGATCAGGAAGTTGGCACCAACAAAACGAAACAAAGAAATGAATAAATTAGAGGGGGGAGGATCATGAAGGCAAGAGGGTTTTTCTAACACCCTCAATCTCCCAACATTCATTTTAAAATGACGTATGCAAAGGAACGCAGGAATGTTCTAAAAACTGTTGCTTTAGTGCCAAAGAATGGAAACAAAAATAGAAAAAGCAGTACCAAAAAAACACCCCCCCCCAAAATGGCCAAAAAATTTTTTTTTTAAAAAAAGTAGGCTGAGGTTTTTTTTTTTTTATTTTAAAAGACTCCCACAAATTAAATAAAAAACGTTGTATATATACGTATGTATAGTTTAAAAAGTTAAGTAGATGTTTAAAGTTTTCTCACAGTGGGATAACCCCTTTGCACTAGATAGATGCCAGATTATTCTGTAGACATTGTCTCTTTACCACGCAGGTTTGTTAAAGGGGGGGGGACCCCTCTTTGCATAGACCAGATGGGGCAAAGTCTTTCCAACCAAAAGGTTCCCATGTGGAAGGAATTCCGGGTGCTTTGTACATCTCTGGGAGGTCAAAGTGCAGGTCTTCCAATCTCAGGAGAGGCAAGAATTCCATCTATTTCCATTAACGAAGCTTAGGCCACATTATTTTTTTATAAAAACAACCCAAAGCACAGCCACTAGGCCCAACCATCAGGTTAACCAACAAAATCCTAAATGTCAACTTTTCATGGCCTAAGGGAATTCTAGTGAAAACCATCTTTGACCTGTAAGTGGGATTCTAGTTCACTAGAGAATATAATCTTTGAAAGAAAAGGTGCACAAATTATTCTGCCTTCTCCTGCTAATAGAGCCATGGGCAGTCTGTACTGAAACTACAGTCCCTGGCTAAAGATTGTGGGTCAAGACCCCCAAAGATATCCCAAAGCACCCTGAGGCTTGCAAGCACAGTCTTTTGCACCCCCCCCTTTTTGCAATTTTTGCTCTTTCCATTCCTCTAAAAAATTGCAACCGTGGCAGCTCCAGAACTGGTTCCTCTATATATTCAGGCAGCATAGTAATAGATCAGATTGGTTCTATCAAAAAAATCTCATGGCCAAATCCTTAAGGACATTAAATAAATTACAAAATAATTTACCACATCATTTTAACCTTTCCTCTCTCTTCTTTAAATAGTTCACTCTATTCTCTCTCTCTTCATAGTTTCCGGCCTCCTTATAATTGCCCCTGGCAGAATTATGGACATCGCACACAAAAGAACGGAACGGTGATTTCATTTTTCGAATGGTTATAGCGACATACAACCTTGTGGTGCAACGCTGGAGTCCTTCGCCACACAGCGCTGCAGTGATGCATGGACAGTGTCTTTCATGCTCAGCTGCAGCAGCCAATGTGCTGCATGCTCAGAAATTCAAAGGCTCTCCTACACCACAGGAGTGTGACCCAGAGAGAGGCCCTTTCGCTTGCACCGTTTGTGGCAACGACACGCCCCACTAACCCATTCATATCTGCACTGCAAAGCTACTGCACAGATTTAAAAACCAGCCTCCTAATAGTAACCTCTGTGGTCCACTAAGGAAGAAATGGAGCCCCATAACTCTCGAAAAGCTTCCCTGGCTCCCATCACGCCCAAGCCAGCAATGATGGGAGTCCTAGTCTGGCAACACCCAGAAAGTCCACAATCTCTCCGATCCAAGAAGAGGGGCTGGGGAATCTCTCAAGGAATCTTCTCAACTCTCCCCTAAGCTGACAAAAGTTCTGAGAAGTTCCATTTAGAAGCCCAGAATGGTTTGTAGTGTGGATATGGGGCTTATGCAAAAGACAGGGGGTGGGGGATTGTCTTTTACTGCCTTGAAAATATAAGAACTCCTCAGTGTTTTAACCAAGAGGGGAAAATGGGGCACCCGAACCAAGAGACCCATTGAGGCAGGCTTGGGCTATTTGCAGGTCCTTGATAAACCACAGTCCTACCCAGGCATGAACATGAAATAAATAAATACAGATATATTATGCAAAAAAATTATGATTGTGCACATAATACATCCGAGGTATGACTAATTTAAATAAGATTTGGTGCTCAGTTCAAGCTTCGACGGCTACTTGAAAACTGTGGAGGTTTGCAATAAATAGAGGGCATGGGGGGAATTCTGTATATAATAGTGTGTGTTGTGTCATTTATTCTGCTTCCTTGTAAACCTCTTCCCATTTAAGCAAGAGCAAACTCTTCAGCAAATCCTTCCCCCCCCCACCCCCACAATAAATATAATTATATATACTTAGACTTCCCAAAGTAGCTTGAGAAAATGGTCTGCAAACATTTGAAAACGTTCACAGAAGGTGCTTTGTGGACGAGCAATGCATTTCTCACGAGGTCCTTCCCCGCCCCCTCCATTACATGTCTCCCACCCCAAAATACAAAATGCAGGTAAATTGTGTTTAGCAAAAAATTGTCTTCCATCCCCTCCCCACCCCCCCCAAGAGTTTTTTGCACAAACAGCAAGAAAACCGATTGCGGCTGCAGAGTTTGTTTTGTCTTCCTCCAAAGTATCTGAAAAAAGGAACAAAATATTTCGTAGCATTTCCTTCTCTTCCGGGAAGGGGTTGGCAGTTTCTTGCGGGGGTTTCCCCCCCTGCTCGGCTTTTCCAAAAAAACACAAACAAAAGCATTTAAACCTTCACTGTTTCCATGAGAGAGGACTTAATGGCATCTTCTAGGAGCTGATTGTCTGTAAAAGGCGCAGGGGTTTCTGGGACAGATTCAGACAGGCCAATGAGGGACTCCAGAAAACACGGGCTCTGATCCCCGGGCTGGGGCAAGCTGGGGAAATTCGGCAACTGGAGCTGCAGCGCCGAAAAGTTGTCCAGGTTCTCGTACTCCTTCAAAGAATTGTAAAGGGGTCCAAGGTTGTAGTCCGAGAAGGACTGGAAGAAATCCAGGGAGTCCGAGGAGAGGCTCAGATCCATGTAGCTCCTGGAGCCTTGCTCCATTGAGGCGACGGCGGAGGAGGAAGAAGAGGGGGCACAGGAAGGAACGCCTGCAGCCTGGGCAGCCCTAGGCAAAGTTTCCTCCAGAAAACAGCTCACCCCCTGGTTGGCGTTCTCGTCCAAACACCCCGTGATGTTCGCCGAATGGCTCAGGGGGTGGCCAGAGCCAAACTTGTCGGTGGCGCACTGGTTCTCCACGTCCACGCTGAAGAAGCCGGTCGGATGGAAGGAGCTCAGGTTGTCCTGGCAGTTGCTGGCGGCGCTGTCGTCCTCCGTGTCGGAGTCGTTGAAGTGGAGGATGCGGGCCAGGCCGTCGTCATCCACATCCGACTGCGACTTCTCGGAGGGGACGGCCTCGTACGGCTCCTCCAGGTCCTCGCTCTGGTTGGACGACACGGAGGAGTCGGTCATGTCGCTGCTGCAGCTGTTCTCGCCAATGGCCTCCAGCTCCGTGCTGAACTGGAAGGCGGGCGCCAGCGGCACCGTCCTCTCCTCAAACGCCGCCTTGCCCACGGGGCACCCGAAGGGGAGCAGACGGTCCCGGAAGAGGGGTTCGGGCTCCGGGCTCCGCTCAGGGCTGGGCTGGTTCTTCTCCAGCTCCAGTTTCATGATGGTGTGGATAAAATGGGTCTGCACCCGGGCTTGGTTGAACTCGATCCGGCCTTCTGTGTTGCCGCAGCCGTCCTTGGTGCAGCCGCAGGGAAACGACGTGTGGTCCATCTGGGGAGCAGAGGGACTAGATGTTAGTCACATGGCCTCTCCTGGTATGCCCCACGGAGAGCCTCAAGGTCCATAAACAGCAACACCCTAGTGGTCCCGGGCCCTAAGGAAGTTAGATTAGCCTCATCCAGAGCCAGGGCCTTTTCAACACTGGCTCCGGCCTGGTGGAACGCTCTGCCTCATGAGACCAGGGCCCTGCAGGATCTGATTTTTTTCCGCAGGGCCTGTAAGACAGAGTTGTTCTGCCTGGCCTTTGGCTTGGAGCCAATTTGATTCCCTCCCCCTCTTTCTTTTTCCTTTCTCCTCCTGCGATGAAGCTGCATTTTAATATTTTAATGTTTCAATATTTTAATGCTGTATTTTAATCTTGTTTTTATTATTGCTTGTTAGCTGCCCTTAGCCTGGCCTTGGCTGGGGAGGGCGGGGTATAAATAAAAATTATTATTCTTATTATTACCTTTAAGCCTGACTTTTTATTTTAAAAAAAGGACCTGCTCATAACTGGTTCAACTGCCTGCTTTTAGCCTGTCAAGTCTGACACATGCATTTCTCTTTGTGTTATTCAACAAAAAAAATTAAGGAAAGGGCTTTTAATAGCCCTGGGCTGCTATTTTTCTGGCGGTTCCCTCACTGCGAGAAGTGAGGTTACAGGGAACCAGGCAGAGGGCCTTCTCG
Organism: Podarcis siculus; assembly: GCA_034642415.1. NCBI lineage: Eukaryota > Metazoa > Chordata > Lepidosauria > Squamata > Lacertidae > Podarcis > Podarcis siculus. Next base: position 5,540,206 of record JAXCMG010000017.1, on the reverse strand, counting down.
GTAGTGGCACCTGCCTTGTGGAATGCTCTAGATATCAAGGAAATAAAGAACTACGTAACTTTTAGAAGACATCTGAAGGCAGCCTGTATTGGATAGTGTTTAATGTTTGATGTTATGTTTTCATATGTATAGTGGCACCTCAGGTTAAGTACTTAATTCGTTCCGGAGGTCCGTTCTTAACCTGAAACTGTTCTTAACCTGAAGACTACTTTAGCGAATGGGGCCTCCTGCTGCTGCCTCGCCGCCAGAGCAAAATTTCTGTTCTCATTCTGAAGCAAAGTTCTTAACCTGAAGCACTATTTCTGGGTTAGCGGAGTCTGTAACCTGAAGCGTATGTAACCTGAAGTGTATGTAACCCGAGATAGCACTGTACTGGAAGTCGCCCAGAGTGGCTGGGGAAACCCAGCCAGATAGGCAGGGTATGAATATAACAACAGCAACAGCAACAATTCTACACTTCCCTTCAGCAAAAGATCACAGGGTGGTTCACAAGATAAAAACCATACAAGATAAAAACACAAATAAGTAATTAAAGTAACACCAAAACACTCCCTGTGTTTTAATACAGCTGCCAACACACCTGTGACTCCTACATGTCTGGAGAGGCTCACCTAAGCAGTAACATTTTAAGCAGGTGTCAAAGAGTGAACACTGAAGGTGCCCCTGCCTGGTGTCAATCACGTTCAGGTCAGTGCAGACAACACTGGGCTGGATGGCCAAATTGGCCTGACAGAGTATAAGGCGGCTACTTTTGCACCTATGCCCAGCTCGGCACAGAGGAACAAGGTGGAGCTGCAAACGTCTCTGTGTCCGCACTCGCCGGGAGGGTAGCAACACTAGACAGGGCCCTTTCTGTGGCGGCTCCCTGTCTGTGGAATGCTATCCCTAGAGAGGCTCACATGATGCCATCATTGCATGTCTTTAGGCGCCAGGCAAAAACATTCCTCATTGCCCATGCTTTTTGGCCATTAAATTATCTATGGCCTGTTAAAAGCTGAAATGGTGGGGACTGCGTTATTTTATTATTATGCTTTCATTTTTATGCTTGGTACGATGTGTCCTTAATGTTGTACACTGCCCTGGTTAAGGGTGGTTTATTAATTAAATAAACTGATAGATAAACAAAAATAGTGTGGAAAGGCTGGCCAATATCTGTTTGGTGGGAGAACTGCCGTCTCCCATTTGCCCTCTGGGCAAAAGCAGCTGCTCACCCCAGCATCCTCCAAGGCTTTTTGCTCGTCTTAAAGCTTCTGACCTCAACCCTGTATACTATTCCGGACACTGAGGTCCAGCGCTGAGGGCCTTCTGGCAGTTCCCTCCCTGCGAGAAGTGAGGTTACAGGGAACCAGGCAGAGGGCCTTCTCGGTAGTGGCTCCCGCCCTGTACAACACCCTCCCATCGGATGTCAAGGAGAGAAGCAACTATCTGACTTTTAGAAGACATCTGAAGGCAGCCCTCTACGAAAGTTTTGAATGTTCTGATGTTTTATCGTGTTTTTAATATTCTGTTGGGAGCCACCCAGAGTGGCAGCGTATAAATAATAAATTATCATTATCATTCTTCCTCAGGCCCAACATACTAGAAGCCGCGGAAGACCAGCTTCTCCCAGGGCAATCCCCGCTTTCCCCACACTGGGTCCAGTAAGCCCTCTTCCCCGCAAGTAACCCGGCCAAGAAGGAACCTCCTCGCACACACCTGACATTTAATGCCCGCCAGGCTGCAGCTACACGTCTCGGGGTCACAGAACTCCTGGCAGTCGCAGCCGCAGTCTTCCCGGGAGAGGCGGATGCTATGCAGCTCCCGCTTCTCCTCCTTGTCAATCTTCTTGACGCCCATGGCTTTGAGCAGAGCTCGCCTCTTCTTGGCCGGGTATGGCTGGAGAAAGAAGCCGTCTTCCAGCTCGGTGGCACTGGCGTCGATGTCATCGTCAGAGATGTCTTCTGTGGTGAGCTGGTTGGCTTCCTCCGACTCCTTGGTACCGTTCATGGTGAGCTGTTGGGAGAATCGCAGAGGAAACTTGTGTAAGAAGCAGAAGCGCCTTTTAAGTACGTGTGACGGCCGCCATCTTGAAATCAGAAATCCCTCCTTGTTGTCCAAATAATCTTTATTAGCTTTCCGGTTACATAATCCACATACACATAATGTGTTGCATTTTACATTTATACTTGCTCCTAAGCACTGACTTCCCTCCTTCCTTCTTCTGGTTTTTGTATCACATATAATTTTATCATATTATTTTCATCCATTTTGTATTTTGTTACGCATTTTCCATATTTGTCCATAGTATATCCATAAACAAATGAATCCTCCTGTTTACACAATTCTTGTTGTCTGTCTGTATTTATTTATTTATTTACAACTGTTAGTTGTATTAATCTCCTTATACATTTTGCTCCTTATTATTTTCATTATCCATCACCTTTCTTTCCCGTTATGAGGTTTATTTCAAATTCTACTGGTTTCCCTATATCACCTTATCCCTCCTATATTCCCCATCAGAGAAGAATGGCAGGTCAAGCTGATGGCTTATGCCGAAACGGCTAAAATGACCAGAAGAATCGGAAATCAGGAAGGCCAATTTTTAAATAAGGAACGGCGGGGGTGTGTGTGTGTGTTATAACTTATCTTAAAGACCATTCTAAACAGTTAAAATCGTTAGTAGGATTGGAATATCACTTGTAGTTTTATGGTGAATTATGGATACAAAGGAAAGAGAAAAGATTTGGATTTTCGTAAAAGATGCAGGGGGAAATGATGAACAGTAGGGGAGAGTCTAAGAGATTCCTTGGAATCTTGGTTTTTATGTTGTATGTTGGATATGCGACTGTAAAATTTTGATCTGAAAAACCAAATAAATAAATTTCTAAAAATAATAATAATGAGGTTCCTGGGGATAGAGAGTTTATTGTTGTTAGCCGCCCTGAGCCTGGCTGGGGAGGGCGGGATATAAATAAAAATTTATTATTATTATTATTATTATTATTATTATTATTATTATTATTATT
>JAXCMG010000017.1:5507154-5534345 GCA_034642415.1 Podarcis siculus | reverse complement strand
TATTATTATTATTATTATTATTATTATTATTATTATTATTATTATTATTTCGGAAGGTGCAAAATCCGGCAGGTTCAGCTTTTAAATGCAAGCTGGACCAATTTTTTGCCTCCGGCCCAGGCACATGTGGAAATATTACAGTGTGTCCCTCTCTCCCCCAGTCTGTTCTATACACTGCTGCACATTTGCGCTGGCTCTCGTTTCGGCCGGGAGACTTGCGCCGTCACACCACACACACACCCCCAGATGCCGTCCTGCCAGCCAGCAGATTCCGCAAGACGCAGCCGCGTTCCTGGGCTCGTGACAGTTTTCTCAAGGAAACGTGTTTTCCCCCGACAGCAACCAGGGACATGAAATATTCACTGCACGTTACTCCAGCCGTCTAAGCGCACCATCTGCGCACTGTCAAGCCAAGGGAGTACGGGGGGGGGGGGGCTTTTGTTGCAGACCAGATTTCTCTCCCCCCCCCTTCCTGCCCACTTTACTTAAAAAGGAAACACAGACACCCAAACAGTTTTGTTGGTGAAGCTTCTTGCGAGGGGCGGTGAGAGAGAGAACACAAGATCATCAAAACAGCTGCTTTGAGGACATTTCCTCTACTGCCCGCTGGGAGGAACTGTAAATCTACAAGCCTAATCTCCAGGGGCTAATTTAAAAGCAGCTGCAAAGCCATTCCTCTTCATAGGCAGGTGATCCCAATGTAAACACGGCTAGCTCAAGTGCCTGGTTTATCTTAAAGCACCTGCACGATGCGTTTTGTGTGTGTGTGTGTGTGTGTGTGTGTGTGTGTGTGTGTGTGTATATATATATATATATATATATATATATATATATATATTGGGGGGAGGCTTTTTTTAATGTTTAACCTTACCGGTGCAATCAAGTACTTCTGCCTAATGCAAATTCAAATGAAAAAGAGGCTTCAAAAAACCCAAACAAAAAACCCACCAAGCATAGTTGTCAACTTTTCCCTTTTCTTGCGAGGAATCCTATTCGGAACAAGGGAATTTCCCTTAGAAAAAGGGAAACGTTGACAGCTATGCCACCAAGACACGCAAACATGCAAGTGTGTCAGCAGTGAGGAAAACCCCCCAGGAAATGCAGAATTGCAGCTTGCAGAATCTTACAGGGGGTGGCAAGCAGCTGCAAAGTCAGAGGTTCTTGCGGAAATAAAGAAAGCGCTGCCACCAGCTGTGTGTCCCGGGTTCAAATCTTACCTCCCCCTTAAACTTGCACTCAGCAAGCCACTGAGCCACACACACACAAACACACCCCACTTCTGGGTAAGAGCACCACAGAGCAAGTGCTTGAGAGCCAGTGTGGTGTAGTGGTTAGCGTGTCGGCCCAGGAGCTGGGAGACCAGGGTTCGAATCCCCACTCGGCTGCAAAGTTCGCTGGGTGACCTTGGGCCAGTTACTGTCTCTCAGCCTAACCTACCTCACAGGGTTTTTGTGGGGATTAAATAGGAAGCAGGGAAGATTATCGTGTACAGTGGTACCTCGGGTTACATACGCTTCAGGTTACAGACACTTCAGGTTACAGACTCCGCTAACCCAGAAATATTACCTCGGGTTAAGAACTGTGCTTCAGGATGAGAACAGAAATCATGCTCTGGCAGCGCGGCAGGCCCCATTAGCTAAAGTGTTGCTTCAGGTTAAGAACAATTTCAGGTTACGAATTAAGTATTTAACCTGAGGTACCACTGTATTCTGCCTTGAGCTTCCTGGAGGAAAGGCAGGATATATATTTAATAAAGTTAAAAACTAGCAATGTGGGTTCACCCTTTCGGCGAACTGCTAGCATATGCCTCAGTTCTCCCTCTCGCTGTTTTAAATGATTAATTTTTAAAAAAAACCTGTAAAAAATTAATGCAAAGTTTGGGAACTGCAAGTTTTACATGGTCTTTGCCATGTCCCATCCTGCCCTCCTCCCCCCCCAAATGCCACGGCAGGATACAACCCGCACCCCGCATTATTCTAGACTCAAAAACCACGTGGGAAGAGGCTGCCAACTCCATCATCCGTCATCTGTACGACCTCATGCTGGCCATTTTGGGATCTCCGGGGCTGCGGATTCCAGGACAATCGCAAAGGAAGCACTGCATCGCCACCAGCTGTGGCCTGGCACCTGCTGTGGCTCCACAAATAGCATGCCAATCCACCCTGCGATGCCAAATTATGCAGATGGGCTGCCGATTCAACAACTTCACACTCCTGTCCCGGTTTCGAGCTACTCCTTCCCAACACAGCCAACTTGAAGGAATGCCCTGCACTGATTTCTCAACGCCCAAGGTGGACTCACATCCGTCTCCAATCGCAGAGAAAAAGGCTCGCTCGTTTTTTTTTGGGGGGGGGTGGCTATAAATAAAACACACGCAAAAATGGTTCTCCGTCCGCTATGAATAATGTCGCCATGCTTAGCTTGGAGCAGTTTAGCTTAAGATGGCAATTTACTGAATTCAATTAAATGGAGATACGCAGGGGTCAAACCAATCTAAGTGTATCTGTGAGACACGTCTGTGCTGGCTTTGCCAGATCGATCTGGAATCCATTTACTTAAAAACTGGCACAACTCTTCCTTATATTAAATAATGAGGCTCCCAGGCCTCTCGGGGGAGAGGAATGAAGCTCAACAGCTGCTCAGGAATCTGCAGCCAGAGGATTAAAAATGTAGTATCTATAGTGACCAGTTTTCAGCTCGCCTGTTCCCTCCCCACCAAGCGTGCTTTGCTAGGGAGAGAAAGCATGCTGGTCATCGTTTAAGGTACTATAACCTTCATCCTACTTGCAAAAAAAGTCAAGGTGTCCGCGATCTTCCTGAAGCCGAGATGATGCGCAATGCCTGCACGATTTGAACTACGGCTAGTTTTGCAACCCCCAAATGTATTTTTTTAAATTGCAACTTAAAACCAAGATGGTTTTTTTTAATGTATGTACATATGCATGTAGGGACGCGGGTGGCGCTGCGGTCTAAATCACAGAGCCTGGGGCTTGCCGATCACAAGGTCGGCGGTTCGAATCCCCGCGACGGGGTGAACTCCCGTTGCTCAGTCCCTGCTCCTGCCAACCTAGCAGTTTGAAAGCTCATCAAAGTGCAGGTAGATAAATAGGTACCACTCCGGCGGGAAGGTAAACGGCATTTCCATGCGCTGCTCTGGTTCGCCAGAAGTGGCTTAGTCACGCTGGCCACATGACGCGGAAGCTGTACGCCGGCTCCCTTGGCCAATAAAGCGAGATGAGCGCCGCAACCCCAGAGTCGTCCACGACTGGACCTAATGGTTAGGGGTCCCTTTACCTTTTTATGTATGCATGCATTTAAATAATGCAAGCAAGATACTTTCACAAGTCCTGTGAAAAGTTACAAAAAAAAACCCCCACCCAAAATGTTCAAGAAAATGGCTTTGGGACTCAGTTCAGATGTGGACGATTTTTCTTTTGCTCTAAGCACTTCTTGTCCAACAATGGTGAGCAAGAATGAAGGCCAGAAGAGAGCTGTCCATTGCAGATACCGGTGATAGCTGTTACAGACAGTGACCAATACAGGCACACTGAAGCTTCTCCACATCTAGTGTCCCATTAAGAGGCAAAACATATGAGCCAGCCGTTGGAGTGATGCACCAGAGAGCTCGCTTTGATTTCTGCCAGCTTATCCAAAGGTTTCTCCCCCTGCCAGCCAGTTGGCACGTCTCTCTCGGTTCTGCTCAGTAATGTCAAAATATATAAACACATATTACCGAGAGAGAGAAATAAAGTTAAATATTTGTTAATATCAGACTTCAGCATTTGCAGTCATCCCTCGAATGGTTTGCAATGCTTCCCCCCTTTCTCCACCCTCCAAACAAGCCAGGAGGAGAACACAGAAAGTTCATTGTTGCCGCACAAAAGCCAGAACACAAAAAGAAAGCTTTCTTTGTTGTTACAAGACTTCCAAGGCATTTGGAGACGGCAGCCGGTTTGCAAGCGTCGCCTAAGTGGACCTCAGAAGCAAAACAGTCCCAGCAGTCTGGTACAAGATTTACTGATTAAAACTATTGCCTTTCACTGGAAGGGCAGCGGAGAGCATCTCTGCAGGATGTTAGGTGCAGTCCGTGGAGAGGTTTAGTGGAAAATGCAAAACTGGAAGCCATTATTAATGGCAGGAGGGGAAGGATGCTGCGAGGACAGCCAGAAAATGTTAATTTAGCACACTGGATATTTTGCTGAATAAACTAGAACGACCAAATTCCACTTGTATTCAATGAGCTAGTTAATTCTTTATTTTTTAAAAAAGAAGTGTGCGCCTAAAGCTAATTTGTCAACATTTAATTGCTCGTTTTAACATTAAAAAAAAAATCACTTAACTTGAATTAACATGCTTTCAGAAGCATGAGAAGCATTTCTCAAAATGCAAGAATCTCATCCACTGCAAACTCAATTTTCCTTCCCTTTGGGTTAGGAACTGCCCTGCAATGTGTTCCTATGAAGAGCGGCAGACAAATACTTTCAAAGCTCTTCCAGGACTTCTGAAGCTGACTTTTGGCCCCCTCCCCTCCTCCTTCATACCTGCCTGACACCATCACTTCAACCATTTCCGTTTCACGTGTGTAAACAGGCAACTCGTAAGGTAATTCCCAAGTCTATCACGAAGGTTTCTGCAAACATATTGCGAGCTCCCAAACCGGCAGGAATAGGCAGACTCCAGAACAGAAGGAAAGAGCTTTGGGCCAATGCAAAGTCCACATTAGAGAGGCAGTGTGGAGTAGTGGGTAGAGTTCTCAGTAAGAAACACAGAGACCCCATGTTCAAACCCCACTTTAGCCACAAAGCTCAGTGGATTCGCACACTCCATCTTAACCTCAAGAGTCGTGTGTTCGAGTCCCACCTTGGGCGAAAGATTCCCGCATTGCGAGGGGGTTGGACTAGATGACCCTTGTGGTCCCCTTTGAGCTCTACGATTCATTCGCACAGCCTAACCTACCTCGCAGCATCGTTGTGCGGCCAAAGACGGGGCAGCAGAACTGCTTTTGGCTGCCGCGACCTCCTTGGAGGAGAAGGTGTAACGTAAGAAGTGAATATACTTACGGGTGAAATCGGAGCTCAAGGCCAAGCTGGGCTTGATGCCTCCTCCTCGTGAGTTTTCCTCGTCCGAGTCCCAGCCTGAAGACGCCGACGAGGAGGAAGAGAAAGGCGAGCAAGAAGATGAGGAGAAGTAGGGGGCGTCGTCTTCCAGTTCATTGTATTTTCTTTTCAACACCCCCGTCATGGTTAGTGAGAGGTTTTCATATAACTGAAGAGAAAGCAGAGGAAGAATGGGAAAATGAGTGAGCAATCTTTTGGGTCACACTGGGGATGAGGCTCTGCAATAAAACCCGGCGTGAAAAGGAGAGACAGACAGAAATCTGTCTTGCTGTTTGCTGGGAGCCACGCAGCCTTTCAAACGGCACTACAGCTTATCAGAACAACTTCCTTCAACAACTGTGGACGCTCGGGTTGCGAACGTGATCCGTGCGGGATGCACGTTCACAACCCAGAGCGTTCGCAGGTTGCGATTCGGTGTTTCTGCGCATGCGCAAGGCGCGATTTAGCGCTTCTGCGCATGTGTGACCGCCGAAACCCGGAAGTAACCCGTTCCGGTACTTCCAGGTTTCGGCGGTCCGCAACCCGAAAAAACGCAACCTGAAGTGTCTGTAACCCGAGGTATGACTGTACTGCCTGCCAGACGGGGTTGGAACTCCCAACTTTCATCATCATCATCAACATCCCATGAAGTGATGGCCACCAACCTGGGTGGCTTTGAAAGAGGATCAGACAAACCTATGGAGAATTGGGCTCTGTGTGGCAACTAGCCACGATGGCTAGGTGGTCACTCCACTGTCGGGAGGCAGCATGCTTCTGAATACAGTGGTGACTCGAGTTAAGAACTTAATTCGTTCCGGAGGTCCGTTCTTAACCTGAAACTGTTCTTAACCTGAGGTACCACTTTAGCTAATGGGGCCTCCTGCCGCCGCCGCGCAATTTCTGTTCTCAACATGAGGTAAAGTTCTTAACCCGAGGTACTATTTCTGGGTTAGCGGAGTCTGTAACCTGAAGCATCTGTAACCCGAGGTACCACTGTACAGTATGCCAGTGGCTGGAATCTCTCGATTCCTGCAAACCCTGTTAACTCTACCAGCTCAGCTCTCCCCTCCAGGCCTCCTGCCGGCGGCTGGGAATCGCAAGAGCAGGTGCCGGCAAAAATCGCGACGCGGGGAAAACCGTGAAGCCAGCCGATGCCTCTACCAATCCCCATCTTTCCTCCAGACTTTGTGACATGTCGGTATATTGTGATGTTTACCCGGTGATACATCGCAACGCTGAAAACCAGCTATCGCCCAGCCCTAGCGAAGAGAAGCCTTTTCTACCCTTGGGGTGTCCAACAATGTCCACAACATACTTTGGGGGACAGGTTGCCTAATACAGATTGCTGGACCCCTTTCCCTGTGGAGGTAAGTGCTGTGATTCCTGCACTTCAGGGGGTTGGACTGGATGACCTTTGGGGTCCCTTCCGACTGAGATTCTATGAAAACATAGCCGTTCTGTGTGGAAGGCACCGGTGGGAGCCAGGATTCAGAGGGCTGGTCCGATAGGTTTGTGTGTGGCCCAAAGGACACGCCTCCCAAGTTATTTTTGAGGCCTGGGCTACGGTTTCAAAATGGCCACGTGACTAGGGTATGGAAGGGGGGGCAGACGTTCAATAAATCCGAAAGCACCCCCCCTTTGTAGCGCATAGAACTAGCCAAACTGGCTCCCGTCTAATTGCTGCCGACAAGCTGAGTGTTCCTGTAGCCGAAGACGAGACTTGCAAAAAAGTCAGGGGGGGGGGGCGAACAAAGCCAGAACACGAATCCGAGCACAACATGTTCCTCCGTAAGGGAGCCCGACGCCTGGCTTGCGGGGGGGGGGGCTGTGCCTTTAATGCAAGCCCCTCGCTGCATTAGCTCATGCTAATTAAACAAAGCCACTCTGCAGGGAAGGCAGCCAGGAGCAGGTCCCTGGTGGGAAAACGTGCGCTGGAAAAACACAAAACATCCAGGCGCGGCAACAGACCACGGCAGAAAATGCAGGGGGTGGGAAAGTTTGCCACGGATCCACTCTGGATTATAGGCCCTATTTGCTTCCCATCAGAAGAGTTTTTCCCAACCGGGCGCCCTTCATATGCGCTGGACTACAACTCCCACACAACAGGCATCGTAGCACAGAGCATCCGAAGGGCGCCCGGTTGGGGAACGCAGCGTTGGAACAACAGGACGAATGCCCCCGAAAGTCAACCGCCGGCGGTGTTTGGATTGCTGCATTTTCTTCGTTCTTTCCCAACTGTCCAAACAAACAAAAACCCACAACCCCTTTGGAGATTTCTGGCCTGTAGCTGCTTTGGAACAAGTTCCGCCAAGCGAGGAGACAGAGTGTTCCTGTGCAAATTGCACCAGCTCAACAGAAACAGGGGAAAGGAAAAAAAAAAGGGGGGGGGGACTCGCACAAGGAATCAATGCTTATTTTGTCACCCAAAGCAAAAGCCCAGCCCCAATCTCTGGCTCAAAACATCCCCTCCCCAGCTCCCCGTGCAATTTGCAAGCATGTAATCTCCAGCCACCTCCGCAAAGGTGTCTGCTGCAGGCGAAGCCCACAGGTGACATCCGGCCCCCAGAGCGCTCTGACTCGGCCCCTTGCGGCACACACTTTTCTTTAATCTTTCATGGTTCACAAGTTCACAAGGGAAATGAGCAAAGTTTGCAACTGCATTTCCTAGACATGTCACTGGTATTGCTATCCGTTACAGTCAGGAAAGGAAAAGAAACCTGTTTTTCATCCATCTCTCCCAGGGAAAGCAAGCTGTGGGGGCCACAGTTTGGCAACCCACCTGCAAGGTTGGCTACCCATCTGGAGGGCACCACGTTGACTTAGCCCTATTTTACGTCCAAAGTGGGCACCTTCTGAAGCCAGACCTATTCACCCCACACCTATGAAAGCCTTACTTCTGGGCAGTGGAACATGCATCGCTAAGTGCCACTTGATTGTGCTGGCCAGTTTTAGAAAGTCAGGTATAGAAAGCTATGTGGCTAAATGGCTCCTTAAACCAGGGTCACCTAAACAGTCACCAAAATGGAATGCCTAGTTTCATCACAACTTTTTGGTTCTTGAAATTCATTCCGATTGTGCAAATAAAATGTAACAGATAGAATTCTACAGGGTGTGTGAAAATGGTCCAAGACCCAAGGACTCCCAGGCATGCACCTCCAGATGGAGGAGACATTAAGCCCCACCCTGGCACCAGGGCATCTTCACTTGGTCGCAAATGGTTAAAGGTAAAGGTAAAGGGACCCCTGACCATTAGGTCCAATCGTGGCCGACTCTGGGGTTGTGGCGCTCATCTCGCTTTATTGGCCGAGGGAGCTGGCGTACAGCTTCCGGGTCATGTGGCCAGCATGACTAAGCCGCTTCTGGCGAACCAGAGCAGCGCACAGAAACGCCGTTTACCTTCCCGCTGGAGCGGTACCTATTTATCTACTTGCACTTTGTGCTTTCGACCTGCTAGGTTGTCAGGAGCTGGGACTGAGCAACGGGAGCTCACCCCGTCGCAGGGATTCGAACCGCCGACCTTCTGATCGGCAAGTCCTAGGCTCAGTGGTTTAGACCAGTGTTTCCCAACCTTGGGCCTCCAGCTGTTTTTGAACTACAATTCCCATCATCCCTGACCACTGGTCTTGCTAGCTAGGGATGATGGGAGTTGTAGTCCAAAAACAGCTGGAGGCCCAAGGGTGGGAAACACTGGTTTAGACCACAGCGCCACCAAGTGGAAAATGTGCCTGGTGAATTTTGGCCACAAAGGTTTGAACCCTAAACTGGAAGGATATTAAATAGAAACTCTCGTTTTATTTCCCAGAGTTTCTTCAACCTTGGCTTTCCTTTTATACTGCTGGACTACAACTCCCATCATCCACAGCCTGATGGTCATGGATGATGGGAGTTGAAGTCCACTACACTAGCTGAAAGGCAAAACAAGAGGCCAATGTTCACCGGGAAGGTGGGGCAGCCCGTCTCCATGCCGCAGTTTGCCCCACCCACTTTGAGGGCAAGCTCCACCCACGAATGACGCTTCACAACTTTTGAGTATCCGGCGCACTGAGCAGCATTACGGCCGAGACCTAGTCTGCATTTGCTTGGTGGCCATTATCAGCCGGACCGCACGCAACCTCACAGCTCTAACTGAGCACCTTACAAAACACTGAACGCCTCTGGCTAGCCTTGGGCGGAAGCGCTTCCTTGGATGACTGCAGGAATGTCACCCGACAAGCCTCGGCCACCTGCTGGTGTGTGCAGAGGAACCCAGGCACATTTTGGGTGAGGATTTCTGGGTGAGCAAGCCCTCGAGCCTTAACAAGACTTCCCCCAGTGTCCCTCTTCTTCACATGAGCCCTTCAAAACACCCAAACTCCGCTGAACTTGCTGCTTGTTTACTCTGAGCCCAGACAGAGAGCAAAATGAGCCATCGCAGCTAGGCTATTACTCACCCGGTGAATCAAAAGAAGGGCTGCTGAACGCACCGGTTCGTCCACACCAGGCACCGAAATAAAACCACAAGTAGATAACAACAAATTGCAAAAGCAGGGGGATGAGAAGGTGCTAACATTTTATTTAAATTTATCGGGGTGTGTGGAAATGAAGATCTGGCAGAGCAAGGAGGCGGGTTCGAACCCTTGCTTGCTTGCTTTTCTACTTGCAAGGAATTGCGTGTGTGTGGTGTAGGGGAAAGATGCCTCCCAACCCCACCAGCAGTCGAGCCCTGCAGAAACATCACACACAGACACACACCACCAATGCAATACATAGAATCAGAGGACCTTAGAGTTGGAAGGGACCCTGAGGGTCATCTAGTCCAACCCGCTGCAATGCAGGAAAACTCCATGACAGGTGGCCACCCAACCTCTGCTTAAAAACCTCCAAGGAAGGAGAGTCCACAACCTCCCGAGGGAGAACTGTTCCACTCAAGCCTTCAGAAGCCCTCAAGCAAAGGGCACTGGCCTTGGGTACCAATAATAATAATAATAATAATAATAATAATAATAATAATTTATTATTTGTACCCCGCCCATCTGGGGTACAAATAATAAATTTGGGCGGCTTCCATAGAAACAAAAAATACACTAAAATATCACACATTAAAAACTTCCCTGAACAGGGAATTTAAAAGGTTAAATATATCAGCTATCCCTGTTTCACCAAAGGCCTGAATTGGGCTACCAGAAAGAGTTACTTGGGCAGATCAATTGTGAGAATCCTAGATGGGGAAGCAGGCTGTCAATTGCTTTGCCCGGGTTTCTGCATATAAAGGCAGGCTTCAAGAATACGATAGTTTTGCCCTGTTTGGGGAAGCTTTTAATGTTTGAGGCATTGCTGTATTTTAATATTGTGTTGGAAGCTGCCCAGTGTGGCTGGGGAAACCCAGCCAGATGGGCGGGGTATAAATAATAAATTATTATTAATTATTATTATTATTATTATTAATTATTATTATACCCAAGCCGCGATTGCCATCTATGCCCTTTAATTCAGAACTATGATGCTGAACTAAGGCTACTCAGCGACGGGCACTCTGCACATGGTCAGACAGACACATCTTATCAATCCCTCCAGGTGGCCAAGGGCCATCTATACGTGAGCCCAGGCTAGCAATATTGCTTTTTTAAAAAGATGGGAGAGAAGAGTTTTAAAATACCCCCTTCTCCAAAAGGAATGAGTAGATTAAGAGGGAAAGGAGCCCCTACAGCAGGGCCAAAAGCGATCTCCACAATTTTATTGCACCGTCGATACAATATGCGCAGATCAGGCAATGCTTTATTCGTAATTAATGTGGAAAAAGCTTTTAGGGAGATTTTTCTCCTCTGCTCCCCCCCTTAAGACATCAATCCCATTGTCTCTCCCCCCCCCCCCCGCCAGCCCCTGCTTTTATTAGTTTGAACTGGAACGGTGCCCAGGTAAAGTTTCCAGAGGGCAACTTCACACATTACGTGAACGGAAGTGCAGTTTAGCTGCTCCCTCCCCATCCTTGGTCCCTGGCCCCCTTCCAGATCTTCCTGGGCCACACAACCCCTATTAATCTCAGCCAGCAGGCCCAGTGGGGGGAGCTGAAGTCCAACAAGACTATTCCTAGTCCAGGGCTAAAATAGGAGCGAACTCCCCTCAGCCAGGAGTTCACCAGGTAGCGCTCACAGCAAAGCACATATGAATTGCTTTGGACGTTCAGGAAAACGACTGGCATTTCGAAGCATATACCAGGTGCAGAATCCAGGGGAGGGCAAACAACAGAGCATGTATCGGCCCGAGGCACCAGTTGCGTCAGATCTGAACCGGAATAACCAGATCAGAGCAAACCAAATTCCCTTCTGTAAGCTTCGAGGGCTCCTGAATCATTTGGGCACCAAAATGTGGGAGGCAACTGATACCCAAAAAGGGCACTGCAGCTAACACCTAAAATCCAAATTTCCACGCAGGCCATGAAGGGAGGTTTAAGAATAAAACCACGTAACAACAACTACTGCTACTCTCTCAGGGTCTCTCAGATTCCTGCATCGCAGGGGGTTGGACTAGATGACTCTAGGTGTCCCTTCCAAATCTAGGATTTCCTACTTTCCGCTCTCGGAAAGGAGATCAGAAATGGGTTTTTATACAAGCATCACATCTCTCGTGGGTGGAAAGCACTTGCTTCCAGGGGAGGTGGTCCGTCGCCACTCTGCGTGATCCACTGCTCTGGCCTCCCACTCAGCCTCGTCTCGGAGTGGGGGCAGCGATTCTGCCTCCCTCCACCTGCAACAGGTGAGAGTATGACCCTATTGGACGCGAAGAAACACCTAGAACAGCAGCTCATACCAAAACAAACTACTGGCCCTTTTTAAGGTACTCTAAAACCGAAATTATTTGGGAGTCTAACAGTGGCAAAGCACAACATTCATCATTATTCAGAGAAGACCCCCAAACAGATGTGCCTGTCCATCAATTCCAATGGGCCACCATGGAGCAGAGTGTGGCTTGATATCACCGCACGAGCACCTTCAATCTTAATTCAGAGCAAACTAAAAGTTTCTTCAGTTATTAAAAATTTGGAAAACACTGGTCTTTTTAAAAAAAACAAACAAATGTACAAAAGGGTCAGGCTGGGGTGGAAAAGACTGAGCATGGTATTGTATAGAAACAGATTTTTGCATCTCATGTCCCCTTGCAAAACTGCCAAAACTGACATTTTGTTCTGGGCTTCAGCTACTCATCTCTTTGACCAAAAAGAGACACTCCACAACCCATTTTTTCCCTTCCTGTTAACAAAAAGTACATCACGGAGCGGATCAAACCCGCAGGAATTCCTCTTTGGCACAGCCAACTTGGCGTTATCCTGGGAATATTTTCTAACAAATATTCAGCCCAGATGTGCATTCCACTCTGATCTGAACATCCAGCTTTCAAAAAAGAGGGGTGGAGGTCGTGGAGCACAAAAGGAAAGGGTTTTTTGGGGGGGGCAGAGAGGCACTGAGCAGAAACCGCTAGCTCTCCTAGAAATCTCTGAAGCGTGCAGGAAGGAATAGGGGGGGGAGATGGGGCTAAAAGGGGAGAGACAAGCTTGCTAACCTCCTCCGAGGTGTGTCAACAAAGTTACTTGGGAGTAAGATAGCTCTATGTAAGATTCTGATTCATTTAAGCCACTCAGAAGGCGGAAGTACCCTAGAACACAGGATATAAAAGTTTCACAGGGGAGCCTGAGGCCACAGAAACACAACAATACCACCTGCCTGAACACACACCTTGCCCCTCGGTTCTCAAGAATATTT
Organism: Podarcis siculus; assembly: GCA_034642415.1. Lineage (NCBI taxonomy): Eukaryota > Metazoa > Chordata > Lepidosauria > Squamata > Lacertidae > Podarcis > Podarcis siculus. The sequence goes on along the minus strand of JAXCMG010000017.1, from coordinate 5,521,513 downwards.
CAGCAAAGCCACCTTCTGCAGGATTAGGGAACAGAAAGCTTCCCCAGAGGTGAATTCCAATTCTGTCAGACGGGAGCAAAATCCTGCAGCTTTGCAGAACAAGCTCATCAGCAGCTGTTCGCCTATGGCGAGTTATGGCCTTCTCCAAGCAACCAGGCTGAGAAAAGCTAGAAAGAAGCTGGTGCTCAGGTTGTTTCTTGTGGGGTGGGGAATGAACGTAAACCCATTGCACACAGGATCAGGCCAAAGGTCCAGCTTGACCCTGTGAAATAGGCTAAGAGGCCTTGAGTTTCCTGACTAGGTGGGGATTTGAACCCTGACCTCCCAGGTCCTAGTCCGACACTCTGACCACTACCCCACATTGGCTTCCTAGGGGGCAGCTATATAAATTAAGTAGGTAAATAAATATGGGGAAAGCAAAATAGAGAAGGATCTGAACTATCTTCCTTGAAGCTTGAATATGTTTTATTCTAGATTTGTTTTAATGTATTGTACACCACTTTGAGATTTTTTCCCTTTAAAATATAAATTGCTATACAAACGACAACAACAACAAATTCCATTGCAAAAAGAAACACAGTGTCTAGACTTTCCATTGTGGCGACCACAAGGTTTAAGGTACCATCTGGCAATTAGCTCATTTATTTGAGTTTCTAACATTGCTCTAAAGAGCGCTTCATCAAAGGAGATTGATTTTAAGCTCATGTAACCCCAAACCCAGGGACACGGGTGGCGCTGTGGGTTAAACCACAGAGCCTAGGACTTGCCGATCAGAAGGTCGGTGGTTTGAATCCCCGCGACGGGGTGAGCTCCCGTTGCTCGGTCCCTGCTCCTGCCAACCTAGCAGTTTGAAAGCACGTCAAAGTGCAAGTAGATAAATAGGTACCGCTCCAACAGGAAGAAAAAGGCGTTTCCGTGCGCTGCTCTGGTTCGCCAGAAGCGGCTTAGTCATGCTGGCCACACGACCCGGAAGCTGTACGCCGGCTCCCTCAGCCAATAAAGCGAGATGAGCGCCATAACCCCAGAGTCGGCCACGACTGGACCTAATGGTCAGGGGTCCCTTCACCTTTACCTTTACTTTTAACCCCAAACCTGTTTCAACATGAAAGGGCTCGGCTTCTGCAGCACACAGAGCAACAGAAAATGGTGCCTCTGAGGCATGTGCAGAGTGCCTTTCCCCTCACCACAGGGCAACCACAGCCCACCTCCCTCCCCAGAGAACACCTGAGCTCCAGGTTCCTGCTTGTCCAGCTCTCGAGGTTGGCTCCTGCCAGGCCTGGCAGCCTTGATTTGGTAAAGGTCATTGTTTGCCCAAAGTGAAGCCAAGGACATTTGGCCAGGGGGCTCTGGGCACCGGGGTTTACAAAGGAGATCCAAAACACTACAGAGGAACCTTTGCAACCAAGCCGCCAAGACTGCAGCAGCCTTCTCCAAAAGCTGGCTTCACGTCTGCAGAGCTGGTGCCAAGTGTGTGGGTGCTCAGAATGGGCACAGAGAGAGCGAGATGATTTACAGTGGAGTGCTACTCTGAGAAAACAAGCAATCTCAGAGTCGATGGCACCAAAACACCCGCCCGCATCTCCCCAGTCTTCTGGGCTGTTAACACCCACCTACATGGGAGTTATTTTCAGAGCCTGGTGCCATAAATAACAGCACTCAGTTTCCTGAAGTGGGGCGGGGGGAGAGCCACTTTCAAGAACACACTCGAAGAAAACGTTCAGAGGATTAAGAGAATTCACTCTCTCTCGAGGGCAGACTGCTTGCCATGGTAAAAGCTGATACAGTGGTACCTCTGGTTACGTACTTAATTCGTTCCGGAGGTCCGTTCTTAACCTGAAACTGTTCTTAACCTGAAGCACCACTTTAGCTAATGGGGCCTCCCGCTGCTGCTGCGCTGCCAGAGCACGATTTCTGTTCTCCTCCTGAAGCAAAGTTCTTAACCCGAGGTACTATTTCTGGGTTAGCGGAGTCTGTAACCTGAAGCGTCTGTAACCCGAGGTACCGCTGTATATAAGCTAGGAACCAAAAGGTTCCTTAAAGTTAAACCAAGGTTGCAGTTGTCAAAACGGAATTCCTAGTTGTCATCTTTGGGCAGGTAAAGGTAAAGGGACCCCTGACAGTTAAGTCCAGTCGTGAACGACTCTGGGGTTGTGCGCTCATCTCGCTTTACAGGCCGAGGGAGCCGGCGTTTGTCCACAGACAGTTTTTCCGGGTCATGTGGCCACCTTGACTAAGCCGCTTCTGGTGAACCAGAGCAGCGCACGGAAACGCCGTTTACCTTCCCACCGGAGCGGTACCTATTTTTCTACTTGCACTTTGACGTGCTTTCGAATTGCTAGGTTGGCAGGAGCAGGGACCGAGCAACGGGAGCTCACCCCATTGCGGGGATTCAAACCGCCAACCTTCTGATCGGCAAGTCCTAGGCTCTGTGGCTTAACCCACAGCGCCACCCGTGTAGTCAGGTGCAAAATGCACCTGGCTGTTTTCAAACACCGGGCCCTGGCTTGTGAGGTTCGTGTATGAGCGCCAGACCATGCATGCAAAAGGTCCAAACCCTGGATGTGGACACAGGATGGGGAAGACCTCTCTCTACATACTAGTTTTAGACAGCACTGAGGGAGGTGAAGCAATAGTCTGGCCTCATATGTTCCCTTTGGTGTCAGGACAGAATTCCACCCGCTCGCTCTGGTCAACTGGCTCCGGAAATATACTAGGCGTGGGGATTGGCCACTGGAGAGCCCTGGGCTAAATCCTGCAGTCCAACTTGAGGTAGCACCTGAGTCAACCCTACCTGCAAAGCTGTGAATTTGGGGCTTTGTGGGGAGGGAAGTTAGGACGCTGGTCCCCCAACTCTCATTTTCCAAAACCAAACTAGGCAGGCACTGGAAAGCTTCCAGCAACCACCTTTGCCAACCTTGTAATTTAGCCCACACCAAAAAGGCCACCTTTTTCCAATTAGAAAGAAACAAGTTCCTTCCCTGGTTACCTGGAGGTACTACCGACTCACCATAGGTGAGCAGGGGAGAGGTTATACTGAAAAGCCTCTCTTGTCACATTCGCAGACCAATGATTGCGAATGTGACAAGAGAAGTCATGCAAGTATTTGGTTTTTTTAACGTTCTCCGACTGCTTGCACACCTAGAAATGTGATGCTGGTGAACATAAAGATATTCTTTCCAGGCCTGAAATACACACTGGAAAGGAGAGAGACGGAATAATTCTGGTGCTTTCCTTTAAAAATATTCCAAGCTATTTCATACAATACTTTGCATATATGTGTGTGTGCTGGGAAAAATGGGGGGGGGGGATTTCCACAGCAGTAAAGTTACTTTTTCCCTACCTTCACCCTGTGATTTCCCATGTAGATACCACATTGGGAAACCACCAGAAACGACCGCACAGAAGAGGCTAGATTCAAGAAGTCCCCTTTGCACACAGAAAGGGACTCGACAACCTCATTTCAAGGAACAGTAAATTGGAATTCCCGTTCCTTCAAGCGGTTCCCCCCTTTTTTTTTTGGTTAACTTAAGCCGACTATAAGGTTTCATAATCTCTCTCTGCTGCTAAAAATAGAGTCGGGACAGCAAAGGCTAGAAAGCACACGTACGTTTCACATCCCAGAATAAAAAAGCATGAATCAGTCGCAAGCAGAGACCGGTGAGACAACCAAACCCCACCCTCCAGAAAATGCAGGCAGCGTTTTGTCCGGGGAGACTGACCGAGTGCTCAGGAAGCCACGATGGGAACATACATCACGGGAGAAAACAGCTCATGGGCGTAATTCAGCCGCATGCCCCAGTCACACAGGGCGCAATCCTCGCAGAGACACCCTGGCACAAGCCCCGCGGAGACGAATGGGAGTCACACGACCAGGCCAGGCGACTTGGAAGGGGCGCGCCGATCATCTGAGCATCGTTAGAACAAATAAAGATGGCAAGGGAGACAGAGTAATGTTGCGGTCCAGGTGCTAGATTTCAGAGAATCAGAGAATTGGAAGGGACCTCAAAGGTCATCCAGTCCAACCCCCTGCAATGCAGGAATCTCAGCCAAAGCATCCATGACAGATGGCCACCCAATCTCTGCTTAGAAACCTCCGAGGAAGGAGAGTCCACCACATTCCTAGGGAGTCCGTTCCATTGTTGAACAGCTCTTACTGCTTAGGCGCAGGAGAAGCAGTGTGGTGTAGTGGTTAGAGTGCCAGACTAGGACCTGGGAGAGCAGGGTTTGTATTCCCACTTGGCCATGAAAGTCATTGGGTCGCCTTGAGCCTGTCACTCGCTCTTAGCTTAGCCTACCCCACGGGATTATTGTCGGGTTAGACTGGGGAGTGGGAAGAGTTGTAGGCCACTTTGACCTCACAGGAGAAAAAGTGGGGTATAAATTTAACAAATAATAGTTAAGTTCAAATCCTCACCAGTTACACACTCAGCTCATCCACCTTACTCTCAGGGCTCTTGAGGAAGTAACCTGGAGTAGCCCTTAGACCAGGGGTCAGCAACCTTTTTCAGCCGTGGGCCGGTCCACCATCCCTCAGACCATGTGGTGGGCCGGACTATATATTTTGGGGGGGGGGGAATGAACGAATTCCTATGCCCCACAAATAACCCAGAGATGCATTTTAAATAAAAACACACATTCTACTCATATAAAAACCACACTGATTCCCAGACAGTCTGCGGGCTGGATTGAGAAGGCAATTAGGCCGCATCCGGCCCACGGGCCTTGAGTTGCCTACCCCTGCCTTAGACATATACCCATCATGATCTCATTGCAGGAAGGGTGGAATATAAATATTAAGCTGTATGGGTGCACAAATTTGCTATGTCATTTTTTAAAAGGCAGGAATTGCTTATCTAGTTTTGCAAAAAAAAGAAAAAGGTGGAAGCAACAAACTGGACTTCTGGTTGCCTGTGGCGAGGATGGAAAACTTCCAGGTGACCAGTAAACAAGATTTGCAACTTAGCAAAGGAACGTACTGCTTCTTTCTCTTGGAGCCCCCTGCACCTTGCTTGCAGGCTGTGCCAATGCAAAAATCAGGAAGGAGGGCCCCTGAAACGTTCTTACAACCATAGAACAAGCTTAAGATGCCATAAATGCCATTTTAAAACTTGCTCTCTGCATCGGGAACACTCAGCACATCTTTCTACAAGACCTCAAAGCTTTTTCTGCAACCAGCCGCAGGCACTAGGATAAATCTCCCTCTTTCCAAATCCGGCAAAAAACAAAAACTGAGAAAACACTTTGGGACCCTATGGACCTATGCAAAGAAGCCCGGGTTTCGGTTTATCAGGATCAGAATTCAACTGCTTGGGAACCCCAGCTCTCATCGAAACAGGAAATGAAGTTTCTAGCAATACCTGGTGAAATCTCAGAAAGGAAAGGGGTTTTATTCAGGAATTTCTGGCCAGCAGGGCTCACTCTCTTAACACTCCACCCCTCCTCTTGAATCACTGGAGCAGAATGCATTATGCAAAGAGTGTCGATGCTAATTTGCTTTCATTTCCATAATTCATTCAGGTCACAGGATCCAGCTTTTCTTGCTGCAGGACTTAAGAGGCATTCAGCTTAACAGCAGAACTGCCACGTGCAACAGGTACTCATGGCTCCAGCAACGGAGACACCTCCGTTTCCCCTGCAGCAAACTGGGAGCAGGGACTGGACCATAAGTTCCCAAATGAAGCCCTTCAGGCAACACAGAGCTAGATGTTTTGCAAAACCTAGTGAGGGCCTGCTTGTGTGTTCGCCTTGCAAGCAAAGCCCCCAGGCTACAGTTTGATCTGCCTGCATTTTAGCAGGAATCACTCTTTCCATTTCCTGAGCCAGTTCGCGGGCACCCCAGGGTGCTCACACCTAGAGCAGCCCCTGGTTCTAACCTGACAGGCTCCCTCCACCCCCTCCGCAGTTTCCTCAGTGCCTACTGATCTCTCCACCTGCACTGGATTTATGAAGCAAGCTGCGTGGCTGCAGCAACTCCCGGGAGCCACTACAGTCACCCAGAGGCTTCTGTTTACACAGAGAAAGGCATGGTGGTGGTTTGCAGGCTCCTGCCTTGATTCAACCCTCAACATTATTGGTAAAGGCGAACGGCCGTGTTAGAAGATGCCGGCAGCAGAAGCAAGTGACTTGGTTGTTAATTCTTTTAAATCAAATTCAAGCGGGGACGGAAGACAAAAGATACAAACTGCCCTCGGTGTCTAGGCAAATCCTCTATTTGATTACACCTGATGAATAATGCAAAGCCGGTTACCTTGTTTGTCCTCTGGTGGGTACACTCTGTTTTACCTCTGACGCGTCGGCCTCCTGCTCTTAATATTGCAGGAAGAACGGGGGGGGGGGGGGTCTAACTGTCTACTCGCTGCATGCCACAATGAAGTCCCTGAATCTGAATGAGATTCACTACTTTCCTTCCAGAAAAGAAGAACTGAAAAGCAATCGGGGAGGTAGAATATAAGGAGGAAGAGAATCTGCATCAGAAGATACGTGCAAGCATGCAAGATACAGTGGTACCTCGGGTTACATACACTTCAGGTTACATACGCTTCAGGTTACAGACTCCGCTAACCCAGAAATAGTGCTTCAGGTTAAGAACTTTGCTTCAGGATGAGAACAGAAATCGTGCTCCGGCGGCGCAGTAGCAGCAGGAGGCCCCCATTAGCTTCAGGTTAAGAACAGTTTCAGGTTAAGAACGGACCTCCGGAACGAATTAAGTACGTAACCAGAGGTACCACTGTACATGCAAGGAAGATACATGCATCAGAAGATACATGCAAGCAATCCCTGCAGATTCGCAGGAAAAAGCAATGGACATTTCTACCGGGTCTGAATTTCTTTTCTGGTGAGCTACACTTTTATGCATGAAGTAAAATAGGAAAGCTACAATGGGGGCGTGCTGAAGAAATTGAGTCATGAACCGGGGAAGCAATGTTAAACGTCAGCCAGGCACCAGCCACGGGTCCAATTGTGACCACATGATGATCTCTGGGTGTCAGGTGACTTGGAGAAGGATCTGAAAGATTTCCCTTGAAGCTTGAATATGTTTTGTTCTGGACTGCTTTATTTGGTGTTCAATGTGTTGTAAACCGCTTTGAGATTTGTTCTTTAAAATATAAAGCAGTATAGCAGTGAAACAACAACAAACTCACTTGAGGGGTTATGTCACTTGCTACTGGCCCAACTCACAGGGCTGTTGTGTTGGCGAGATAACGCAAATGAGGTGCTCTGGAATATTTCAATGCCAATGTTAGCCCATTTGGGCCTGGTAGGGCAGAATGCACAGAGGCCCACAGGAGGCGGAACCAGAGCCAAAGGCAGGCAGAACCACCCCCTGATTGGTTGTAAGTAAGAAAGCCACCTGGGGGTCACCTGGCTTTACAGGTGAAAAGGATCTAGGGGTCTTGGTGGACCACAAGCTTAACATGAGACAACAATGTGATGCAGCAGCAAAAACACTGATGCTCTTCTGGGCTGCATCAACAGAAGTATAGCGTCCAGATCAAGGGAAGTAATAGTTCTGCTCTATTCTGCCTTGGACAGACCCCATCTGGAATACTGCGTCCAGTTCTGGGCACCACAATTTAAGAAGGGTGTTGACAACCTGGAGTGTTTACAACGAAAGGGCACCCAAAATGATCCAAGGGTCTGGAGATCAAGCCTTATGAGGAAGCTGGGCATCTTTAGCCTGGAAAAGAGGCGACTGAGAGGAGAGTTAATGGCCATCTTCAAATATCTCAAGGGTTGTCACATGGAAGATAGAGAAAGCTTGTTTTCTCCTGCTCTGGAGGGTAGGATTCGAACCAGTGGTTTAAAGGAGATTCCAACTAAGCATCAGGAAGAATTTTGTGACAGTAAGAGCTGTCTGACAATGGAACAGGCTTCCTCAGGTGGTTGTGGACCCTGGAGGGTTTTTAAGTAGAGGTCGGATGGCCATCTGACACGGATGCTTTAGCTGAGGTTCCTGCCTTGCAGGGGGTTGGTCTAGATGACCCTCAAGGTCCCTTCTGATTGCTGGGTTGAGATCTGGAATAGCAACATTCCAATCGTGCTCTAAACCACCACACCAACAACCACGTCAAGAGAAATAGCGAGTCCCCTGAGATTGCGGGGAAGGGGGGCAACCTGGATCGGAGACAGACTTGGGTTTGAGAGTCCACTCCTCCGCTGTGGACAGTCTACAAGACTTTTACCATACAATCTCAGCCTCTATTTTGCTCCCTGTAAAATGGGGACAGCCCTCGCAGGGCAGAGCGGTGAGGGGTAGATGCTTGTGAATGGCTTTACAAATTGACTCAGCTGCACGACGACAGACGATTTGTTCCCTAATAATCAATATCTCCTGCTTGCTGCTCCAACTTAAGTCCCCCCCGCCTGCCCCGCTCTGTAGGCACCATTGGGGAACCCTCAGCCAAACGGACAATGCCCTTGTCCCGACACAGACATCTGTTTTCTGCAGCAACAGATGCCAAAAGGGTGTCCGTTCGTAACTCGAGAGGGAACCGTGTTAACCGTTCTTCCCTCCAGCGTATTATATTCCTCGATGGGGAGGGTGATGAGGGCACTTGGAAAGAAATAGCTTGCTTTAAAATAATAATAATAATAATAATAATAATCCCCCCGTATAATTGCAAATTAGTGCTGCCACACTAAAGCAATGACTGGGACTGAAAACAAGCAAAAGAGGCAGAGTTGCTGGAGACCAAGTCATTGGGCAGGCTGCTCCTGCTGCTTCAGTATACAAAGGCAGTGTGGTTTAGCAGTTAGAGCAGTGGTTCTCAAAGGGTGTGGTGAGCATCAAGTGATATCCAGGACAATCCTAGTTTGTTTTCCAATGCCTTATCAATAAAAATATTTGGTGTGGTGCAAGCAAATTGTTAATCTGAAAGTGTGACCCAGAGGGGGAAAAGTTTGGGAACCACCGAGTTACAGTGTTGGAGACCATCAGGGTTTGAATCTCCCCTAAGCCACAAGCTCACTGGGTGAGACCAGTCACGGTCTCTTAAGAATAAACTACCTCACAGGGTTGCTGTGAGGATAAAATGGGGAGAAGAACTATGCAGGCTAACCTTGAGCGCCTTGGATGACAAGTGGGGTATACATGCAAAAATAAAAAAGACTGATAAAGAGAAACCTATAGACACTCCAAATGCCGTTCATGGCGCTGTGGTCTAAACCACTGAGCCTCTTGGGCTTGCCGATCGGAAAGTCGGCAGTTCGAATCCACGCAACAGGGTGAGCTCCCGCTGCTCTGTCCCAGCTCCTGTCAACCTAGCAGTTCGAAAGCACACCAGTGCAAGTAGATAAATAGGTACCGCTTTGGCGGGAAGGTAAATGGCGTTTCCATGCGCTCTGGCTTCCGTCACGGTGTCCCGTTGCACCAGAAGAGGTTCACATGACCCGGAAAGCTGTCTGCGGACAAACGATGGCTCCACAGGCCTGAAAGCGAGATGAGTGCCGCAACCCCATAGTCGCCTTTGACTGGACTTAACCGTCCAGGTGTCCTTTAGGGATTTTGAGAGTTACAGTGCAGCAAAATTGGCAGTGGGGCAGAAGCAGGGGCTTCCACAGGTAAACCCCCCCCATATCCCTGTAAGAGAAACCATGAAATGTCATCCGTATCAACTTTTGGCCTCCAGGACTGTCAAGACAGCTTTTTAATTATTATTAAAGGCTTTGAGAAGGCAAGTAAAAACATGAGCCCGCATCCTTCTCTGGTCTCAAGTCTCTCTCTCCCACCCACAGGAGTTTCACCAAGAAAAGTCCTCCTGATCAGTCCTGCCTTTGCACCAGTAGGTGTTGCTGTGGCTGCAAGGGAAAGCAAAAGCAGCTTCCCTGTGGCTCCTTCATCAAACAGCAACCAGAACGGAAACTGCTATTGCTTTCTTGGTCTAGGAGAGCGAGAAATGCAGAAAGAAGAAAAGGCAGCCTTCTTTGTCTGGTTCTGCTCCCATCCAAGGATGCAAACTTCCAGGCTGAGCAGAGACCTGACAGGCAGGAAGAGTCATGTGTCCTCAAGAGATGAAGAAAAGCTATACGGGTGTCATAAATGAGTCACTTAGCACATCACAAAAGGCCGTACTGTAGTAGAAAAGGAGTGCATACCTCAGGACAGCTGGGCAGCCCAGCCCAATGCATATCATTACATTATTATTCCAAGTGCAATGGACTTGGGCCCTTGCAAGTACGCAGCCTCAAACTCAAAACTCTGCAAGCGACCACAAAAGGAGAAGAGAAAAGAGAAACAACCCATCGCAGCAGCACCAACGGCAAAACTAAGATCATGCATTTGCAGCTATATTTTAACTTCTGCACAATCTACTCAGAAGTTGAAAAGCGACCATGCGCAGCTCAAGTGTGAGTTTTCCCCCTTGCTGCAACAACAACATGCATTTGTGACAAAAGGGTAATTAACTTCATAACCAACAACTATGGCCAGGGGATATGAACCCGATGCACGTAATCCTACTATCTGCTGAACCAAACTAATACACTGCAAAGGAAATGTTAGTTTCCACAGAATTGTAGAATTGGAAAGGACCCCAGGGGTCATCTAGTCCAACCCCCCGCCATGCAGGCATATGGTTTGCCACCCACACAAAAAAAGTGTCTGCCTGCCGCATCGCTGAATGATGCCCTGTTCTGACCTTGCCTCTGATGGGGGTGGGGAGAAATGCTACTGTGGTTCTGCACCGTGTGCATTCACACCGTTCAATCACTCCCAACACAGAGGCGTAGTAGAATTGGCCACAAGTCCCCAGAAGGAGGTTGCCTGCTGTGTCTCTGGATGAGTGCCTGTTCTGAGCTTGCCCTGGAGCCAAGAGTCATTCCCTGGAGCGGCTTGTGCTAAACAGCAAGGGGGGTGGGGGTTACATGGGAACCAGATTCAGCTTCCGAGTGTGTTCGTGAGCACAGGTGGGGGAGTGCATGCCTCCATCGCGAGACATTTGGACAACACTGCTATGACACGGCTTTGAATTCCAACGACGTTATTCAGTGATGCAAACCAGACAGGCTGCCGTTGATGCAATGCCATTGACAAGCAACTGTGATGTTTCAAAGAAAACCCCAAGAACCTATATTTAAGCTGCCTTGCGTGTGACTCACATCCCTGGCATCAAACTCCAGCTAAAGCACAGTATTTCCCCAGCGTAACTATGACACATGAGGAGGAGGAAGGACTGATGACAACAAACCTGGGTGGGGTGGGGGGAACTGTAAGAAAGAAAATCCTGAAAACATGGAAAACAAAAATTCCAAAACTAGTTAAATTTTCCAAAGGTGGGGGTTGTTTTCCACAATGGTGGAGTCTCTCTCTCTGGTTCCAGGAAGGCTGAGACCAAGAAACAACACATTTTATAATATAGTATCTGGCATTCTTGTTTTGGGTTGTTGCTGCTGAACACAATCTGCCTCACATTCTTTGCTAAGATCGCCCCAGGGAGAGATCTTGCCAGTCCCTTAAGAGATAGCCCAGCGAGGAGCCAAATATCATTATCTCCCAGGGCTGGAGAATTTGGGCAACTCAATTAACTTCTTTTGAACTGTTTTACAAGCCATCACTCCAGGACCTTAAAAGGGGGGGGGGGGGCGAATGGTAGGAAGAAAGCGCGGGGTTGGCTCCCTAAACAGATGCTCGCAAGAATCCAGGTTACAATAAACGCACGGTGGCCAGATCAACGTGAGCGGCGGGAATCGAAACCGCAGGCGCCTCGGCAGAGATCAGGTGCAAGGAGGGAAACGAGAAAGCGAGGAGTAAGATCGTGGCGGGGGTGGGGGGGGGGGTGGGAATCAGGATACGATCCAGGCTGCCGCTAGACAATAAGGGAAAGGAAGGAGAGGCGCTCCCCAGATCCCCAGCCGGGGGAAGTCAGCGCCTCGACGGCGAGGAACCTCGACGTGAGCACAGCAGGAGTCCGGAATCTTCTCAATGCCTCGCTTTCTACTCCTAAGGAGGCGAAATGCCTCCGGAAGAGCCCACTTAACACGATCAGAAGTGTGACAGCCAGAGATGAGCCACTTTCCCGTCCCCCGGACCCAGCTCTGCGCCTCGGCGCACCATTTGGACACTGCGCGCCCCCTTCCGACCGTCGGAACTCCCCGAGCCGCCTCTTTCGCCCGCTCCACAGCGCCCCCTAGAGGGTGGGCATCGCCTCCCCCACGACCCTCGCTCCTCCGCCCGCTCCGCTTTTCCAACCCCGACTTAACTCCGTTTCACTTCGAATCAACCTCACTTTCTACCCTAGCCGTGAACTGCTCCCATCCATCACAGTCAGAGGTCCCGAGCGAGCCCCAACGGAGAGTCCCGGCCGTCGCGTTATGAATCTGCCCCTCTCTTACCCCCCGTCTCCAGGGCGCCCCCTGTCGGGCTCTCTGCACCGAAGCCCTCGGCGCCCGCGATCCAACCTGGACCAGCCCCAACTCCCGCCTCTCTAGCGCCCCCTCTCCCGTGATCCAACGCCTGCAGCCGCCGGGGTGGGGGCACTCGCCGGTCTCGCTATGGCCCCTCGTACCCTAAGTTAGTACCCCGCGGGAACACGCCCCCCCACCCTTCTTCAAGGCGCCGCGTCCCCCGCACCCCACGGCCAGCGCTCTAAGCCCCGAGAGCGCAGCGCAGCGCGGGCCCCGACGGCGGCGAGCCGAGCGGACGCAGACACTCACCGGCGCCGCTGGGGGCTCCTCGGACGGCGGCGGCGGGGAAGGCAGGCAAGCCGGCTTGGGAGGAAGGAGGCTCGGCTGGAGAAAGAGGAGGAGCAGGAAGGCGAGACGGCGCCGCTCAGGCTTGCATCGCCGTCGAGACTGGCGGCGGCTGCTGCTGCTGCGTCCGAGGCTGCGGAGAGACTGGCTGGCTGGCTGCGCCTGGAGCTGGACTGCTCTGCCGCCGCCGCCGTCGCTCCTCCTCCTTCCCGGCTCAGCTGCTGCGCTGCCCTTTTTCGTCAGTGGAAAACTCCTGCGCTCTGACGCAGGCGGTGACAAGGGAGCCTCAGCCAGAGACAGCGAGCCGGAGCCCGGCCCGCTCCCAGCCCACACGCCGCTTCCTCCCGCCTGCCCTCCTTCCTTCCTTCCCCCGTCTAACCCAGCGCCAGGGAGGAGGAGGAGGAGGAGGAGACGAGCTGCCCAGTGCTTTTTTTCCCCGGGAAAAAAGCGCCCGGATTGGCGGAGCGGCGCCTGCTTCTGCTGCTCGCTGCTGCTGTGTGCGGATTCACACGTGAACTGGGAAAAGGCGCCCGCTGCGTGTGCGTGTGGCTGCCGGAGTCGCTGAGTGGCTGCGAAGCTGGGCGCGGGTTGGGTGTGCTCAACGCTCGCGGGGTTTACTTTCGAGTAGAACGCAGCGTTTGCACGGGATCGCAGAAGGGGAATTGGAGGGGGCGGGGAGAGTTGTAAGTAGATGTACCTGCAAAATCCCACCCACCCTCCATTTTCTGCTGAGTTGCATCGAGTTTACTCGGAAGTAAGTTTTGCTGGTTTCAGCCCCAGCCAGCTTCCAAATGGAGAGCCCATCAGAGAGTTAACAAGCATTTTGGGCCGATGGTAATTCTTGTTCGTGAGCCCATATACGGATTTTACTTGAGAGCAAGTGTCATATCACTCGGTGGGACTTGCTTCTGTGTAAACAGGCATAGGGTAGTGCTTTGGTGTTTTTTCGTGGCTATGCTTATATAATTTTTATTCATTTTTTAAAATAATAATAATTAAAAACACACAAATTTGTTGTTTTTAACAAAATCATTGGGGTTTTTTTTTTACAGTTTGCTGAATTGAGCCAACCTGGTGCCCTCCAGGTATTTTTGAACTATGACTCCCATCAGCCCCTGCCGACACTGTCCTGGGAGTTGTAGTTGATATCATCTACACCTTCTGTGATGGGGCTTTTCCTAACCAAGCACACATAAGCCTCAGAGGGGCCAGTGATAGGCCTTGCCCTATGCCCGTTTGCTAGGAACAGAAGCCCAAACACTGGGGCTTCTCCCTAGCATTGACCAGTTAACCAGGGACCAGATAACTAGAAAGCTGGGGTTTTTTGGGTGGCTGACTTTACCTGCCTTTGCCCAGGCTGATCCAGGCTATGTCAGTAGCTCCATTGGTCAATCAGGAGTCTCATAATCTCAAGGTCGTGGGTTCAAGCCTCACATTGGGCAAAAGATTCCTGCGTTGCAGGGGTTGGACTAAATGACCCTAGTGGCCCCTTCTATGATTCCATATAGCAGGAAATAAAGATCACCTACCTCAAAAGCTTAAGGCAAACCTGTTGTCTCCTTTTTGCTTAAAAAAAACAAAACACCTACACACATTTCTGGGGCCTGCATAAAATATTTTTAAGCATGTGTATGTATATATATATATATATATATATATATATATATATATA
>JAXCMG010000017.1:5484032-5496816 GCA_034642415.1 Podarcis siculus | reverse complement strand
AGCATAGCATAGCATAGCATAGCATAGCATAGCATAGCATAGCATAGTATAGTACAGTCATACCTCGGGTTACAGATGCTTCAGGTTGCGTTTTTTTGGGTTATGGACCCGCTGAAACCCTGAAGTACCAGAACGGGTTACTTCTGGGTTTCGGGGGTCGCGCATGCACAGAAGCGCTAAATTGTGCTTTGCGCATGCACCAAATTGCCGAATCGCAACCTGTGTGTGTGCAGATGTGCCGCTGCAGGTTGCGAACATGCATCCCGCACAGATCACGTTCGCAACCCAAGCGTCCATAGTATAGTATAGTATAGTATAGTATAGTATAGTATAGTATAGTATAGTGGTACCTCGGGTTACATACGCTTCAGGTTACATACGCTTCAGGTTACAGACTCCGCTAACCCAGAAATAATTCCTTGGGTTAAGAACTTTGCTTCAGGATGAGAACAGAAATCATGCTCCGGTGGCGCGGCGGCAGCAGGAGGCCCCATTAGCTAAAGTGGTGCTTCAGGTTAAGAATAGTTTCAGGTTAAGAACGGACCTCTGGAACAAATTAAGTACGTAACCAGAGGTACCACTGTACAGTGGCGTAGCGTGGGGGGTGCAAGGGGGGCCGGCCGCACCGGGCGCAACATCTGGGGTTAGGGCAAATCCACGGGTTAGGGGGCGCAAATCCACGGGTTAGGGGACGCAAATTACTTGCCTTGCCCCGGGTGCTGACAACCCACGCTACTCCACTGCCACTGTATAGTATAGTATAGTATAGTATAGTATAGTATAGTATAGTATAGTATAGTATAGTATAAAAAATATTGGTTTTTTAAAAAGAATATGGATAGGTACCTTTTCAAAACGAGAGCAAGACCAAAAAGTGATACCTAGCTGTGATCCATAATCGCTGTTTGAACAGAGTCGCCCTGGCTATTCTTCCACAGCTCTCTATGACATATTGTGAGCAGGGATTTTCAGCTCAGACAAATATGGAAGATCAGAAAGGAGAAATACTTTTTTCATGTCGACGAGGAGATGAGAGTTTGTTTGCCTCAAACTAGACCTAATGGAAACGAGATTACCTGGCAAAAGCAAGCTCACACTTCTCATACATACTTAAGAGGCTTGTTCTTAATTATATTTTGGGAATGAGTCACGTTCTCCAGCAGCTGCATTGTTTTGTACTTTCTGGATAACACACCATGATCATAGTTGTGTTCTATGTTATTAATCAAGCCAGGTGTTCTTTCTTTTCATTTCCTAATGTATTTCTTATCAATAAATAAAAAACAGCAACCCGATGTTGAGTGAGCAATATTTTCCCCTGAAAGTGTGGCCCGGAGGGAAATATTTGAGATCCACAGAGAGGAGGAGGAGGAGGAGGAGGAGGAGGAGGAGGAGGAGGAGGAGAAGGAGAAGGAGAAGGAGAAGGAGAAGAAGAAGAAGAAGAAGAAGAAGAAGAAGAAGAAGAAGAAGAAGAAGAAGAAGAAGAAATATTATTTACACCCCACCCATCTGACTGGGTTTCCACGGCCACTCTGGGCGGCTTCCAACAGAATATTAAAATACAATAACCTATTAAACATTAAAAGCTTCCCTAAACAGGGCTGCCTTCAGATGCCTTCTAAAATTCTGGTAGTTGTTTTTCTCTTTGACATCTGGTGGGAGGGCATTCCACAGAGCGGGGGCCGCTACCAAGAAGGCCCTTTGCCTGGTTCCCTGTAACCAAGGGGAGGGTGGCCCCCCAAATGCTTGGAAACTGCTGCTTTAAACACTCAAAAGTCTATATAAGGGCTTGCACACCTTTGTCCTGGGTCCCTCCTGCTTCCTGCATGTGGCGGTGAGCAGCCTGTTGCAATAGTTAATAAAGATCAGACTTACAGCAGCTTTGCTTTTGTATATCCTGGTCTGGTCTCTGTGTATGTCTTTTTGTCTTGTAAACCACCCTGCAATCTTCGGATGGAGGGAAATTTTAATAATAATAATAATAATAATAATAATAATAATAATAGCCTTACTAGTTTTCTCTCAAACATATACCTCCCCAGCCCCCCCCGTAACTGAAGGCACATTTTAAAAAATGACTTACAGCAGCCAGACGCTACCAAAGAGGCCACTGCTGCTGTCATTCTTCACACACACACACACACACACACACACACACACCGTGCCCCAAAAGGCAACTTTTTTTTAAGAGCCCCCAACACACTGGGTGTCAAAACCCATGCCAGGACTATTTACACAACGAACAGAGACGGGCTTTTAACATATTTTTTATTTGGCACCTCGGATTCTGGCTTGTGAGGAGACCCCTGAAGAGAAAAGGGGCGACTACAATGTGGCTTCTTCATGGAAGAGGCGGGAGGCTGGGGGGGGGGCACGCAGGCACCGAAATATGGCAGTGTCTCAGACCGACCCCCCCCCCAACTGTCTCCAAGCCCAGGTCGGTAATTGATGTTACTGGCAACCAGCCAGGCCCAGCAAGCCGTCCCAGTTTTGAAAGGACAAAACCCTCATTACTTTGTGCTTTCGAAATTCTCCTAAGGTGTGGTGGAGCTGGGGGGGGGGTGTCTCTCTCCGCTGCGTCGCCATGAGGTAATAGGAACTGCCAGACCCTGTTTGTCTGAAAGCGTTTATTGTAAAATAATGATGATGATGATGATCGTGGGACTCCTGTCCCTAGAATGCAGCAGATGGGGATTTTAAAATGAAAACGAAGATTAAAACGGAAAATAAATAAAGACGACATAAGGGTGTTTTGATCAGAGTGTACGTGAAGGAGTGTCGTCATCGTCCCCCCGAACTGATTCGACTGGTGGAATTGGACACTGCTACTGGTGTCACATGGGACGCGGAGCCTAGTGAAGGACCACACATATCTGCTATTTGGGTCCCTGAAGCACAGATTCACACAAAGCGGCAAAATGCTCTTGCAGGTTCTAGGACTTGCCGATCAGAAGGTCAGCGGTTTGAATCCCAGCGATGGGGTGAGCTCCCGCTGTTTGGTCCCAGCTCCTGCCCACCTAGCAGTTTGAAAGCACGTCAAAGTGCAAGTAGATAAATAGGTACCCCTCCGGCGGGAAGGTAAACGGCGTTTCCGTGTGCTGCTCTGGTTCGCCAGAAGCGGCTTAGTCATGCTGGCCACATGACCCGGAAGCTGTACGCCGGCTCCCTCGGCTAGTAAAGCGAGATGAGCACCTCAACCCCAGAGTCGGTCATGACTGGACCTAATGGTCAGGGGTCCCTTTACCTTTACTGGTGTCACATAAAACCACATTTGTAAGGCTTTGATCACCTCGTGTGGCGACACCGAAACTTTGGAACTCCCTGCCTATTGAGATGGATCAGGCGCTTTCCCTGTTTTTGGTGTCTGCTAAAAACACCCCCTGTTTAGACAAGGCTTAGAAAGTTGAGGTAATGTAGCCTGTTTTAATATTTTCACTTTTGTATGTTTTAAAGTACGGCTGTGAATTTTTCTTGATTTTTACTGTAAACCGCTTTGAGGTGTTTTTGCTTTTTTAACAATCAAGCAGTGCATATGTTTTGTTAAATGACAGATAGATAAATAGATATAGATGATAGATAGATGATAGATAGATGGATATAGTGAAACAAGAATATTCAGGGGTCCCTTCAAGGGGTTCAGCTTCTTAAGGAAGACTGGACCTTCGGAGAGAGCGTACCTTTTAAGGCTCAAACCGGTCAGGAAATGAACAGAGACCAGACCAGGATATACAAAAGCAAAGCAGCTACAAGCCTGATCTTTATTAACTGTTGCAACAGGGTGCTAACTGCCACATGCAGGAGGCAGGAGGGACCCAGGACAAAGGTGTGCCTGCCCTTATATAGACTTTTGAACTGCCCACCCTGGAGCCCAAGAACCCCCCTCCATACATCATAAATACATCACAGAAGCGGTGTAGCCCAAGACCACCACTCCAGTACATCATACGTACATCAGAGAAGGGGCAGACTACAACAGAAATCTGTGTTGTTTTTATACTGTCTGCCAGGTTACCTGATTGGATTACCTGGACATCCTGGCCACTCTTTTGTTATGATAACTCCTTGATTCCTGAATCCAGGTCACAGGTCACCCTATTCATATCTCAGCTGTGCCCTTGAGGCAGGATTTGTGAGCAAAGAGACAATGGGGAAGCTCCTCATTTCCTCTGACCTTGCAGAGAAATATTTGAGGTCAATTTGGAAGAGACAAAATGATTTCAGGACTTTTTCTGCGGGTCTCAGACATGTGCTCTATACATTTATGCATGTGCTTGCTTGGTACATTTCTGAACATTTACTTTATATATATATGACCTTAAAATTCTTATAACAGACAGTTTGGTCGAGTAGGCTTAAAAAATAAAAAGCAGGCTGCAAGGAGGGTCTGTATGCCTGATGTCTAGTTATAGGAAACATCCGGTCCAGCCAGCATGGCCAATGGCCAGGGATGATGGGCGTGGTAGTCCCATTGTCCCATGATTCTGTGGAGGAAGACACATGCTTTAAAACATATGGTGTGTAAGCAGCCTATGTGTACCTTTTAATGTCCCAGTTCCTCTGCACTCTTGCAAAACTGTGACATCGGCGTCTGACATGAAAGTGACTCAGGAGGCAGCTCTGATTGGCCAGGCCACGTGACGAAACGCAACAGCCCTTATAAAGACAAAAGGGCTCTGGAAAGGGAAAGGCGTGAGAAACCTCCTGACCACAGCAAGGCTCTGTTCCTCCTCACATCCCTCGAGCTTTCCCAGGAGAAAGCTCCCATTTCTTCCCAAATGAGCATGTGATTCGCGGCGCTTTCTGCAGAATTTTGCTGGAAGTGAACTGCACTGTGGATTTGCGGTTCAGGCACCTCGTCCAAAAGGGAACTGGAGGGGGCACAAAGGACGAGGAAGAAAAAGATAAATACATGGATTTTGAGCGGGGACTGTTTAGTTCAGGGGTCAGCAAACTTTTTCAGCAGGGGGCCAGTCCACTGTCCCTCAGACCTTGTGGGGGGCTGGACTATATTGGGGGGGGGAATGAGTGAATTCCTATGCCCCACAAATAACCCAGAGATGCATTTTAAATAAAAGCACACATTCTACTCATGTAAAAACTCCAGGCAGGCCCCACAAATAACCCAGAGATGCATTTTAAATAAAAGGACACATTCTACTCATGTAAAAACATGCTGATTCCTGGACCGTCCGCGGGCCATATTTCGAAGGCGATTGGGCTGGATCCGGCCCCCGGGCCTTAGTTTGCCTACCCATGGTTTAGACAATGTGCAGGGCTTCTCAGAATCAGGGCAATGACGTGCTGGTGACGTGTTAGCGTGGACAACACTTTGCACCGGCAAGCGTGGGAGACTGGCAAGGAAATGGACAGACCACAGTCTAAACATACTACGTGGCCCCACATAACAAAAAAAGCAGATAAGGGAAGGAACTACGCACTCAGCAAGGGGCCCCGTCTCTCAGCGCGCTAACTTAGGACTGCTGAGTAAGAGGCCATAAGGTCTCCAGCGTGACTCAGCCACAGAGAGAGCAGGAGAGCGCAGGGAGTGACTTGCAGCTGTGCTGGAAATCTGGCATAATCTTCCGCAGAGCCGGTTAGGAACGATAACAGAGGGGGGTGGGCTTCCCGGTGGGTGCCTCGCAGCAGTGCACACATACACAGCGACAGGGACGAAGCGAGGAAAGAATGTCAGCTGATTCATCACCAGCGAATGGAACAATAATTCTTGCCTGTTGCCAAAGTCTAGGTGGACTTTTGGAGACACTGAAGGGTGTGCACAAAGAGAAAATATGAAACGGAGATGATGATTACTTGCAGTTACAACCCCACTTTGTGGTCTCTCTCCATTTTATCCTGTGAAGGTGAGCCAGGTTTGGCTGAGAGACTGTGACTGCCCCCCCCCAAAAAGCATAAACTTGCAAATACTACAACCACCAGTTGTTAGAAAGACCAGTCATATTTAGCGTTTCCTTTTAACAATCCTGAATGCATTGGTGCAGAAATAAGTCCCACACAGGGGCTTATGGGTTTCGATTGCAGTCTTACAGGATGATCTTTCATGTGCCTATCGGGGACAGGGGCATAGCGTGGGCTGCCGGTGCCCGGGGCAGGGCAAGTGTTGCGCCCCTGGTGGACTGGGCAGCAGTCAGTCCCTTCACTGCCCCAGTGTCTAATCAAGGGAGTCTCTCCTTGCAAACTAGCCTCAACCTGGGAGCAGAGATGCTGCAATGTGCTCTATGGAGGACAGGTAGGTTCTCCATGCCACCCATCTCCCATTTTAAAGTCTTCTGCCTTCTACAGCAGAGGGAAGAAAGAGTTGATTTTTGTTATGCGGTCTATTAAAGCGAGGGTTCTCACATCCGTACCATTCGCTGCAACTTTCTTTTTCTAACTGGGATTTAACTGTCATCAACAGATGATGAATCCCAGATGTTCAGATCGGCATGTTGCTCCTAAAACCTGCAGGCTTCCTAAAAAGGGATCCGTCGTAGGGTTTGTTTGTTTTTTGTTTTCTCTTTCTGGGGGGAAAAATGGATGCGGCTCATTGACTTGTCAACCCAGGGCATTGGAAAGGCATGAGTAGGAATTGAGATGTATGGAGTTGAGCACGGGTAGGCAAACTAGGGTCCGGGGGCTGGATCTGGCCCAATAACCTTCTAAATCTGGCCTGCAGACAGTCTGGGAATCAGCGTGCTTTTACATGAGTAGAATGTGTCCTTTTATTTAAAATGCATCTCTGGGATATTTGTGGGGCATAGGAATTTGTTCATCCCTCCCCCCCAATATAGTCTGGCCCCTCACAAGGTCTGAGGGACAGTGGACCGGCCCCCTGCTGAAAATGTTTGCTGACCCCTGGAGTTGAGGAAATGATGGCGGATGGAGAAGGGAATGGCTGGAAATGGGTTGATCAAGGTAATTAGCTCAGCAGGTGTACCAGTACTCACACAATCCACTTACCCACGCTTGTGAAACTCAGAAGAGGAAATGATCAATATTCTCTTTCTTAATGGCCTGGCCGCAAACGATGACTGCTAATTAATGGGCAATGAAGGTCAGCTTGGAATGCAGATGGCAGCTACCTGGGGGGTAGGAGACCTGTGTTTTGCCATGAGGGTGTAGGTCAACAAAATGGATTTTACAATTTTTTAATGTAAGCTAGCGGGCTCAAAGCAGGAGAAAAGGTGACGCTCTTGGTTTGTGGGGGAGTAGTGGTTTATGGGGGAGTAGGGATGCGGGTGGCGCTGTGGGTTAAACCACAGAGCCTAGGACTTGCTGATTAGAAGGTCAGCGGTTCGAATCCCCGTGACGGGGTGAGCTCCCATTGCTCGGTCCCTGCTCCTGCCAACCTAGCAGTTCGAAAGTGCAAGTAGATAAATAGGTACCACTCCGGCGGGAAGGTAAACGGCGTTTCCGTGCGCTGCTCTGGTTCGCCAGTAGCGGCTTAGTCATGCTGGCCACATGACCCAGAAACTGTACGCCGGCTCCCTCGGCCAATAAAGCGAGATGAGCGCCACAACCCCAGAGTCGGTCACAACTGGACCTAATGGTCAGGGGTCCCTTTACCTTTACTTTAGTGGCATTTAAAGATGAATGGAACCAAAGAACATTGGACCACCTTAAAGGCATCAGCTCGGAACTGCTAAATTGCACCTTTATCAAGAAGTTCAGTTCTTTTCATTTGGGTCTGGATATAGACAACGGTTTCCTGTGTTGGTTGAACTGGCAGTGCTAAGATGACTGGGTGATGAGCAATTGCAGCTGTTCCCAGGGCCACTCTGCTTCTGCATACATTTGCACTCTTAGTTGAATTGTCAGCAGTTCGTAGTTTCTGCATTAGCTTGACTGCTGTTCCTCTGCCAATGAAGTGGGTCTTTAAAACCCTCCTGTTCACTGCCTGCTTTCTTCTCATGGAAGTGTGTGTGTGTGTGTGTGTGTGTGTGTGTGTGTGTGTGTGTGTGTGTTAGGGCCACTTTTGGTGGCCTTATTTGTGAACTAATTGTGTGATGCATGAATTTGAACCCAGGTCTGTCCCCAATCCTAGTCCAACATCACACTGACTCCCAAGATGCCGAACAGAGGACATGTTTTCCAGCCCAGCGGTTGTGGTTTTCGAGAAGGCGTGAATATCCGAAACATCATGTGAGAGGTGCTGAAATCCTCCCGAAGATGCTCATTCCCAGAAGTAAATTTTTGCATGCATTACTACGCTTCGGTAATTCCAGAGAAAAACATGTTGGTCAGATGTCACAAACAGGTCATTAGCCGCAGGCTATTTCCCCCCTTTTAAACTTGCTGTGTTTTCTGCAAAAAGGGTAAAGGTAAAGGGACCCCTGACCATTAGGTCCAGTCGTGGCCGACTCTGGGGTTGCAGCGCTCATCTCGCTTTATTGGCCGAGGGAGCTGGAGTACAGCTTCCGGGTCATGTGGCCAGCGTGACTAAGCCGCTTCTGGCGAACCAGAGCAGCGCACTGAAACGCCGTTTACCTTCCCGCTGGAGCGGTACCTATTTATCTACTTGCACTTTGACGTGCTTTCGAACTGCTAGGTGGGCAGGAGAAGGGACCGAGCAACGGGAGCTCACCCCGTCGCGGGGATTTGAACCGCCAACCTTCTGATCAGCAAGTCCTAGGTTCTGTGGTTTAACCCACAGCGACCCAGATTAAATGGGGAGGAGATGCAAGTTGGCATTTTGATGCCATGTGGACACGAAGCAAAAACATGCACACAGGAGGAGCAGGGATGCCGCAATAAACACGCATCTGGAAGGAGCCCAAAGCGGTGCATATTTAGGAATTGGCTCGAAGCTCAAAGCAGAAACTCTCTGCAGCCTCTGCAGCCTTGGAACCACATACCTATCTGTTACAAGGTCTTTCTGATAGCGCTGTAGACACTTCTGCGGGTCATGAGCTCCTGACCTTGGTGTGTGTGTGTTTAACTCCCTTCCCCTTCGCGAATTAACTCCTGAACTATTGACATTTGCTCCGGGCTGAGCAGCAGGAGGAGTTCAGCTACATCTTGCACTGCGGACTTCTCCCTCGCAGCCTCTCGCCCCCAGGAACCCGCAAAGAGGAGTAATTCTTTTCTCAACCTCAAGTCGTAAAACTGACCCTCTTGTAAAAAGGAACCAAATGACTCCGGCGCATTGTAAATAAGCCTGCGGTGTTAATAATTTACTCCTTGACTCTGTTTTGTTTCATTTTTTAAAAATCTGTATTTTCAAAAAAAAAGGCCAATAAATAAAATTTAAGAGAGACAGTGACAGAGACGATTCACCCCACTAGGGCAGCTGTTGCCAACCTGATGTACAGTGGTACCTCGGGTTAAGTACTTAATTTGTTCCGGAGGTCTGTTCTTAACCTGAAACTGTTCTTAACCTGAAGCACCACTTTAGCTAATGGGGCCTCCTGCTGCCACCACGCCGCCGGAGCCCAATTTCTGTTCTTATCCTGAAGCAAAGTTCTTAACCCGAGGTAATATTTCTGGGTTAGCGGAGTCTGTAACCTGAAGTGTATGTAACCCGAGGTACCACTGTACTTCAGATGTGTTGGACTACAACTCCCAAGAGTTGGCTGAGGCTCTTGGGAGTTGTAGTTCAAAACGTCTGGAGGACATCAGGTGCCTGGCAAAGGCTGTGTCTTTGAGGGAAAGACTAGGCTTTCAATGTGCTGTAAAAGTATAGTGTGGATGCACACAGCCCAAGGCAGCTTCTGATGTCACCAACAATCCTGGCCCCCTTCAGAGCAACATACATGGGAGATTCCTTGCACCGGTTGCACTGTGCATCCCGCTGGCCCTCCATGGTTTTCAGTCTGCCCTTTTCCCTTTCGCTGCAGCTTTATTTTCAGTTTCTTCCTGACGATCAGCACAGTGCTTCTGGGAATTATACCCCGGGCCTTCATCCTGTTATTCTTGGAAGGAACTTTATTACTTCCTGGAAGGCGGAAGGCAAGAGAGCTCAGCGTTGCCGGTGACTAGACGGAGACTGGGGAGACCCAGAGGCAGACAAGCCAGACCCTCTCTCAAACTACAGAGCAAGAGCTGCCCCAAACCTCTTACTTCAGAGCTCCAGGGCAGAACAGGAACAGTGGCTTTTTTGCTTTGTAAACCATGACCATCCCAATTTCTTTTTAAACCAACAGAGTGTGTGTGTGTGTGTGTGTGTGTGTGTGTGTGTGTGTGTGTAGCGGGTAGGGTCTATTCTGTCCATTCCCAAGTTGTAGCTGCTAAAGTGAAGCTAACACAATGGGCGTTGGATAGCTCAGTTGGTAGAGCATCTTAATCTCAGGGTTGTGGGTTCAAGCATTCCAGGGGGTTGGACTAGATGACCCTTGTGGTCCCTTCCGACTCTATGATTCTATGAAAACTTCTAACTTTGGAACTTAGAAGAAGGGGAAACGGGACTCCCGCTTTAGGGGCGCATTCACGCCATGCATTTTAAGCACTATGATACCACTTACTCATGGCTTTTACTGCGGTTTTAACTTTCTGTAGGTTTAAATGACAGTTGCATTTTCTTTTTAGCCAACATTTTATTGTTTTATCCTTTTTGTAAACCGCTTTGAGGTTTTCCTACAATCAAGCAGTATACAAATTTTATGAAACAAAATAACCTCTCAGTCGGTGCCTGAGGCTCGCTGGCTCTCTTCTGCTTTTTAAAAAGTTGTTGTGGAAAGAGTTCGGCTTCTTTGCTTTCTCTTTCTAGTGACCTAATACAAAATCCCCCCTGCAGCTTTCTCCCAACTTTCAGCCAGTCAAAACAGTACTACTACATTTCTGCTTCTCCAAGGAAAGGATTTTCGCTACCCATTTCTTTAGAACCTCGCTGGCACTTTTGGTTTCTATTCTGCTGGGTTTTCTATTCTTGGCCACCGGCTCCACCTTCTCTACTTTTGCCTCTGAAAGCAGGGATGGATCCGGCAGCAGTCTACACGCCTCACTTGATCGCAAGAAAGTACCACAACTCCCTTGTTTATGTCATCATTGCATTTCTGGGGGTTCCAAATCTTGTCTCTTTCTTCTTCTTCTTTGGCGATCCCTCGTAGCCGAGTAAGATTGTCTTCCATAATCATGGTTTTAACAATGAGTCCGTAAGTGACTGTGGAGGCCAATTCAGGATCCACACGTCCTTCCACAGTGGGGACATTGGTGAGAGCCAGTGTGGTGTAGTGGTTAAGAGCAGTGGACTCGTAATCTGGTGAACCGGGTTCGCTTCCCCGCTCCTCCACATGCAGCTGCTGGGTGACCTTGGGCTAGTCATACTTCTCTGAAGTCTCTCAGCCTCACTCACCTCACAGAGTGTTTGTTGTGGGGGAGGAAGGGAAAGGAGAATGTTAGCTGCTTTGAGACTCCTTCGGGTAGTGATAAAGTGGGATATCAAATCCAAACTCTTCTTCTTCTCTTCTTCCAGGCGGGAGTTGATCAGGGTGTGGATTTGCCAAGCGTGCCTTCCTCTTAGTACATTTCTCCCTTGTGTCCTGAGTTCGAGTGTCTTCAAAGCCCATGACACCTTTGGTAAAAGCTTTTCTCCAATTGGAGCACTTGCAGGCCAGTGTTTCCCAGTTGTCGGTGTTTATACTACTTTTTTTAGATTTGCCTTGAGACAGCCTTTAAACCTCTTTTGCTGACCACCCGCATTACACTTTCCACTTTTAAGTTCGGAATAGAGTAGTTGCTTTGGAAGACAATAATCAGGCATCCGCACAACATGACCAGTCCAACGAAGTTGATGTTGAAGAATTATTGCTTCAACACTGGTGATTGCTTCTTTCAGTACACTGGTATTTGCATCATTACACGAGAAGAACATGCAGTCTTCCCCTGTCTGAGCTTGCCTGCTGGCCCAGGAAGCCTCTTCTTCAGAAAAGTCTGAATCCTGCTCTGCTCTCAATAGGAAGTGGTCTCAAAGATCACTCGAAAACCTCTTGTTGACTGGTGTGTCTGCATACATCAAAACAAATACACACATTTCAGATTTCAGGTGGGGAGGGGAAGCGTTCTTCCCATCCATCATGGACACTGATGCTACAGAGTACAAGAGGACAGGTCTCTGTCCCAAGGAGCTTACAATCTAGAAGTAATCAGATATAAAACATAGAGCGGAGAGGGAAACGGAGGCAGGGGAAAGCAGGAATGCAAAATCACAGAGTTGCAGAGCTGAAAGAGACCATGAGGGTCATCTCTTCCAAACCACTGCAATGCAGGAATCTTTTGCCCAATGTGGGATTTGAACCCATGACCCACAGATTAAGAGTCTCATGCTCTACCGACCAGGCTAAATGTGGTGGTTTCAGTTTCTACATGTTTAGACTTTGTGGCCAGAGGGTTTGGTGACTTGGGGCTTGCAGAAAAGGCGATTTCGATGAGGGATTTGAAGGGAGAGAGAGAAGTTGTGCCGTCGGTATTGGTTTTAGCAGCGTGGATGGGAGAGAGTTTGCATTTCTCTGAATTTTGCTGTGCTGTTCTCTGGCCAGGTGACATGTACGAACCAACCTGCATGTACCAAGGTAAAGCGTATATGTAAATGAACACAACAGAGAAAATGACATACAAAAATGCATGGTATTGGGGGAAACACTTTGCAAAAATCTGCATATTTGAAGAAATTTGTATGAAAATGCTGGCAGATTTTCAGGTGGGCTCGAAGCATAGCTGTCAACTTACAGATTTGAAAATAAGGGACCAGCAGCCAAAATAAGGGATTTTCCGGGCACAGGTATGTTCAACTTCTGAGCCCCTCTGAGCCAAAGGCAGAAAGCCCAGCCAGCAGCCAAACGAAGCCTCAAGC
>JAXCMG010000017.1:5461688-5474032 GCA_034642415.1 Podarcis siculus | reverse complement strand
CATCATCAATAAGGGACAGCAGCGGGACACGGCGCTGGGATAAGGGACTTTCCCGCCAAATAAGGGATGGTTGACAGCTATGCACTCTGCACCCTCTCAGAGGCACTGTTTGCTAAGGACCGAGCCCCCGGCTTTGACAACAGGTTCCGGAACGGATGCCCAAGTTAGGTCCTGCCTTGGACGCCGCGCAGCTGAGAATGATGAAAAGCGACAGGCGCTTGAACTCTGCGGCTGGCCCTCCGTGTGTGAAATGAGAACAATATGTTGGCAGAGGGGTCAGCTTGGAGTCAGAAGAAAGACTATCCCCTTCCTTTCTGGCTTCCCTGCCTTCTTGCCTTCCTGCCGGGAGAAGTCAGTGGTGTTCGCCGAGGCCCTGTCAAAGCCGCAGAGTGCTAGCAAAGGCCTGTTTCGGCATCATACGAAACTGTCTGCCTGCCGCCGCTCATAAACCTGGAGAGGTAGTGACTGGTCCTGCCTCCTGGACCAAACGCAAATAAACAGAGGAAATTAGGAGCACACGCCGTGTCTGGGATCTCAGCCTCGCTGAGCCTGGAGAGGTAGACCGAGAGACTGGGGCTCAGCAGCCAAGCCTCAGCTCCAGGTCTGAGGCAGGACTCCTCCAGCAGAAATATTATTTCTCAAGATACTACAGGAGATGTTTTCTAGCCTCGTGTACACAGGGCTTAAGTCCCAGCACTGGGGAAGCGGACTGGAGTCGGAGTCAGCGCTTGTGTCTACACCAGTGAACCGCTCCAATACCACCCTGAACAGAAATCCTCACGAATTCACAATAAAAAAGGAACGCTCTTCTCTTCCAATGTACATGGGGCAGTTCTGAGTTTAAAGAGAAGGCTCTGCTGCTCTCCCCAGATAGATTTTCTTTTATATATATAATTTTTATTAATTTCAACATACCAATTATTATACATTCCACAGAACTTCGCATCTTATACAATCTTTTTGGACTTCCATCAGCACCTCTGATGATCCACCATTTTTATCATTTCTTAAATTCTTATTGCCTTTAATTATCTTAACTCACAATCCACCTCTTTAACCATTTTTGCAATAATTCAAATAATTAACCTCACAAAACTTCTTGCAAACCTACAAACGTAATCTGGTCATCACAATTACTTTTCAAATAGTCCGTAAATTTACACCAGTCTTCTGTGAATCTCTGGTCCCGCAGGTTTCGAATTCTTCCGGTTAGTTTATTCAATTCTTCATAGTCCACTCCCCAGCTAGATTTTCAAGTTACACTACTCCACAGAATTGAGAAGGTTTCCTGGGCGGCAGGCTGTGTTTGTATTTCTCTATGAAAAGCACACACACCATTTTTAATTTCCCAGCCGATGAGTCACGCCTTGTTGCCTTACAAGTCAGAATTTAATTTATCACATCCTGTGTCGAGAGCCGTGTGCGCTGAGAAATGTCGGGGGTTGGTTTGGCTATTTTTGCACAGAAATGGTAATGCCGTCCGTTCTTGGGAGAAAGATGCTATCTCTGCCACTAAATTTTATTTGAGATGAATGAGGCTGCTGCTGCTGTTGTTTTAAAGACAAATGTTGTGTACACACCATTTATTTATTTAAAATAAATTTTATTAGTATTTTCCGCACAACAACAACAACACGAAAGATATCAAAAAATAACAATACACAACACACAAAAATCAACATTCGAAAACTAAACAACAACAAAAAAACAACAAAACATATCCCTATCTGACAAATTAATATTAAAAACACTAAAACAACAACAAGACATTGACTTCCACCAATCTCACAGCACCTCCTTTATCTCTCATTGTGTCTTCCTGTCTTCCTGTTTTCTTTATCGTCTCTATCCTAACATCTATGCATTTAAAACCACATCCCCTTGCCCTCCAAGAATCTGGGGAATTGTCATTTGCTAAGGGTGCTGGAAACTGTAGTGCTGTGAGAGGCAAACTAGAGTTCCCAGGATTCTTTGGGGGGGAGGGGAAGCCATGTGTTTTAAATGTACACAGCCAAAGCCCTACAATTCCATGTATCCTTACACAAACGTAAATCCTACTATGTCCAAAGGGGCTTACACTCTAGTTAGAGTGTTTTCTGGGATCGTAGCCTAAGAGCCTGTCGTCATGTCCCTAGGTAAAGGTGAAGGGACCCCTGACCAGTCGTGAGGGGTCCAGTCGTGACCGACTCTGGGGTTGCGGCGCTCATCTCGCTTTATTGGCCGAGGGAGCCTGCGTACAGCTTCCGGGTCATGTGGCCAGCATGACTAAGCCGCTTCTGGCGAACCAGAGCAGCGCACGGAAACGCCGTTTACCTTCCCGCCAGAGTGGTACCTATTTATCTACTTGCACTTTGATGTGCTTTTGAAGTGCTAGGTTGGCAGGAGCAGGGACCAAGCAACGGGAGCTCACCCCGTCGCAGGGATTTTAACCGCCGACCTTCTGATCGGCAAGTCCTAGGTTCTGTGGTTTAACCCACAGCACCACCTGCGTCCCTCTCATGTCCCTACTCAGCCATAAAACACACTGGCTGGCCTCGAAACAGGCACTAATTCTCATCCTTGCCTACCTCAAAGGGCTGTTATAATAAAAATTACAGCATGTTATGAGAAAATTTTATGAAAATGATATATCGATGGTATCTAACACCGAGTAAACTGGCAAAAATGTATAAATCTAAATCAAATAAGTGTTGGAAATGTAAAGAGAAAGAAGGTTCTTTTTATCATATGTGGTGGTCTTGTAGTAAGGTTAAGGCTTACTGGGAAATGATATATAATGAAATAAAAAGATGTTTAAAATAACGTTCGTAAAAAACCCCAGAAGCTTTTCTCTTGGGAAATATAGGGACAGAACTACCTAAAATGTATAGAAACTTATTTATGTATGCGACTACAGCGGCAAAAATGTTACTGGAAGAATAAGAAATCAAGATAGCAAACTTTTTTTTAATAAGAGAATGGAAATAGTTAATTGAACATTTACAGATAAATTGTAAACAGATAAAAACATTGGCAGGATTATTGCAATAACCTGCAGTTTCATAAGAGTATACAGTGGTACCTCGGGTTACAGACGCTTCAGTTTACAGACACTTCAGGTTACAGACTCCGTTAACCCAGAAATAGAACCTTGGATTTAGAACTTTGCTTCAGGATGAGAAGAGAAATCGTGCGGCGGCAGCGGGAGGCCCCATTAGCTAAAGTGGTACCTCAGGTTAAGAACAGTTTCAGGTTAAGAACGGACCTCCAGAACGAATTAAGTTCTTAACCCAAGGTACCACTGTATACTTAAAGAAGATTAATAAATGAACAAATTAAGTTAATTTGGATATGCAGAAGATATTAAAAATAAATATAAGGAACCTCAGAAAGTGGGGGAAGGAAGTCAGGTTTTGAAATGTCAAAATGATTGTAAAATTAGTGAAATGTTTAAGTCTGAAAAGTATAAATAAATAAAAATTCAAAAGGGTTGTTGCAATGAGTTCTAGCTGTCATTCAAACTCTGCAATGGCCATTCACACATGCAGGTCATCCTTGGCTGATACTATCAATACCAAGTTACAATACAAAGAGTTGTTCTGCTTCCAAGGGTTCCTGAAGCTCAGAGGAAGCCTCCCTTCCCACTGGGTTGCTACAAACAGCAGGCCATGCAGTAAAACTCCCCTTGGCGTCTTCCCACCCTTTGCTCAAAAAAGGGAAAGTCGCGGGAGCCCTGGCTCATTCCATTCCTAAACAAAACGGATTGTCGGGCGAAGAGAACGGCTTCGGCAGAATGTTTGACATCATGCCGTGTGCATTCCAAGCATCTCGGCAGTGCTGCCTCTTCCCCGAAGAGCCGGGAGATGTTTGGCATCCGGGGCCAGGAGTGTTTTCTTGGGGGAAATTCATGTTCACCATTCCAACATCCGCTCTGGAGGACGTTATTCCACTTGGCATCGAAGCAGCTGGAAACAGCAGCAGCAGCAGCAGCTCCCAGTTGGAGCAATCGCAGAAGAACCAGATTACTCACATTAGGGAGAAAGGGGAAGCAGGAGAGAAATTTTGAGAGGGAGAGAGAGCGTTTCCAAGCACAATTCGAAGTGTTGGTGCTGACCTTTAAAGCCCTAAATGGCCTCGGTCCAGTATACCTGAAAGAGAGTCTCCACCCCATCGTTCTGCCCAGACACTGAGGTCCAGTGCCGAGGGCCTTCTGGCGGTTCCCTCACTGTGAGAAGCCAAGTTACAGGGAACCAGGCAGAGGGCCTTCTCAGTAGTGGCACCCGCCCTGTGGAACGCCCTCCCACCAGATGTCAAAGAGAAGAACAACTACCAGACTTTTAGAAGACATCTGAAGGCAGCCCTGTTTAGGGAAGCTTTTAATCTTTAACAGACTACTGTATTTTAACACAGTGGTACCTCGGTTTACATATGCTTCAAATTACATATGCTTCAGATTACAGACTCAGCTAACCCAGAAATAGTACCTCGGGTTAAGAACTTTGCTTCAGGATGAGAACAGAAATCGTGCTCTGGCGGCACGGCGGCAGCGGGAGGCCCCATTAGCTAAAGTGGTGCTTCAGGTTAAGAACAGTTTCAGGTTAAGAACGGACCTCTGGAACGAATTAAGTACTTAACCTGAGGTACCACTGTACTTTGTTGGAAGCCGCCCATAGTGGACGGGGAAACCCAGCCAGATGGGCGGGGTATAAATAATAAATTATTATTATTATTACGAAAGAGAGAAAGATATCCAGTGCTATTTTTCTTGAAAAAGAGGTGCTGGAACTCACGCCTCCCTTGTTCTCTTATACAGTGGTACCTTGGGTTAAGTACTTAATTCGTTCCGGAGGTCCGTTCTTAACCTGAAACTGTTCTTAACCTGAAGCACACCATCTTTTGAAGGAGTCCGTTCTGCAGCTCTTGCTGCCAGAAAGTGTTGTCGGCCGCTGGTGTCATTGCCTTATAGTGACTCAGGCAATTGGTGCATCTGATTCAGCACTATGTACACTGACCGGCAGCTGCGCTCCAGGAATTTCACACAAGAAATCCCAGCCTGGAGATACTGCTGTTGGGAGGCTGAATCTGGAACCTCCTTCCTGGCAGCCTAAATGCAGTATTAATGAATTGAGCCTGCTTCTTGGGAGAAAAGCAATGACAGCATCTTAAAAAGCAGAGACATCACCTTGCCAACAAAGGTCCATATAGTTAAAGCTATGGTTTTCCCAGTAGTGATGCATGGAAGTGAGAGCTGGAGCATAAAGAAGGCTGATTGCCAAAGAATGGATGCTTTTGAATTATGGTGCTGGAGGAGACTCTTCAAGAGTCCCATGGACTGCAAGAAGATCAAACCTATCCGTTCTGAAGGAAATCAGCCCTGAGTGCTCACTGGAAGGGCAGATCCTGAAGCTGAGGCTCCAATACTTTGGCCACCTCAGGAGAAGAGAAGACTCCCTGGAAAAGACCCTGATGTTGGGAAAGATGGAGGGCACAAGGAGAAGGGGACGACGGAGGACGAGATGGTGGGACAGTGTTCTCGAAGCTACCAGCATGAGTCTGACCAAACTGCGGGAGGCAGTGGAAGACAGGAGTGCCTGGCGTGCTCTGGTCCATGGGGTCACGAAGAGTCGGACATGACTAAATGACTAAACAACAACAACAAGCTTTTTTTAAAAAAAATTGTGCTAAAGAGCACATTTTTTTATATAAATGTTTTTATTAGCAATTTCAATATAAAAACATATATTTATTATTTTCTCCCCCTTTTCCCCACCCCCCTCAAACCCTTCCTCCCCTCCCCCAGAGACTTCCCTCAGCTCCTCTCTCTGATTTCTCAGCACATATTATTCTCTGCATGTTATAAAATTATACACATCCTTACATTATCTGTCCACCATGTTATCAATCAATAAATTTGTGTATGTTCATTCAAAACCTGCCAAGGAGTCCAATTCATTTTGTTGTCTTTTTAAGCAATTTGTGAAATGTTCCCATTCTTCTTTAAAGTCACAGTTGTCCTTATCTCGCAGTTTGTATGTCTGTTTAGCCAACTCTGTGTAGTTCATCAATTTCTCTTGCCACTGTTCTTTTGTCGGGGTTTCCTCATTCTTCCATCCTTGTGCTATCAAGACTCTTGCTGCTGTTGTTGCATACATAAATAAATTCTTTGTTTTCCTTGGCAGGTCATGGTTAGCTATCTTTTCAGGGCACCAAAAATCAGTGGCCTCACTCTGCCTGATGATGGCCCTGGCAAATTAAGGGAAAAAAACTACCGTATTTTCTGGCGTATAAGACGACTGGGCGTATAAGACGACCCCCAACTTTTCCAGTTAAAATATAGAGTTTGGGATATACTCGCTGTATAAGACTACCCCTCTTCCAATGCACACCAAATAATTTTTTTCAAAAAATCAGTCTCCAGTCCGGCTCGGAAATCTGCTCCACTTCTCAGTGGCTGGTTGTTGGTTCCCTGCCTTTGTTGTTAGCCTTTCCTTTTCTTTTACTGTGGGGCTGCTTGGGCTGAGGCAGCGGCCACGTGTCTAGTTGCTGGGGCAATGTCAGGCTGCCATTTTGGACCACGCGGTCTACTACCGGGAGCGGTTAGGGTTCTGCTGCTGGTGATTGGGGTGGCTTCTGGGGCCAATTTTCAAGTGTATTTCTGCTTCATCTAGAGAGCTTGGTGTCCTCTGATTTAATTTGCGGTCGTTTTGTCCTTTGGTGGGGAGCTGCTGCAGGAGCTGCTGCTGTAGCCGGCGTATAAGACAACCCCCGACTTTTGAGAAGATTTCCCTGGGTTAAAAAGTGGTCTTATACCCCAGAAAATACAGTAAATGTCCTTTTCCCTCCTTGTTTCATGTCTTTGCTCCCAACTGGATTTCCTCCTCCCATTTATTTATTTATGTTTGCCTGTTCTAAACGATCTCTCAGGCTACCACGAGACACGTTTGCATACGATGTGAACTTTGGGCTGCAGTATATCTGAATTCTTCCTGGATTTCAGTGAAGCCGCAGGTAGTGTGGGAATTCCCCCTCCGCAATGCAAATTGTGGGTATGGAACAAATAGTCGTTGGCTGGGCAGGGCAGAGGCACTTATTGTACCTCCCGTCACGGAATTGTAGAATCATGGGACTGTAGAGCTGGAAGGTACACCAAAGGTCATTTAGTCCAACCCCTTGCAATGCAGGAACATTTTGCCCAATGTGAGTCTCGAACCCATGACTCTGAGATGACGAGTCACATGCTCTGATGGTTGAGCTCTCCAGTAACCTGCAGTGATTGCTACTTTGCGGGGGCCCTGATCTGAACCAGGAACACAGCAGGAGTGAGTTTAGCCCTTTCAATTCCCCTTTGAACCCTTTGAAGTCCCATAGCCCCCACATTAGGGTCCTGATTCAGGTCACGGGTCGAGACGAGGCAATTTGTGTAAATGTAAAAACAACAACAACCTACCCCTCGGGCTGAAAGGTCAGCTACAAAGCTAATTTTTAATTAAACTTTATTTATTTACTACATGTAGACATATGACACGCCACCGTTACATCAAATGAGAATTAAAATAAAACAACAGATAATCATTTCTGAATATATATTTTTAAAATTTTATAATCATTTCTGAATATATCAACAAGTTGTCTTAAAGTGTGTGTGTGTGTGTGTGTAATTATATATATATAATTATTACAGATATGAAATTATGTATAATAATGTATACGCTTTGATTGCTGACCACTAGTAAAAGGTGTTTTGAAAACAATAACAATTTTAATTTATGGGGATTTATAGGAATTTATAGGGCATAAGTAGGGGAGAAAAAGGGAAATTAAAATATTTCCTGCACACCAAACTGTGCTGTAAACTATGGGTACTGTTCTGCCATATGGCTCATTATTCATACAATCAATAAAATCACACCAAACTGTATAAAAATTGTCATGCTTCTTTTGGCCTCTTGCTAGTTTTAATTTTTGTGTCAGCTTTTCCGATAACACTGTTTGCCAAATTGCATTATACCATTGATCCACAGTCAATAATTGTAATGATTTCCATGTCCTGGCAATGGTTGTTCTTGCAGCAGTTAATAGATGTGTTATGAGTCCTTTATTTCTAATTTACAACGTATCATGACTATACAAATTAAGTTGAGCTAGTGCTGCAGTCATGGGGACTGTTTGCCTTGTAATGAAATATATTTCTGCAAATACCTTTTTCCAAAACCTTTTTGGACACTCCCACCACATGTGCTGATATGTCGCTACAGAGCTAATGTAACTTCTAGTTTGGCTTCTGAGATTTCATGGCACAAGAAGAGCTTTGGCACAAGTAAAGACTTGACACCTTAT
This sequence comes from Podarcis siculus, assembly GCA_034642415.1. Lineage (NCBI taxonomy): Eukaryota > Metazoa > Chordata > Lepidosauria > Squamata > Lacertidae > Podarcis > Podarcis siculus. The sequence continues at coordinate 5,465,716 of JAXCMG010000017.1, read as the reverse complement.
TAAAGCAAACCGAAAACTTACATTTCCAGGAACCCAAATTTTGCAGTCGCTGTGTCATTTTGTGAGCATGTACTCACGCAGAACAGCAGCAAATGCACAGCACTGGCTGAAGGACCCTGGGCTGTCGTTCCCTTGTACTCCTGGCTCCCATTAATGCTTGCAAATAAGCAATGGGCAACAGATTCATTTGGGAGAGTTGGTAATCGCAACTGGCTGGTTGCGCCAGCTTTTTCCTTCAGCAGCCTTTCCACCTCGGGCTCTGGAACTCGAATCAGTGCCAGCAAATGTTGCCTTAGAGCCAAGCGCCATTGAACTTATGATTAATGTGAACTTTGCAACTCTCCTGTTTCATTGCTTTACATACACACAAACACACATGCCAAATCTTGCAATGTGTCCAGCTTTCGCAATCATGGCTCTCTCCTCTGCCAAGGTGGAGAGGGTGAAGGAAGAAAGAAAGAAAGAAAGAAAGAAAGAGGCAGGGAAAAATGGAGAAAGTCAGTTTGGTTCACATTCAAAGGTGAACTTGCCTAATTCATGCTTTCCAGAACGACAAAAAAACCAAAACACAACCACCTCTGAAATCCTCACTTCTCGGAATTCTGCAGTGCAGTTCAAGCAAGTAATGAGTGTGAAAATGTGTCTACTAGTGTAAAGTGTGCATTAAAAGCTTGTGTATGTTAGTGAATACAACATACAGCAGTGCATTGTATTAGGGGGAAGCACATGCAAAATTGTGTGCAAGGAGAAATTTGCACTGAAATGCTGATGGTTTTTTATGAGGAGGAGGAGTTTGGATTTGATATCCCGCTTTATCACTACCCGAAGGAGTCTCAAAGCGGCTAACATTCTCCTTTCCCTTCCTCCCCCACAACAAACACTCTGTGAGGTGAGTGGGGCTGAGAGACTTCAGAGAAGGGTGACTAGCCCAAGGTCACCCAGCAGCTGCATGTGGAGGAGCGGGGAAGCGAACCCGGTTCACCAGATTACAAGTCCACCGCTCTTAACCACTACACCACACTGGCTCTCGCCACACCACACTGGCTCTTTTTTAAAGGCAAACTGATGTGGAAATGTGGAGTAGGAAAATGAGGAAGGGAGAGAAACCAAAACTGAGATTTGCCCATCCCTAATGGGGAAGATTATATGAAACTGAAGGTTCATCCTTCGACCGTGCTTGCGAGGTATTTACTTGACTCCCTCTTAATCAGCCAAGCATGCCACGCTTTTCAATACAGTTCCCTGTCACTTTCCTAACCTCAAAAGGCCTGTCTCTTTATTAAAAGTGGATTTGTTGCACTAGACTGACAGAGCACTTTAATCCACTTCAAGTTGCACAGAATTAAATTTTCAGCCCTACCTGAAGATGCCACTGAGAACTGAATCTGGAACCCTCAGCCAAGTATATGCTCTACTGCTAAGCTATAGCCCTTTCCCAACTCTCATAGGTTTCGCCAGGACCAACACATGGGTATTGGGGTGTGTGTGTTGGCAGTGTCATCCGCATGCCTTAGCTTTGTGCAACTCGTGAAATGCCTTTTCCACACAATTCATACAGGAAAGCAGTGCTAGGAACAGGCAACTTGCAACTTACGTGCATTTAACTTTTAGTGTCAATATGTTATTGAAAGAATTTCAGTGAGAAACAAATAACGTGATACAGAGGGGGGAAAGGGGGGAAGTGAGAGGGAAAAGAACAAAGATGTGTATAAGGAAAAAAACCACAATATACAAAAATGCAATCTAATATACTTCCATAAAGGGGACCCCTGACCATTAGGTCCAGTCGTGGCCGACTCTGGGGTTGCGACACTCATCTCGCTTTATTGGCCGAGGGAACCAGTGTACAGCTTCCGGGTCATGTGGCAGCATGACTAAGCCGCTTCTGGCAAAACCAGAGCAGCACACGGAAACGCCGTTTACCTTCCTACCTATTTATCTACTTGCACTTTGACGTGCTTTTGAACTGCTAGGTTGGCAGGAGCAGGGACCGAGTAATGGGAGCTCACCCCGTGGTGGGGATTCGAACTGCCAACCTTCTGATTGGCAAGTCCTAGGCTCTGCGGTTTAACCCACAGTGCCACCCGCGTTCCTATATACTCCCATACATCTTTATATAAACTGATATAGTGCTATTATCCTAATGCGCATGTAGATATCAATAGCCTACCACATTCTGTAAAAACTCCCTGGAACGTAAGTGCGGAGTCGCCTGTAATTTTAAAGCCTGGACTGAGTAGCCTTACAGCCCTGTTCCAGCCATGCAAAATCACCCAAGGGGGGTGGGAAGCAGAGACACTAGTGGGTGTGGCCTAAGGGGGAGTCCTGAGGGCCATATGGAGAGGGTTGGGGTCCTCATTTGGCCCCTAGGCAAAAGGTCCCCCACCCCTGCAATAAATGGCTGGCTGGTTTCACTTTTGACCTGCTGCTGAATACAAAGCAGCCGTTTTGCTATTCGGTGCAGCCTAACCAGCAGAACTGGGTGGTGGTTGCTGTTTTTTTGAAAAAGCAGCACCGGTGCATGTCTTTGACCAATTACAGCAGCCGTTTTCGGTTCCAAACGTGTGTGTGTGTGTGTGTGTGTGTGTGTGTGTGTACACACAGCTTTCCCAGAAAAGGAGAACCTCCCTCTGGTCGGCTAAGGTTCCAAGATTGGGTAAAGAAGTCCATTGCTGCTATTGTTCAGCCTTGTAACTATTTATACCTTTCTTCCTTTTTTTGCGAATTGTGATGGGTTTCTCTCTGTGTGTGTCAAACCTTATTACAAATGTATGATGCTCTCTGCATGCGCCGTCCGTAAGAGGTAGACGGCATGTTTAATAATAAAAGACGGCATGTATTCTTAACTCAGGGCAGCCAGGACAGCTGTAAGTGTGTGCTGGAGTCAGGATCGTTGCACAAACAGCACTTGGCAGAACGGCACTTTGACTCAGGATCTGCAGATGGAGAGGACCCTTTCGCCAGTTCTCTGTACTTAGCCTTTGCATAGCAGCCTGGAGCATTGTAAGCGCATACATTGCCTGAGTGATCCCTACAACAATGCTCCGAGGTAGGCTAGCATTATTACAGTGGTACCCTGGTTCTCAAACGCCTTGGTACTCAAACAACTTGGAACCCAAACACTGCAAACCCAGAAGTAAGTGTTCTGGTTTGCGAACTTTTTTCAGAAGCTGAACATGTTCCGTTTTGAGTGTTACACTTACGTTTTGAGTGTTATGCTGAGGTCTGTCTGGTTTTGCTATTTATTTTATGTTTCCATTTTTGCGGCTCTTTTTTGTTTTGTTTTTGTGACTGTGTGGAACCCAGTTCAGCTACTGATTGATTGATTGCGTGACTACAAGTACATTGTTGCTCTTGTCAGATAGTAAAATTCATGTTCAATTGCTGCTTTCGCGGTTGTTTTCCAAAGTCTGGAATGGATTAATCCGTTTTGCATTCCTTTCTATGGGAAAGCATGCCTTGGTTTTGGAACGCTTTGGTTTTGGAACAGACTTCTGGAATGGATTAAGTTTGAGAACCAAGGTACCACTGTACTTCCTTATTGCTGACGGACTGGACCTGAGGCTGAGAGGGGGCAGGTTACCTGCGGTTCTCCAAGCAAGATCAAAGCTGCAGAGAGCTCTCACCTTGCTCTCTATAAGGCACCTGTCTTTGGCTATAGCTCCACTTCTTCCCATACAGCCAGGATAACGTGAAAACACTGGCAGGAAGACACACTTCTGTCTTCTCTCTGCCCTCCTCTCCTCCTGTCTCTGGAAAGTGGGCCAAGCATCATCTCAGGAGGACCCAACGTAGACACATTTCAATTTTGCAAGGGTATTTGATTTTAATTTGCGCAAGGCAAGTCAGAGCGGGAAAATTCTCTCCCTCCCTCCCTCCCAGCTCCCCCAATTAATTTCAGTTCTAAAGTTAGGTTAGCAACCCTTCTTTGTCCTTGTGAGTTATTTATTTTTAATACAGTACTTACAATGTCAAGGAAGGAAGGAAGGAAGGAAGGAAGGAAGGAAGGAAGGAAGGAAGGAAGGAAG
>JAXCMG010000017.1:5420215-5461678 GCA_034642415.1 Podarcis siculus | reverse complement strand
AAGGAAGGAAGGAAGGAAGGAAGGAAGGAAGGAAGGAAGGAAGGAAGTATCAAGAAGAGTTTCTGTTTCAGTCCTCTGGCAAAATGTGCAATGTGATCTAAGGACCAAAGTACATGGAATTTGGTGTAATTTCCTCCTGGAAGGCTGATCCTGTATTTTATTCACTTATGAAAAACAGCTGCAGGAGGCTGTCATCAAGACAGGTGGAGAGAAGGCGCTTAACCCCTGCCTTCCCATCATTTCCTGACTCTAAATAATCCACCCATTGCCTCTCCCCACAGCAAGATATCCAAAGCACTTCACATATGTAATCTTGCTGCAGTACTTAGAACACCCCTGTAAGGCGGTTGAATATTAGGGGGAAATGGGTTAAGTTGAACCCCTCCCCACACAGCTTTCTTCCATTCCTGGTTCCTGCCTCCAATGCCTGTTTTTCATCTTGAGAAATCTGGGGAACAGTCTTCGGTAAACCTCTGGTCCTGCCGGTCTTGGATCCTTCCTGTTAGCTTGTCTAATTCTGCGTAGTCCATCAATTTCATCCTCCATTCTTCTAATGTTGGTAGTTCTTCTTGCTTCCATTTTTGGGCCAATAATATTCTTGCTGCTGTTACTGCTGCTGAGTATTTGAAAAGTATTTGTGATGATCAGATTACGTTTGTAGGACTACAAGAAGTTCTGTGAGGAGTAATTTAAGAAATATTGTAAAAATGGAAAGGGAGAAATGATTTGTTAGAAAAGGTAAAGGCAATATTAAGTTAAGAATTGCAGGGGAAATAATCAAGACGGAAGACTATCAGAGATGCTGAAGGAAGTCCAAACAAGGACATATGTATAATAATTTGTGTGGTATGTCTTTAAAAATTTTGTATGCTAAAAATTAATAAAAAATATTATTAAAAAAGAGAGAGAAATCTGGGGAAAGCTACATGGATGCCTTTGAAATGTGTAGCCATCCTCGCTATAAATTCTCAAGCTGCACCAAGGGCCTGCTTTTTCCTTGAATGCAAAACTCTTTTTGAGGCAGGCATATTTCACCCCTCAGCAATCTGCCTCGCTGCATCCGCCCCAATAAACAGAAATATGGTTTCCAAAATGTTGCCTTTTACTTGCTTTTGTCCTTTCTAAAAGTTTTTTTTTAAATTTTTTTCTGAGGGCTGGAGCATTGCAACAAGAACCCCCCTTCCCCCAGATGTCGGTCTTACATCTGGAGATTAATGGGCTGCGAATGCCCAAATTCCTGTCTTCAGAAGCGGTTCTTCACACGATGATTTACTGTGTTTACTGTGTCCTTCCCAGCAATCGTGTTTCATAACATCTATTTTATTTGATGGCATGCTCTAACTCATGACCAGGTTTCCTTAGAAATCCGCCGCATGAGGTTATTTTGTGGGCTCTTAAAATATTTCAAGTGTCCCCACGCTTCGCCCTGTTTTGCCCTCCCAACAGCCCTTCGAGTAGGGCGTGTAAGTGCCCCATGGGTCATTTAACAAGCTTTGTTCCTGGGATTGTTTTGGACCTGGTTCTCCCTCTCTGCCCCTAGATGGACAGTCTCCCCACCACAGCACATCGCTGGCTTCCTCATTACCTCCGTTTCACAAACAGGGAAACTGTCAAAGCTCAGAGAGAAGGTAGTTTTCATGTCAGGTGCACCACAGGAAGTGTGTCATCATCTTCATGAGTGACACACGTCGATTCGGAGCCCCGGGGGCCAGAGGAATTCAGAAGCAGGCGCGAAGGGGGAGAGGAGAAGCCCTAACCCAGCGGCCGTCGCCACTGCGCTCCAGCTGCCAAGGGAAAGGAGGAGAGTCTGTTTGTCTGGTTCTGTTTCCGAATGCATCCCCAACCCCAGTGTTATGTACTGAGTTGAATAGGATCCAAAATGCAGCAGTCTGATTGGTCCTAGAACAATAGGATTCAGAATGCAGCAGTCTGATTGGTCCTAGAAAAATGCAGCAGTATGATTGGTCTGCAGGAGCCACCCAATCCAGCTTCAGATGGAAGTGAATCCACAACCTGATTGGCCTACAGGAGAATTCCGGAATTAGCCAATCACATGCAGCCCATTGTGTAAATAATGTATATAAAGCAGATACTTTGAGGGGCCTTTCATTCCTCCTCACCACTATGAGCTGAATAAAGAGCATGAAATCCACTCTCATCTCTGAGTATATTTCACCCACCTTCCACCTTAACTGGACCCCAGTACCCCTTTTGTGTATATACAACCCCTCCTAAACACACATTTCCCCTGGCCCCACCCCTCTGATCTCGCACATTTCTGCCTGCTAACCCCCTCCCTCTATGTGAGCTGTCTGTCTGTTGGTCTATCCGCCTCTCTGCTTACCTGACACCCCCCCCGCCCCGCTCTGGCGGCACTGCTGAGGTGACTACGGAAACCCCAGAGAAGCTATTAAAACACAGGCTAGAAGTAACACCAATGGCCGCCTAATCCGAACGCTCTGTAAAAGCCACCAGTCAACAACGCCTGATCAGCTCAGCAACCCAGGAACCACCACTGCTACAACTCCTAGCTGCAGCACGCCCTACTCCAGGAGGACGCCAAACAGACCTCAAACCAAAACCATTAAGGAGATTGAGATGACACCAAACAGGGAGATGGCAAACAGTGCTGAGACCACAAGACCCCTTCAAGATGACGACCATCCAGTAACAAAACGAGATCTGAGGGAAATGGAAGCGAGATTAGCCGAAACACTGAAGGCCACAGTGGCTCCCATGCAGGTATTAATCAACGATCTAACCTCCAAAATAGAAGTTCTAGAGAACAAGAACCAAATGCAAGAAAGAACAATAGAGCAAAGTAGAAGTTCTAGAGAACAAGAACCAAATGCAAGAAAGAACAATAGAGCAATACCGAGAAGAGAATGCACGTTTGAATAAGAAACTGGACGAACTGATGAGTGACACACGTCACAGGGCATAGTCAGCCAGGGCCTCCTGCTGTGTCTCCCGCTTTGCGTTACTTGCTATGAAGCAAGGTGTACAAGACTACGTTATTCCTGTCATGGGGCTGATGAGAGTTGTAGTCCAAAAACCTCAGTAGGCGCCAAGATGGTGAAAGCTGGGCTTAGCACCTAAGAGCAGAAATCCGCTCCACTTGGCGGCTAACAGATTGAGGTTGAATCCTGACAAGACAGAAGTACTGTTTTTGGGGGACAGGGAGTGGGTGGGTGTGGGGGATTCCCTGGTCTTGAATGGGGTAACTGTGCCCCTGAAGGACCAGATGCGCAGCCTGGGAGTCATCCTGCACTCACAGCTGTCCATGGAGGCGCAGGTTAACTCTGTGTCCAGGGCAGCTGTCTACCAGCTCCATCTGGTACACAGGATAAGACCCTACCTGCCCGCGGACTGTCTCGCCAGAGTGGTGCATGCGCTGGTTATCTCCCGCTTGGACTACTGCAACGCGCTCTACGTGGGGCTACCTTTGAAGGTGACCCGGAAACTGCAATTAATCCAGAATGTGGCAGCTAGACTGGTGACTGGGAGTGGCCATCAGGACCACATAACACTGGTTCTGAGAGATATGCATTGGCTCCCAGTACATTTCCGAGCACAATTCAAAGTGTTGGTGCTGACCTTTAGAGCCCTAAACGGCCTCGGTCCTGTATACCTGAAGGAGCGTCTCCACCCCCATCGTTCAGCCCGGACACTGAGATCCAGCGCCGAGGGCCTTCTGGCGGTTCCCTCATTGCGAGAAGTGAGGCTACAGGGAACCAGACAGAGGGCCTTCTCGGTAGTGGCGCCTGCCCTGTGGAACGCCCTCCCATCAGATGTCAAAGAGATAAACAATTACCTGACATTCAGAAGACATCTTAAGGCAGCCCTGTTCAGGGAAGTTTTTAATATGTAACGCTGTACTGTTTTTAACACTTGATTGGGAGCCGCCCAGAGTGGCTGGGGAAACTCAGCCAGATGGGCGGGGTATAAATAATAAATTATTATTATTATTATACTTCCCCGTGGGGAGGAGTTGCGGTGGACCGCATGGCCACCCACTCTCCACCAGGGGCGGGAGACTTAGTCTCCACCGTGGCAGGGACGGACACATACAGGGGAAATTCCTCAATCACATCTTGTTTAGCTGGCCAGTCAAAGCCATTCCTGGGGTGCGGCCGCTGTTACATGCTGACAGCTTCTAAGAGCCACAGGTGAGAGCTGAGTGGAAAATTGGCATCCAAATAAAATTATGAATGAATGGAAATCCGTTACCTTAGACCATCAGCACAAAATGTATACTTTGTCTCGGTATACAAGATGTTTTACCCCTGGCTCTTGGGGGTCAGAGAAATGGCTGTTGAGGGTCCTTTTCCAGGTTTCAGGTATAGGCCCCAAAATGACTAATCCATTTTAATAAACAAGAACAGAACGCTAAGGTTTCTTGAGAGGCTTGCAATCATGGTAAATGCAGCCTTCTAGCCATGGATACAGGGCATCCTGCCAGGTCTTAATAAACTTCCTGATGCAAATACCTGTCTAGAGAACTGCGAAAACAAGAAAGCTGTTAAACGGCCGGAAGACTACATGACACGGCTGGTGGTTTGGGTTCAGCTTGGTGGCTCACAGAGGGTCCAGACCTGGCTTGAAGAATATCTCCTTTCTGAGTTTCCATCATCAGGGGTTAAATCAGGACTCTGAAGGACCTCTTGGTCCTGCTGCTGGGCACCTCTGGAGGTCAAGAAGAAGATGCTATTTATTTACTTTTCAAATTTCTTTCCTTGTGCCTAATATCACTGAGCACAAGAAATGGAAATAACGACGGTTAGGGTGTTTTCATGTTCTCTCTTTTTCTTTCTTCCGGTAAAAGACTGAACGCAGCTTTGGTTCAGCACAGCACCACTGCCCAAAGGGTTGGCTAAGTGGATTGCCTGTTCCCAACATACCTGGGAAGCTTGTTTTCTCCTGCCCTGGAGGGTAGGACTTGAACCAATGGCGTCAAGTTACAAGAAAGGAGATTCCGACTAAACAGCAGGCAGAACTTACTGACAGTAAGAGCTGTTTGACGGTGGAATGGTCTCCCTCGGAATGTGGTGGACTCTCCTTTTGGAGGTTTTTAAGCAGAGCTTGGATGGCCACCTGTCCTGGATGCTTTAGCTGCGATTCCTGCATTGCACGGGGTTGGTCTAGATGACCCTCGGAGGTCCCTTCCAACTCTGTGATTCTCATTCCCTTCCACCAAGTTTCCCATTTATCCACCAATCACTATTCCTTGTCTGCTCAGTCCTCTTGAGCTGAGTTTTGGGGTTCCTTCTTACGTCCCCCCCCAAATATGTTATGTACTGAGTTGAATAGGATCCAAAATGCAGCAGTTAGATTGGTCCTAGAACAATAGGATTCAGAATGCAGCAGTCTGATTGGTCCTAAAACAATAGGATCTAGAATGCAGCAGTCTGATTGGTCCACAGGAGCCACCCAATCCAGCTCCAGGTGGAAGTGAATCCTCAGGCTGATTGGCCTACAGGAGAATCCTGGAATTAGCCAATCACGTGGGGCCCATTGTGTAAATAATGTATATAAAGCAGACATTCTGGGGGAACTTCTATTCCTCCTCACCACTATGAGCTGAATAAAGAGCATGAAATCCACTTTCGACTCCGAGTATATTTCAAAATATAAAAAGTTGTTTGTGCCCCTGCAGATCTTGGGGTTCTCCCAAGCCTTCTGATACTACCTGCTTGTTGAAAAAAAGAGTGTGTGTTTTTGTGAGAGAGGAATGGACTGGAGTCTCCCAGAAAAAAAGGCAAGCCTGCTATCCAGACTGCCACTATTTTGCAAGAGCGAGTCAGTTGCACACTGGAAATTTAGGTTTATGCAATTACCAGTGGATTAAGGCTGGGAGACTAATCCTCCACTCCCTTCCCTGTGGGGTTTGTGGAGCAGCCGCAGAGGAAGGCGGGAGGGGCAGGATTATCCCTGGCCAGGTTTCAGGCTGTTGTAGGGACCTGGTCTGGATTGGGTCTGGTGCCGTGTCTCAATTGCTGGGAGGCTGGCTCAGGATCCAGTGGATTCCTGGCTTGTTCAGCTCTGCCGCCTCCTGGGCCTTGAAATGCCTCATTTTGGGCCAATCTGTAGAAAAACTACTAGCTGGCCTCCCATTTGCCTACAGAGCATAGCTGTCAAGCGTCCCTTATTTGGCGGGACAGTCCCTTATCCCAGCGCCATGTCCCGCTGCTGTCCCTTATTGATGATGTCCCTTAAATAAGCTACTGAAGGTAATGGGGCCCTTTCTATATCCTGCTGTCCTTTGCCAACAACAAATTGTTGCTGTTTTGTGTGTGTGTTGAATATATGCTATATGGTAATTTATGGACCCAATAGGTATCTAAAGCCATTTGCATGCAACAAAATATGTATTTTATCAAATTGTTGATCCCTTATTTTAGCTGCTGATCCCTTATTTTCGAGGCTGCTGGTCCCTTATTTTCAAATCTGCAAGTTGACAGCTATGCTACAGAGAGATGCCTTGACTCCATCCAATCCCCACCCCACAGCCCCGTGCAAGAGACTTGCGTTGGATTGTTCTGCTCGGAATTTAAGCACATCAAATCCACTTAAAAGTACAACTTTTTTTTTTTGCAATTCGGAAAATGCATTAAGAAGCGTGGCACGGACCATCGATTGACAGGATGACGTATAACCTCCCTGCAACCAAATCAGGACGGATGTTCAATAAAGAGGGGCTGTCATGTAACTTCAGGGCAAGCTTTGTGAACAAGTCACCTGCAGGAGTCAAAGGGACATTTCTGCATTGCAACGTTTTTGCAGCAGGTCCTACCTGCGAATAGGCAATGGGTTTTATTCGGTCCTACTCGGAGTAGACCCATTGACATTAGCAGACACGACTGATGTAGGACCATTACTTTCAATGGCTTTATTCTGAGTAGAACAGGGGTCAGCAAACTTTTTCAGCCGGGGGCCAATCCACTGTCCCTCAGACCTTGTGGGGGGCTGGACTATATTTATTTTTTTGGGAGGGGGGGATGAATGAATTCCTATGCCCCACAAATAACCCAGAGATGCATTTTAAATAAAAGGACACATTCTACTCGTGTAAAAACACGCTGGTTCCCGGACCGTCTGCGGGCCAGATTTAGGAGATTGGGCTGGATCCGGCCCCCGGGCCTTAGGTTGCCTACCCATGGAGTAGAACCTAGCTGCCTGCAACCCAGTACAGTGGTACCTCGGGTTACATACGCTTCAGGTTACATACGCTTCAGGTTACAGACTCCGCTAATCCAGAAATAGTGCTTCAGGTTAAGAACTTTGCTTCAGGATGAGAACAGAAATTGTGCTCTGGCGGCGTGGCGGCAGCAGGAGGCCCCATTAGCTAAAGTGGTGCTTCAGGTTAAGAACAGTTTCAGGTTAAGAACGGACCTCTGGAACGAATTAAGTACTTAACCCGAGGTACCACTGTATTATGGACCTGCCTCAGGGCAGGCTTTCAAGGTGATTCCAAGGGAAGTCAAATGGCAGGGTGGAACCCGTGTTCGAATTATACCTTAAGTCTGACTGGTATGCCGGGCTGAGCTGGCACTTCTTTAGAGGTCAGACTCTTTGGGCAGAGGTATTGTGCCACATCCTGATCCAGGGAGCCTCAGCAAAGGAATTTAGGGACTAGGTTGACATTCACCACGACAATTAGAAGGAAGTAAATAATTAAGAACCAGACTTACATAAAGAGCTTATGCTTGACTGGGACTGTGCTCTGCTTGGCAGAGAAAACAACATTCTGCCGTTGGAGGCTGCGTCCTTGAGAGCACCCTGTTATTTTCCCCCTTAAAATTCAACAGGCGCCGTTTGGAGACGGACTTTGTTGCACTACGAGCCCATTGAGGGAAATGCAGAATGTTAAAACCCTGGTTCCATTGACTCCAATGGGATCTACCATCTTCATTGTCGGAGGCTCAAAGCAGGTCTCCCCCCCCCTTCCCTATGACTTTCCCTTACAGTGGTACCTTGGGTTACAGACACTTCAGGTTACAGACTCCGCTAACCCAGAAATAGTACCTCGGGTTAAGAACTTTACCTCAGGATGAGAACAGAAATCGCGCTGTGGCAGCGGGAGGCCCCGTTAGCTAAAGTGGTACCTCAAGTTAAGAACAGTTTCAGGTTAAGAACGGACCTCCAGAATGTTCTTAACCTGAGGTAGGTAAAGGTAAAGGGACCCCTGACCATTAGGTCCAGTTGTGACCGACTCTGGGGTTGCGGCGCTCATCTCGCTTTATTGGCCTAGGGAGCCGGCGTACAGCTTCTGGGTCATGTGGCCAGCATGACTAAGCCGCTTCTGGCGAACCAGAGCAGTGCATGGAAACGCCATTTACTTTCCCACCAGAGTGGTACCTATTTATCTACTTGCACTTTGACGTGCTTTCGAACTGCTAGGTTGGCAGGAGCAGGGACCGAGCAACGGGAGCTCACCCCGTTGCGGGGATTTGAACCGCTGACCTTCTGATCAGCAAGTCCTAGGCTCTGTGGTTTAACCCACAGCGCCACCCACATCCCTTAACCTGAGGTACCACCGTACATTTTTTTTAAAGCATTAAATTTGCTTTTCATTTGTGCATGCAGAAACATCTCTCTCTCTCTCTCTCTCTCTCTCTCTCTCTCTCCAGCTGCATGTTCTATAATTGCCCATTGTTACTATGCCATCGCTATTTCGCTTTGCGTTTAGTATTATGTACTTTCCCTTTCTGCTCTGGCCTTTGGCTGACTCAGTTCAATCAATCAGCCTAATCTGATAGCTAATTCCCAGAGTCCTGTCTCTTTATCACCCTTTAAGAGAACATGCTCTGGGCAGAAAGAATGCGGGGAACAGTGCTTGGGGAAGAAGTCTGGGCAGGCCGTGTCCCTCTGGCACCTCAACTCCCACCAGGAGCAAGACAGCGTGAGGAAATACACCAAGGGGCATATTGCCTCACTCCTCAACCTTCCATAGGCAGCTGCAATTATTTATTTTATTTTATTCCAATAATTTAGGGCTGCACTTTATTTTTTAATTTTATTTATTAGATTTTTATGTTGTCCTAAGATCTCGGGGGGGGGGGGGTTCACAGAATAAAACACAGGATATTAATTACAGCAATCTCTACGTGGTGTACAAAAAAACCCTGAAAACAAATATTGGTTAAAATGATAAAATCTGAATTCGGTTAAAATGAACACTGGAAGGATTTAGAACGTCTTCTTTAGAATGTCTGATCTCAGAGTGGAAGGAAGTTGCATAACTCAGGACAGACCATAGCTGTCAACTGACATATTTGAGAACAAGGGACCAGCAGCCTCGAAAATAAGGGATCAGCAGCCAAAATAAGGGATTTTCCAAGCACAGGTATGTTCAGCTTCTGAGCCCCTCCGAGCCAAAGGCAGAAAGCCCAGCCAGCAGCCAAACGAAGCCTCAAGCGGTGGTTCCCACAGCGCAGCAACCCGGCAAAGGGGATGCAGCAAGGGAAACCACCATCACCTCTCCGCTGGGAAGCGCTGAGCAAAGGCGAGTCCCCAGGCAACGCGGCCAATTTGATCATCACAAGGCATGCAAGCTCCACCCCCCCAGTCGTTCTTAGACTCCTTATTGGGTGAGCAACGCAGCCAAGCAACACAGTTGGAGCCTCCCTCCTCCCTGGCCGGCAGGGAGGGAGGGAGAGGAGCTGCTTCCTTTGAAACCCGGGAAATTTAAGGGACATCAACAATAAGGGACAGCAGCGGGACACAGTGTTGGGATGAGGGAGTTTCCCGCCAAATAAGGGACGGTTGACAGCTATGGGACAGACTGTGTGGCAATATAGGCCGGCCCAGCCATTAAGCAAATTGGGGTTACTCTGCTGTCTCATAGCCAGTGGGAACTGAGCTGCCTGTCTGGTCAGCTCTGGTATGTAGAATGGGGTTGGCACTATCTTGTCCTTCTCAAAAACATCTTGGGCCAACCTTGGTGGCAACAGAAAGGGCGCTCAGGAAGAAGGGTTGTGTGCTGATCCTGCCAGGCCCCCCAGCAGCTGCTCCTTGAGGCCGTTGCCTCAGTTTACCTCATGTAAGGGCCAGCCCTGGATGCACATCCCACTCTCCCTATCATATTGTCATGGAATGACTGGATGCAGCTGGGAGGCACGACCTGGAAAACCCTCAAAGCATGGGTAGGCAAACTAAGGCCCGGGGGCCGAATCCGGCTCAATCGCCTTCTCAACCTGGCCTGTGGACGGTCCGGGAATCAGCGTGATTTTACCTGAGTAGAATGTGTCCTTTTATTTAAGATGTATCTCTGGGCTATTTGTGGGGCATAGGAATTCGTTCATTTCCTCCCCCAAAATATAGTCCGCCCCCCCACAAGGTCTGAGGACCAGCCCCCTGCTGAAAAGGTTTGCAGACCCCTGCCACAAAGGAACCCCCAGAAGAAGAAGGCTCAGAGGCAGGGGATTGGTGGTGGGATGACAATGAGTGGTCAGAGGGAGAAGAGGGAACAGACTGGGATGTGGAGGTGTTGGATGCTAAAGGGGCAACAGGACTTTGTGAGCAGGAAGAGTCTGTGGCAGAGAGAAGTGCAGACTTAGAGGCAGAAGAGGAGGCTGGAGAGGAGGGGCCCAAGAGGCAGCAATGAGTCAGGCTAGTGAGGAAGCCAGGCTGTCTCCCATCCTGCTGCGATCAGCTCCCCTCCTCCTTGGTCTCCTAGGACCAGAAGAGGTATGAAGAGGGAGGAGCAGAGGTAGACAAGACGAAGGAGCTTCAGATTGCATGGGAAGGAACTGAGGGAGGAAGAGACCATACCCTCCAACATTTCTCCAGTGAAAATAGGGACTTCCCGTTCCATGATAATTTTACTGTTTATATACCACACATCTTATTGGGTTGCCCCAACCAGTCTGGGCAGCTTCCAACATGCAGAAAAAAGCATAATAAAACATTAAACATTAAAAAAAACCTTCCCTATATAGGTTTTCCTTCTGATGGTTCTGTGGTTGGATAATTCCATACCCTCCAACATTTCTCCAATGAAAATAGGGACATCCTAAGGGACGCGGGTGGCGCTGTGGGTTAAACCACAGAGCCTAGGACTTGCCAATCAGAAGGTCGGCAGTTCGAATCCCCGCGACGGGGTGAGCTCCCGTTGCTCAGCCCCTGTTCCTGCCAACCTAGCAGTTCGAAAGCACATCAAGTGCAAGTAGATAAATAGGTACCGCTCTGGCGGGAAGGTAAACGGCGTTTCCGTGCGCTGCTCTGGTTCACCAGAAGCAGCTTAGTCATGCTGGCCACATGACTCGGAAGGCTGTATATGGACAAACGCCAGCTCCCTCAGCCTGAAAGGGAGGTGAGCGCTGCAACCCCATAGTCACCTTTGACTGGACTTAACCATCCAGGGGTCCTTTACCTTTTACCTTTACCTCAGGTTAAGAACTTAATTCGTTCTGGAGGTCCGTTCTTAACCTGAAACTGTTCTTAATCTGAGGTACCACTTTAGTTAATGGGGCCTCCCACTGCTGCCGCACCGCTGCCGCACGATTTCTGTTCTCATCCTGAAGCAAAGTTCTTAACCCGAGGTACTATTTCTGGGTTAACGGAGTCTGTAACCTGAAGCGTCTGTAACCTGAAGTGTCTGTAACCCCAGGTACCACTCTATTACTGTACAGAGTTGAGATTTGCATTTGTTGCTCCCCCACTTTTGCCTCTGACCTCGCCCACCACTGTCATGTGTCCACCCCTAACCTTTGTCAGGTTCAAATCCCCGAGACGGGGTGAGCTCCCGTTGCTCAGTCCCAGCTCCTGCCAACCTAGCAGATCAAAAGCACGTCAAGTGCAAGTAGATAAATAAGTACTCCAGCGGGAAGGTAAATGGCATTTCCGTGCGCTGCTCTGGTTTGCCAGAAGCGGCTTAGTCATGCTGGCCACGTGACCCGGATGCTGTATGCCAGCTCCCTTGGCCAATAAAGCGAGATGAGCGCCGCAACCCCAGAGTCGGCCACGAATGGACCGAATGGTCAGGGGTCCCTTTACCTTTACCTTTATCTTTAAGGAAAAGCAAGACATTCCAGGATCAAAGCAGAAACCGGGACGGCTTCTCTAAATCAGGGACGTCCATGTAAAATAGGGACACTTGGAGGGCCTGAGAGACTTAGGGGACTGTGAGAAGGCAGGGGCCTTCAGTACAACTGTTTCACTGGGGCAAGACCTATTGGAAAGAGTTGCTGCGATCACTACGCCTGCGCTGTTTTGGCTTCTTTGAATAAAGAGTTAACTTCGCTGGCTCTGTGTTTTTCATTGCTGACCTTCACCTGACACATGGAGACATGGCTGATTTTTACAGGCCGGGTTTGGAGCGCCACACACAGGGACTCAACACCCACATTTCAAACGGGGTCCACAGTTAATGTCGAGCCTCACATCCCTTTGCACACACAAAAAAGCCCCAACCCTTGCAATTGGAACAGATCTGGACAGGAGCCCCTGGTTCCAGCTTCCAGTGTGCTGTCAGCACCGACTATTTCTTCACCCGCTTTCCCCAAAGAATGCTTTTGAGATGCCAGAATGATGTCCAAACAGACCTTCCTTTACCCGTAGGGAAGGCCGTGTGGGAAGCAACTTTGGCAACCTCCCCTCACTCCGTGTTCCTTCAGCCTTGACAGTTACTCCCGGATGATTTACGAGCCTTGTTCGGTTGGTGGAGAAAAGACTCCGCTGTTGTGGGGATTCGAACCGCCGACCTTCTGATCGGCAAGTCTTAGGCTCTGTGGTTTAACCCACAGCACCACCCGCGTCCTACAGCAATCATATAATTGCACAATAATTATAATTATAATTATAATTATAATTATAATTATAATTAGAGATGCATTGCAACAACCCGTGCAGATTTCCATGTGCTGCCTCTCAGGCACATCTATGTCATGGGTGCAGAGGAGTGGTGGAGGGCACTGGCTGGGGAACCCCCCAAGGAAGGAGGCTCAGAGACAGGGCATTAGATGATGATGAGGGGTCCGACGGAGAAGAGGGAGCAAACTGGGGAGAGGAGGTGTTGGAAGCTGAAGAGGCGACAGGGTTTAGTGAGCAGGGAGAGGCTGTGGCAGAGAGCAGCCCAGAATCAGAGGAAGGAGAGGAGGCAGGCTGGTGAGGAAGCAATGGGGTCTCCCCCTCCTGCTGCGGCCAGCTCCCCTCATCTCCCAGGATAAGAAGAGGTATGAAGTGGGAGAAGCAGAGACAGGCAAGATGAAGGAGCCTCAGATTGCCTGAGAAGGACCCAAGGGAAGAAGAGACTTAGAGAGCTGTGGGAAGGTGGGGACCTTCTGCAGATACTGTAAGATCTACTGGGAAGAGTTGCTGTGCTCACTAGGCCTGAGCTGTTTTGTGTCTTTGAATAACGAGTTAACTTCACTGGCACCTTGTGAGTTACTGCTGACCGGCTCCCACCTTGACAGTTTACTACGACTACTATTTTCTGTGCATATCCATGAGGAAATGATTTGGTGCGCTTGGATATAAACTTTTAATGTGACTTGTGCTTCACAAACATTGTGCGCAACCAAATTTGAACACCGTTCTCTTGGAACTGGGGCACCTTGTGTTTTCTCTGTTCCTAAATGCTTAGCTTTGGAGCAGACGGTAGAAGTTCCCTTTCATGCCAATTACGACCTGCTCAGTAGCTGCCTGGGCATCGATCCCTGCTGGCTGGGGCTGATGGGAGTTGTAGTCCAGCAACATCTGGAGGGCCACAGGTTTCCCCATCCTGCTTGCTTAAATTAGAAGCCAGAGCAGCCACTCATGCAGAGATGCAGCAGGGAGCCTCCTTTTCTGAATGGTGCTCCCAGCTCGCAGGAGCCTTCAGTCCAGGAATAGGCAATCTTGTGCCTCTCAAATGTTGCTGGACTACAACTCCCATCATCCCCGATCATTGGCTATGCTGGTTGGCATGGATGGGAGTTGCAGTCCAACGACAACTGAGAGGCACAAGATTGCAAAAAAGTTGCATTGATCAGCGTGAATTGGGGTGGATGACTGTGTGATTTATTTTATATGTTTATTGAATTTATTTAGCTTCATTATTTATTTAGCTTTGGTGTCTCTCAGTTTATTGTTTTTCCAGTTCAGTTCCCCTTATTTCCAAATCATTTTGTGACTTTTTTCATATAAAAAAATGTCTTGATGAAAATTCGCCAGCGTTTTGCTGCGAATTCCCCCCACTATGCATTTTTGTATGCAATTTTTCCCAGTGAGCACACATTTGTGCAAGCAATTCTCCCTTATATTTTGCATGCTACTTTCATTCTGCGGCAACCTTTCCCTTTGCATATACATTATTATTATTTTTGTACACAGCGTGTGTCCGGAAAACTGCATTGTTAAATTCAGGGATTTCGAAGGACGGCTGCGTTTCAGTTCGCGTGGTGTTTCTGGATATGCAAATTAGGTGAGTTCCCCCTTTAAATGCAAATCTCCCCCCCCCAAAAAAAAACACCCTAGCAGGAATGTTGGCAGCCCTCCTCTCAAGCATCTCTCATTTCTTCAAGGGAGGGAAGGCATGTCTGGAGGTGTTCCCAGCTGCAAGAGTGTTGTCCACACTTTTCAGGCATCTGCCTCCTCATCTATATGTTGCCTCTTAATAACTAATTAAAAGCTCAAAAGCTCATGAGTCAACCGCTTTCTGCACTTCCTCTGTGGCACTTTCTCTGCAATTATCCTCTATTAATAAATTCCAAGACGCACACATATGCATGTGGAACGTGTGTGTGTGTGTGTGTGTGTGTGTGAAATTACAAAGAAAAGATCAGGGAATTCTACGTGCTGAGCAAGGAGCTGAGTGTTAGAAAAAGCGAAGACATCGAGGCAGCCGTTGATAAAAATCTGCTGAGCAGACAAGCATCCTCCTGGCTGGCACCGGCCAGACCAGGGCTTGTACTGCGATGACTGTAAATGATTTCACAGGGATTAGCAAGCTTGCTTTTGCTGCCTCCACAGCCAGGAGGTGACAGAATGGGAAGGCAATGAAGTAAGGAGGAGGGAGGGGCTCCTCCCCACGTGATCCAGGGCCACACACAGTAGCAGTTTAGGCCTATGTGGCGATCACACAGGGTCCCCGGACGTTTGACGGTCTATTGATCCCTGTGCCACCACTGTGCCCGCTTCCCCGCTGCCACCAACCCGTTACTCTCGGGTACACACTGAGTCCAGACAGTTGTTAAAATTAAACCAACTAAACAAGTTTATTTAATAAGTATTAACAAGTTTATGGTTTCTCAGATAATATTCTGGCCAGTTTCTTAACTTTAGTTTCTTTACCGGCCTATACCTTCCTAATAAGGTAAAGGTAAAGGGACCCCTGGCCATTAGGTCCAGCCGTGGCCGACTCTGGGGTTGCGGTGCTCATCTCAATTTATTGGCTGAGGGAGCCGGCGTACAGCTTCTGGGTCATGTGGCCAGCATGACTAAGACGCTTCTGGCGAACCAGAGCAGTGCACGGAAACGCCGTTTACCTTCCCGCCTGAGCGGTACCTATTCATCTACTTGCACTTTGACGTGCTTTCAAACTGCTAGGTTGGCAGGAGCTGGGACCGAGCAACGGGAGCTCATCCTGTCACAGGTATTCGAACCACGACCTTCTGAGCAGCAAGTCCTAGGTTCTGTGGTTTAACCCACAGCGCCACCCGTGTCCCTTCCTAATACCTTCTGTGTAATTATCTCAACTGCCTGGGGAGCATAGCTGTCAACTTACAGATTTGAAAATAAGGGACCAGCAGCATTGAAAATAAGGGTCCAGCAGCCAAAATAAGGGACCTGCAGCCTCACCTGTTCCAGGCACTCCAGTCTTCCTGTTCTCCTGCAGTCTGGTCAAACTCATGCTGGTAGCTTCAAGAACACTGTCCAACCAACTTTGTAACCAGAGGTTCAACTGAATAGAATCTGAATCACATGCACCACAAGGCCTATGCAGCCTCAACTTAAGATGGCTCCCCGGCCTGGCTTTGCACTGCAAAGTTTGCAGCAGCACGTGCAACAAAATGGCGTCCAGCATTCAAAAAACCTCTCAGCTTGCATTAACTAGCCGCACACAAGGCATGCAAGCTCCACCCCCAGTTGTTTTTAGACTTCTTATTGGGTGAACAACACAGCCAAGCAACACAGTTGGAACCTACCTCCTCCCTGGCCGGAAGGGAGGGAGGGAGAGGAGCTGCTTCCTTTGAAATTTAAGGGACATCATTTAAGGGACATCCATCAATAAGGGACAGCAGCGGGACATGGCGCTGGAATAAAGGACTGTCCCTTCAAATAAGGGACACTTGACAGCTATGCTGGGGAGGCTAAAAGGGGGGGGGAGAAAGCCTTGATTTCAGCACTGCTACAGTGGCAGAAAGGGGCTGAGGGTAGGCAGGGGTGGGTCTGGGCAGAACTGCAAGGAAGAAGTGAGGAAAGAGCCGTTTGCCATTTGGCCGCTCGCCCAAGGGCTTTTGCTAGTCGCCCCAGGTGAGCGGCAAATTGGACGGCCAGCTTCAACGAACCACATGGGCTTAGGAATTCCATTTGTGCGAAGTAGATGCCTTTGCAGGATTTCCTTCTCTTAAAAGAAGGAAGGGGGAAGGGGGGGAGGAAGAATATTTATGGTTCAAGAGGTTCGGCTTTTAGAAAGAATAAATATAGCACTCTTCGCATATTCAAGCCGGCCGGCACTGCATCAGCATTCCTGCCATAAATCCTTCGAAATGAAATTGGAAGCTCAAAACCTTTAAAGCTCTTTCTTCCCCCCCTTCCACCCCCTGCACTCCTCCCCCCCTTCCTTCCTGAGTGCAGGGAAAGTGGGGCTCGTAATAAGCAGGGTGTTGTGAGAATGGGCCCTGGCTGAGCTGCCTTGGCTGGCCAGATCTTTCAGAGAGAAGCTTTGAGCGGCAGGGTGCTCCTCTCCTCCTCAGTCCCTGGAGGGAATCAATCAGCTTCTAAATTTACACTAGGTAGCGGCGCTTAGAATATCACAAGCTCGAGTGTCTTGGAAACCCGTCCCAAAGGGATGGTTATGTAATGTTATGCTTCTCCTACGGCTGCCTGCAGACTCCCAGCCTCTGTGTCGAGGCCCTGGTGCACAGGATTGGGCTGGATGAATCCAGCCCCCAGAGGAAGCAGACCTGTTATGTACTGAGTGAATAGGATCCAAAATGCAGCAGTCTGATTGAGCCCAGAACAATAGGGTCCAGAATGCAGTAATCTGATTGGGCCCAGAATAATAGGATCCAGAATGCAGCAGTCTGGTTGGTCCACAGGAGCCACCCAATCCAGCTCCAGGTGGAAGGGAATCCGCAACCTGATTGGCCTACAGGAGAATCCAGGAATTAGCCAATCATGTGGGGCCCATTGTGTAAATAATGTATATAAAGCAGACATTCTGGGGGAACTTCCATTCCTCCTCACCACAATGAGCTGAATAAAGAGCATGAAATCCACTCTCGACTCCGAGTATATTTCAAGACCACCGCCCCCTTACACCAGCAGTGGGTCCTTCAAGTTCCGATAATGGCACTGGAGGTTGTGCCCTGGCAATCCCTTCCCTGATAAACCTTCCGGAAGTGTTTAGGTCAGTGATGGAGAACTTCAGGCCCATGTGTGTGTGTATGGCCCTCTATATCTTTCTTTCTGGCCCTCAGAACACTCCCCCAGCCATGCTTCAGACCGTCCTTGAGGCTTTATTGCTTGTCTGGAACATGGCCTTCGAATTGGATCGTGCCTCTTGCTTGCCTGGTTGTGTGTGTGTGTGTGTGTGTGTGTGTGTGTGTGTAACTTACATGAGTTGAATGCATGTTTGCATGCTCTTTATTCTAACATATGCACGCTTGTAGACTTTCTAACCTAAAATGCACATTCTGCACACGTTTTTGAATGCTGTTGCGAAATTCAGAGAGGTATGAAAACGAAAGGGTCAGGCTATTGGAGGTCTTGCTCAGAAATGTTGGTTCTGTCGAAAGCCCAGACTTCTGGGCAAATAAGTGAGCTCACGAGAAAGCAGTTGCCTCTTCAAATGTGATCAGGAAAACGCATCTTCTGCAATGCCTAGTTGCACCTTTAGCATCCCACTTAAAACAGCAGCCCTGCATTTCCACTGGACCACCTCATGACCACTCTGCTTGGCTCCACAGCTGCAGGTGGAAGAAGAGTTTGGATTTGATATCCCACTTTATCACTACCCGAAGGAGTCTCAAAGCGGCTAACATTCTCCTTTCCCTTCCTCCCCCACAACAAACACTCTGTGAGGTGAGTGGGGCTGAGAGACTTCAGAGAAGTGTGACTGGCCCAAGGTCACCCAGCAGCTGCATGTGGAGGAGCGGAGACGCGAACCCGGTTCACCAGATTACGAGTCTACCGCTCTTAACCACTACACCACACTGGCTCTCGATGTGGAACCACATTTCTTGTTCCACTCAGCAGTGCAACCATCTTTCAGACAACTGCCTAGACCTCCTTGCTACGTTTAGCTCAGATAACAAATGTACGACACCCCCTGATCCTCTTGCACCAGTTCCTGCTCCGCTGGGGCTAGACAAGATCTGAAGGTCATCAAGCGTTTGTAACACAGTAGACCTTTTTTTCCAGATGGATACCGATAGATGGGCGCATGCGAGGAATTTATACAAAACGAACCCTTTTCTCTTTTTTCTTTTATTCTTTTGGCACTAAGGAGGAGATAGATAATATCTTCCAGAAGGTAATCTTTCATTAAAGGTCAGCCATTGTGGCAAAGTGCCAAGTCTGGTTCTCTGATTGGGGGTGGCAGGATTGTGGCCATGGGGAAGAGGAGAAATGCGCTGACATCTTTTTAGTTCATCCAGTCAAACGCTGGCGTCGTAGACCGGTCAGCTGTCCCATGGATATGTGTCTGTTGCAAGAGCACACATCCGACATGCCCCGGCCTTTGAGGAACAAAGGGGAGTTCTGTGATCCTTCGCCGATTAGCACATTTATCATCCTCGGTAAATGCATGCGAGCTGAACCCTCACGCAGCCCTCTCCTCCTGCGAAACTGGAACAAAATCAATTGAGCTGTTTTCCTCCTGCAATCGTGTCCCCCATCGCATGCCATTCCCAGCTGGGGCTGACTGCCGTTCGCAGATCTGGGAATCATCAGCAAGCACCACACTAAGTAGGGATTTGATTCAGCAGGGCCACATGGCCCACCAGCCCTGTTCAGGGCCGGCACGAAGGGTTGGCGCTGTCGGACAGCTGCAGAGGCTCCAGCATCTTGGGAGAGACCACCAGAACTGACCCTTGAGAGGTTTGGCCACTCTTTCAGTGTCCTGTTATTTTTTTGGTTTGATATTCCAGCTTTCCTCCAAGGCATGGTTCTCTTCCTCCCCATTTTTTCGTGGCACCAACCCTGTGAGATAGCTTAGGCTGAGAGGCTGTGACTGGCCCAAGGCCACCCTGTGAGGTCCTGACTGAGAGAGGATCTACACCCTGTTTTCCCAGGCCCTTGTTCAACACTCTAACTAGTACCGTATTTCTCGCTCCATAAGACGCACCTTTTCCCTCTTAAAACCTAAGGGGAAATCTCTGTGCGTCTTATGGAGCGAATGTGTGGTCCCTGGGGCTGGGGGGGAGGGACCTGGGCTTCCCTCGCCAGCCCCACAAGCTCGGGGAGCAGCAGAAAAGCTGCACGGTGGCTTTCCCCAAAGAGCAGGTCGGGGAGCAGCGGAAAGGCTGCTCCCCGAGCTTATGGGGCTGAGCTTGTGGGGCTGGCCACGCTTCCCCCACCGTCAGCATCGGGGAGCAGCGGGAAGGCTGTGGTCAGCCTTTCCGCTGTTCCCTGACCTGCTCTTTGGGTCGAGCAGCTCTGGGGTAGCCCGCAAAGCCTCCGCAGGGCAGCGGGGAGCCTTTATCCCGCTGCCCTGGGGAGGCTTCGTGCGGCTATCCCTGGCTTTTGCGGGAGGTGGGGGAAGGGACAGAGTAAGGCTCTCTCACTTCCCCCACCTCCCGCAAAAGCCCCCAAGAGCCACATATTTCCCCCCCTTGAACCCCCCCCTTTTTTGCTCTATAAGATGCACCAGACCACAAGACACACCTAGTTTTTGGAGGAGGAAAACAAGAAAAAAAAAATTCTGAATCTCAGAAGTAAGAACAGCAAGAGGGATCGCTGCGCAGTGAAAGCAGCAATCTCTCTTGCTGTTCTGGCTTCTGGGATAGCTGTGCAGCCTGCATTCGCTCCATAAGACGCACACACATTTCCCCTTACTTTTTAGGAGGGAAAAAGTGAGTTATAGAGCAAAAAATACGGTAGGTGCGCCTTATGGTCAGGTGCGCCTTATGGCACGAAAAATACGGTATGCAACACTGACTCTATAGCAGGGGTCCTTAATCTACGGTCCGTGCGCCAGATCTGGCCTGCCAGGGTCCTGAACCCAGCCCACCCGCAAGGCCCAAGGCTCGGAAACGGCCGGGCGGTTAGAGCCCTGAGGTAAAAGCGTGCGCGTGTAACAAAGCCCTGGTAATGCTTGATAACGGCGCACTGCCCCTTAAAGCTGCCGGAGGGTGGGGTGGCGGTGAAGGAACCCCTTCCACACCAGCCCTTAACCTCCTCCCTTCCCCTCAGGCCCGCTTCGTGCCCGCTGGTTGCCTCCTCTACATGTGCGCGGGTCCCATGCACAGCCTTGGCAACCTTAAAAGTTAGGGAAACACCAAAAACACAGGCAACATATGCAAATAGAATTAGCAAGAAGGGAAGTCTGAATCACAGCAGTTTATTGTACATGGGAATCTCCATGTAAATAGTGGCGGGTTAATCTTTAAAATAAAGCTCTCCACCCAAACTTCCCCAAGTTTGAAAATAAACTTCATTGCAGAGAAAGTCATATGCATGAGGAACAACAACATCAAAAATAACCCAGAAGAAATGAAGTATAAAGGTGAGGTCTAGGGAACTTATATTATTACGGATAGCGCCTGTTGTGTGTCTGTTCTGGCTATTATTTTGAGACAAGGTGTTTTTCTTTGTTTTTTTAAAAAAACAACATGAAAAAGAGCATGTTTCTGGTACCTCTTTGGTCCGGCCCCCAACAGTGTCTGGGCGACAGTGAACTGGCCCCCTGAGCCAGTGTGGTGTAGTGGTTAAGAGCGGTAGATTCATAATCTGGTGAACCGGGTTCGATTCCCCGCTACTCCACATGCAGCTGCTGGGTGGCCTTGGGCCAGTCACACTTCTTTGAAGTCTCTCAGCCCCACTCACCTCACAGAGTGTTTGTTGTGGAGGAGGAAGGGAAAGGAGAATGTTAACCGCTTTGAGACTCCTTCGGGTAGTGATAAAGAGGGATATCGAATCCAAACTCTTCTTTTAAAAAGTTTGAGGACCCCTGCTCTATAGTGTCAGTGGTAACCCTTCCTCCTCACTGCCTCCTTCCTTTCCCACCCCAAATCGGCAGCTGAGTGACCTTTTGCAAAGCCATTGCCTCCACTCACTTGCCCTCTCCGTTTTGGCAGTATGTTGGGGAAGATTAGGCCTACTGCAGAGGAAGTTGTGAGGGAGGCAGTGGCATAGCATGGGTTGCCAGTGCCCAGAGCCGTGTCGACTGGAGTGGGTGGGAGGGAAACGGATGGAGTACGCATGCACATTCAACTGCCAAATGGAGTCTGCATCACCCAAGAGATCACAGCCGCAGATATAAGAAAAGAAGAGTCGTTCTGTTGTCTGGAGAGGTGGCTTCCTGGTTCGCATGGAGAAGCTTTTTTCAATGGATCCCAGCGACGGAAACGCACAGCTGCATTGAGGCAGGACCGGATGTTGAAATTTTGCACCCCCTAACAATTTTACGCCCAGGGGAATCGCCCCTGTGCTCCCCATGCTACACCACTGGAAGGAGGGTTCAAATGCAGAGCTGGCGGGCTCACCAAGTGTCATGGGGATTTTGATTTTATAAGGCCAGCTTCCATCGTGGGTGACTTTCCAGGGGCTGCATGCCAATAGTGGTCAGAGCCGGAGGAAAAAGTAGGAGAAGCAACAAGCATGAGGTGGGGTTTTTTTTTTTTTTGGTATATAAATTTTTATTAATTTTCAACATGTCATTTTTATCATCTTTCAACATATCTGGTAGCCACCTTGGTGGGTTGTGGGATCATAACAACAGATGTTGTAAAGGGAGTTTTGCGCCGTGGGGAAGAAGCAGGAAAACCTCCTGGGGTTGCATTTTGGATGTTTTCACCAATGACCTCTCCCTGTTGGCTTGCTGTTTGCCTGAACTCCTCCAGCAGTTAAAGGCCGAGCGCGACAAAACAGGGAATGAGAGGGTCGCCGACAGAAAGGGGTTGGCGGAGACCAGCCGGTGCTGATTACAGAGGCTGCGAGAAAGCACTTGCTCCTCTCCCTGATCCCAAACATGTATAATTAAGAGATGTGCTTGAACATTATCACAGCATAATGGTCTCCCGCTGCTACATAAATACCACGGCAACAGAGAGACATTTATTTCCAAAGTGGGAAACATAACATTGACCCCCCCCCCGTGACAATGCGCTCCCACAATTACTTTAATTGTGTTAGGCCAGCAGCGGATGTACTTGTGTGTGGATCATTTTGTCTGATGGATGCTGCCGAACGGCGGCCATGCATTATTGAGCAGTGCTTTCCCGGCCAGCTGAGGGAATAACACGGAGGCCTGGAACAGACAGAGCGCCAGCGCCAGCCATAAAGACTCGCATCGCCCAGGAAGCCCGGCGGGCAAAGGAACTCAGAGAGTTAGCTTGGGAAGGTAACGCCCGAGAGCTGAAGTCAGGCAGACCTCGGACTTATTCGGAGACACTTCGTTCTGTTACTAGGACCTCGGCAGCTAGCAGACAGAGCCAGGTGCAGAAGGAAGGAACAAGGCTCTCTTTAGCACATTCTGAGCCTGGGGAGTTCTTTTCGGCTGGTTTCACTATTTGTCATATTATCTGTTAGCAGCGCAAAGCATTTCTCCGTAGAGAGGTGTGCACGCTTTCATGAGAACATAAGAAGAAGAGTTTGGATTTGATATCCCGCTTTATCACTACCCGAAGGAGTCTCAAAGCGGCTAACATTCTCCTTTCCCTTCCTCCCCCACAACAAACACTCTGTGAGGTGAGTGGGGCTGAGAGACTTCAGAGAAGGGTGACTGGCCCAAGGTCACCCAGCAGCTGCATGTGGAGGAGCGGGGAAGCGAACCCGGTTCACCAGATTACGAGTCCACCGCTCTTAACCACTACACCACACTGGCTCCCTGCAGGATCAGGCCAATGCAGCCCATCTAGTCCAGCATCCTGTTCCCATAGTGGCCAAGCAGTTGCCCGTGGGAAGCAGGATTCAACCACAATAACCCTCCCTGGGGGGTTGGACTAGATGACCCTTGACCCCAATCCTTCCATGATTCTGTGATTCCACTCCTGTAGCTGTGGGGCTCAGAAGCCCAATGATGTCACCCCCTTGCCTGCAGAGCTGGCAGCCTCTCGCCCTTTTTCAAACACCCTCCCTTATGACGTGTTCCCTCAGCCTCCTCTCCCTGGTCACCAGCCTGGTCTCTGAGCTGCCTGCCCCCTGCCCCAGAGAAAGGTGCCTCCTCATGCTGTCCTACTGGTCAAAGGTGGACGTAAGGCCAGCACCTGATCTTGCGAGGCAGCAGTGACAGCAGCCAGGTCTGCGTGGCGGAAAGGCTCTCCTTCGGTCCCAGATACAGTGGTACCTCTGGATGCAAATGGGATCTGTTCCGGAGCCCCGTTTGCATCCTGAAGCAAATGCAACCCGCGTCTGCATATCTGTGTGTGTGCAGGTCGCGATTCGCCACTTCTGCGCATGAGCGTGACGTCATTTTGAGCGTCTGCGCATGCGCGAGCGGTGAAACCCGGAAGTAACACATTCCGTTACTTCCGGGTCGCCGTGGAACGCAAGACGAAAACACTCAACCTGAAGCAACTTCAACCCGAGGTATGACTGTACGGTGGTACCTCGGGTTAAGAACTTAGTTCATTCCTGAGGTCCGTTCTTAACCTGAAACTGTTCTTAACCTGAAGCACCACTTTAGCTAATGGGGGCCTCCTGCTGCTGTTGCACCGCCGAAGCACAATTTCTGTTCTTATCCTGAAGCAAATTTCTTAACCTGAAGCACTATTTCTGGGTTAGCGGAGTCTGTAACCTGAAGCATATGTAACCTGAAGCGTATGTAACCTGAGGTACCACTATACTCAGCTCCCAGGCATACCTCACACACAGCAAGCCTGCCTGCCTGGCTTTCCCACTTGTCCATCCATTCCCAACAGCAAGGGCTGGTGGACTGGCTGGCTGGGCTCCCTCAGCCACTTGCTTGCTTACTCCAGGGCCGCCTCAGCTACTGGCAACCAGCCCAAGGGGCACCATTTGCCTGGGGAGCTTGTAGCCAGGGCTGCTGCAACAAAGAGCTGTGCAAACCTTTGGGAGACAGAGATGAGAGAGGGCATCAGAGGAGGGAAAGAAAGAAAGAAAGAAAGAAAGAAAGAAAGAAAGAAAGAAAGAAAGAAAGAAAGAAAGAAAGAAAGAAAGAAAGAAAGAAAGAAAGAAAGAAAGAAAGAGGCAAGTGTTGCCTGTGGCACCACTGAGCATCATTCAAGGCACACTGGTTAAAAACCACTGTCTTATGCCTGTATTTCTGAAGACCTCTGGAGGTCCGTACTTAACTTGAAACTGTTCTTAACCTGAAGCACCACTTTAGCTAATGGGGCCTCCTGCTGCTGCTGCGCCGCCAGAGCACAATTTCTGTTCTCATCCTGAAGCAAAGTTCTTAACCTGAAGCACTATTTCTGGGTTAGCAGAGTCTGTAACCTGAAGCGTCTGTAACCCAAGGTATCACTGGTACCTCGGGTTACATATGCTTCAGGTTACAGACGCTTCAGGTTACAGACTCCGCTAACCCAGAAATAGTACCTCGGGTTAAGAACTTTACTTCAGGATGAGAACAGAAACCGCGCGGCGGTGGCAGTAGCATGAGGCCCCATTAGCTAAAGTGGTACCTCAGGTTAAGAACAGTTTCAGGTTCAGAACGGACCTCCAGAACGAATTAAGTTCTTAACCCGAGGTACCACTGTAATTGCCTGAGAGCTGAGGAGTGTTTTTTATATATATCATGGATGGCAACATTTTTTGGCATGGCATCAATATGTTCTGCCACAAATGGGTAAGCTTTTACAGACCAAATGTTTTCCAGGACGATTCATGGGTGAATTGGAACCAAAACATCATGGTGTATTCATTTTGAATGGGCATGTGGAAAATATTTTTAAAATTTGCAATGTCCATTCTGTTCCAGAAGTTAAAATTTCAGATAATAAGGCTGAAAAAGTCAATAAGGCCAGCAAGTGAGCAGGGACTAGAAAATGGAGTCTGTCCTCAGCGCCGGATTTAGGGTGGTGCGGGCAGTTCCCTCGCACAGGGCACCAAGTGGAAGGGCTGCAAAATTATGACATGGTGCACCTAAGAGCATGTGCAGAATGGAAGGTGAGAGTGGGGAGGGAACCAAATTTTGTCCTCTCTTTTTTGTTGTTGTTGTTTAGTCGTTTAGTCATGTCCGACTCTTCGTGACCCCATGGACCAGAGCACGCCGGGCACTCCTGTCTTCCACTGCCTCCCCCAGTTTGGTCAAACTCATGCTGGTAGCTTCGAGAACACTATCCAACCATCTCGTCCTCTGTCGTCCCCTTCTCCATCTTTCCCAACATCAGGGTCTTTTCCAGGGAGTCTTCTCTTCTCATGAGGTGGCCAAAGTATTGGAGCCACAGCTTCAGGATCTGTCCTTCCAGTGAGCACTCAGGGCTGATTTCCTTCAGAATGGAAAGGTTTGATCTTGCAGTCCATGGGACTCTCAAGAGTCTCCTCCAGCACCATAATTCAAAAGCAGCAATTATTCGGTGATCAGCCTTCTTTATGGTCCAGCTCTCACTTCCATACAACACTACTGGGAAAACCATGGCTTTAACTATATGGACCTTTGTTGGCAAGGTGATGTCTCTGCTTTTTAAGATGCTGTCTAGGTTTGCCATCGCTTTTCTCCCAAGAAGCAGGCGTCTTTTAATTTCTGCTGTCACCATCTGCAGTGATCATGGAGCCCAAGAAAGTAAAGTCTCTCACTGCCTCCATTTCTTCCCCTTCTATTTGCCAGGAGGTGATGGGACCAGTGGCCATGTTCTTCGTTTTAGAACTATAGAGTTCAAAGGGACCCTGAGGGTCATCTAGTCCAACCCCCTGCAATGAAGGGCCCTCGTGCAAATGTGCGTGCTACAGTAGAGGGCTGGTTGGAAACCTTAAAGCCCACTGCTGCTACGCGGACCTTTAGCTTTTAACTTATGCTGCCATAGCTTTAACTATACAGACCTTTGTTGGCAAGGTGATGTCCCTACTTTTTAAGATGCTGTCTAGGGCACCGTATTACCAAAGTCTGGTCCTGCTGTCCCTGGTAACTGGAGATGGTTGGATTCAAGGATATTTTGTGGAAAGTTGTGACTATTAAACTAATCCAGTTTAGCATTTGAACCTTCCTTGCTCTCCATCAACGCTTCTCTCTAATGCCAAGAAAATTGTCCCCTGCATAATTATTGCTGTGCCAGGCTACGTTTATGCATTTATTTCATGTTATCCACCACGCTGGATTACAAAATGAAAACAAAACTCTAAGTGGTTTACAAGGGGAACAAAATAAAACCATCAGAAAAACCATTTGAAAAAATAAAATCAGCAGTAAAGTAAAAACAGATCAAAACATACACCAGATTTTACATGTCTGGGGAGGCTTGCAAACCTAAAGCTAGGGTTGCCATTTTTTATTTTTTATTTTGAGATTTTGCAACAAGTCTGGGCAAAACTAAAAAAAGTAAAGCTCAACAGCTTTGCTAGACTATTAGTAAAAACAATTAAAGCATTAAGAAAATTAAAACCAGCAATAAACTGAAAGCACAAAAGCATTCTAGATATCTGGGTAGGCTTGTTCAAACAAACATATAAAAGATTTTAGCAGGAGCCGAAAAGAGTACGATGAAGTTTTCTGCCTGATGTCAAGTTGCAGGGAGTTCCATAGGATAGGTGCTGCCACACTAAAATATCAATTTCTTGCAAATGGGGAATGGGTATTATGTGGCACCTGTAGAGGCAGAAGAGCAGAGTGAGCAAAAAGAAGCTGGCAGCAGGAGAAGTTCTCTTTCCCTTCCCCCTCTCTGTGATCTATAACCTGCCCTATTTGCATCTACACAGCAGGTGCTTGTTGAACCGGTTTGGATGGTATTCCTAAAGGTGGAGCATAGGCTAGGGTTCTTCATTTATATGCTCAGGCATCTGGCATTGCTCTGGTATTTACACACCTACCTTCACTTAGTAGGTTTCTCTGCAGAAGCAGTTTTGTTTCTGCAGAAGAGGAGCTGATGTATTTCGAGGGGTCTAACGTGAAAAAATGCTGAGCAAACTGGGCTGAATTTGGATCTGGGTCTGCTCCTAAAGGGACGCGGGTGGCGCTGTGAGTTAAACCACAGAGCCTAGGACTTGCCGATCAGAAGGTCGGCGGTTCGAATCCCCGCGACGGGGTGAGCTCCCGTTGCTCGGTCCCTGCTCCTGCCCACCTAGCAGTTCGAAAGCACCTCAAAGTGCAAGTAGATAAATAGGTACCGCTCCGGAGGGAAGGTAAACGGCGTTTCCATGCGCTGCTCTGGTTCGCCAGAAGTGGCTTAGTCATGCTGGCCACATGACCCGGAAGCTGTACGCCGGCTCCCTCGGCCAATAAAGCGAGATGAGCGCTGCAACCCCAGAGTCGGTCACGACTGGACCTAATGGTCAGGGGTCCCTTTACCTTTACCTTTTACTGCTCCTAAAATCTACTACTGCAAAAGTCATGAGGACATGGTTGGAAATAATAATGATGATGATGATGATGAGGGCCCATACAACGACTTCTTTTTGTTGCACGAGGCAAATTCAAATTGTTCTGACCTCTCAGGGATGAGGATGGGCATTGCAGTAGCTCAGCAACGCACTCCTTGCGGCTGCTGTCAGAGATACAGGAAGGGGAGGAAATAGACCTGGAAAGGGGTTAAGAAAGAGCTGGAGATTAGCAGAATTGTTACAGGAATAATGAGATTAACACAACTGGCTGTCTAAAGAGATTTCTTGTTCCATGATCTTGGAGACACAACAGGATTAAGCGGCGGCAAAACAACAACAAAACTCTGTGTGACTGCAGTTTCCTTTTTCTGTTTCTGAACACCTCCAGCAAGACTACCTGCAAGGATATTCCATCACTCCCCCAAAACAACAACAACCACAAAAGCGAAAAGATTGCAGCTAGTATGCAAGGCTGTTTATTTATTTCTAGCCACCCGGTTTATGATTCTTCAGAGAAACAGCCGCAGGGGGCATTTGAAACCCAAAGGGGGCAATTCCCCTATTTGTAAATCGAACTTACTCCCCACTCCCACCCCACACAGGGTCTTTTTTTGTGATTTCCTACAGGGATGGGGAGACAGGCTGTTCTGGATTTGTCCTAGATAGGATAAGCCTCACTGTATGCAACAGGCATTTCATATCGTTATTTTTTTTTACTGGGAAGGAGCAAGGAAGTGTTCTGTCTGGCACTAGAAGATAATCTCGCTGAGTTGAATTTCAAGCACTTAGCTGCTTGGCAGCAGAATACAAAGAAGTTGAGGACAAGACAGTGTGCGAGGAGGAGAAGCTAGCAGGGGGGTGGGCAGCCTGAAAGGAGCCCCCATGTTCAGCTGTGTGAAGTTCAGGTTCAGAATTCGTAGGCGACCCTGAAGTTTGCACACTTGGAATTAAGTTTGTTTTTTAAAAAAATAAAGTTGAAAGGGCAAAGCTACCAAGACATCCCAAAATTATGTTGTTGTTTAGTCGTTTAGTCATGTCCGACTCTTTGTGACCCTCTGGACCAGAGCACGCCAGGCACTCCTGTCTTCCACTGCCTCCCGCAGTTTGGTCAGACTCATGCTGGTAGCTTCGAGAACACTGTCCCACCATCTCGTCCTCTGTCGTCCCCTTCTCCTTGTGCCCTCCATCTTTCCCAACATCAGGGTCTTTTCCAGGGAGTCTTCTCTTCTCATGAGGTGGCCAAAGTACAGTAGTACCTTGGGTTACATACGCTTCAGGTTACATACTCTTCAGGTTACAGACTCCACTCACCCAGAATTAGTGCTTCAGGTTAAGAACTTTGCTTCAGGAGGAGAACAGAAATCGTGCTCTGGCGGCGCGGCAGCAGCAGGAGGCCCCATTAGCTAAAGTGGTGCTTCAGGTTAAGAACAGTTTCCGGAACGAATTAAGTACTTAACCCGAGGTACCACTGTATTGGAGCCTCAGCTTCAGGATCTGTCCTTCCAGTGAGCACTCAGGGCTGTTTTCCTTCAGAATGGATAGGTTTGATCTTCTTGCAGTCCATGGGACTCTCAAGAGTTTCCTCCAGCACCATAATTCAAAAGCATCCATTCTTCGGCGATCAGCCTTCTTTATGGTCCAGCTCTCACTTCCATACTACTCGGAAGACTATAGCTTTAACTATACGGACCTTTGTTGGCAAGGTGATGTCTCTGCTTTTTAAGATGCTGTCTAGGTTTGTCATTGCTTTTCTCCCAAGAAGCAGGCGTCTTTTAATTTTGTGGCTGCTGTCACCATCTGCAGTGATCACGGAGCCCAAGAAAGTAAATCTCTCACTGCCTCCATTTCTTCCCCTTCTATTTTCCAGGAGGTGATAGGCGCAGTGGCCATGATCATAGTTTTTTTTTGATGTTGAGCTTGTAGAATTGTAGAGTTCAAAGGGACCCTGAGGGTCATCTAGTCCAACCCCCTGCAATGAAGGGCCCTCGTGCAAATGTGCGTGCGTGCAACAGTAGAGGGCTGGCTGGAAAGCTTAAAGCCCACTGCTGCTACGTGGGAGACAGATTGAAGAAAAGGAAATACGAATTGGCCCTGCCCCATCGTTTGACCAATCGTGCCTAGGAGTGGCTAGGAGTAGGAGTCATAGATCTTTAA
This sequence comes from Podarcis siculus, assembly GCA_034642415.1. NCBI lineage: Eukaryota > Metazoa > Chordata > Lepidosauria > Squamata > Lacertidae > Podarcis > Podarcis siculus. The sequence goes on along the minus strand of JAXCMG010000017.1, from coordinate 5,431,720 downwards.
AAAGTGTAGACTCACACATGCTGGCCAGCTCCTGTTTTGACTTGAAATTTTCGTTTTCATATAAGGGAGTCATTGGAGCACCCCACAATTGCCTAACCTTGGTTCCCATAGGTTCAGGTCGGGGGTCACAAGTAAGAGACTTCAGCCAGGAGACAGAAGCAAGATAGCAGCCTGCAGGCCTGATCTTTATTGTTGCAACAAGACTTCCCACTACTGCAAAGATGAAGCATCCAGGAGCCCCAAACAATGGTTACATCAGTATTTTAAAGTTTCCCACAATTCATTTCCAGAAGCATCATCAAGACATCATAGATAGGTCACAGAAAAGGTGTGGTCTCAGGTAGAACCTGAGATCCAGGCATGCCCCTGTCACTCCAATATAGTCTTTCACATGCACTCCATCACAGTACAAAGGAAAGCATTTACAGTTCCCTAGTCCCAGTACAGCTTTTGCCACTCTTTTGTTGACTATGAGGGCCACTCCATTTCTTTTACAGGATTCTTGCCCACAGTAGTAGATATGATGGTCATCCGAACTGAATTCACCCATTCCAGTCCATTTTAGTTCACTGATGCCCAGGGTGTCAATATTTATTCTTGCCATCTCATTTTTGACCACATCCAACTTACCAAGGTTCATGGTTCTTACATTCCAGGTTCCTATGTGATATTTTTCTTTACAGCATTGGACTTTCCTTTTGCTTCCAGGCATATCCACAACTGTGCATCTGATGAAGTGGTCTGGTATCCACAGAAAATTATGCCACGATACGATAATCTTTATTGTCATTGTCCTATACAGAACAACGAAATTGAAATTGAAGACATTCAAAGACCAACAAGCCTGCTGTCCCAGCCACCCCAACCTGGTTAGCCCTCTAAAATCTCTAATACCCCATTTTTAAATACAATATACTCCCATAGAGACTCCTTAAAGGTAAAGGTAAAGGGACTCCTGACCATTAGGTCCAGTCGTGACCGACTCTGGGGTTGCTGCGCTGATCTCGCTTTATTGGCCAAGGGAGACGGTGTTTGTCTGCAGACAGCTTCCAGGTCATGTGGCCAGCATGACTAAGCCGCTTCTGGCGAACCAGAGCAGCACACGGAAACGCCGTTTACCTTCCCGCCGGAGCGGTACCTATTTATCTACTTGCACTTTGTGCTTTTGAACTGCTAGGTTGGCAGGAGCTGGGACTGAGCAACGGGAGCTCATCCCGTCGCGGGGATTCGAACCGCCAACCTTCTGATCAGCAAGTCCTATGCTCTGTGGTTTAACCCACAGCGCCACCCGCGTCCTTAAGAGACTCATTACCCTGCGTTTAAAACCAAAATCGCATTTGGATAGAAACTGTTTCTCAGGCGGCTAGTCCTAGTCTTTATAACCCTGTACCTTCTTTCAGAAGGCAGAAGCTGAAAGAGATTGTTTCCGGGGTGCGCACTATCCTGCACTATCTCTGCAGCTTTCTTATGGCACCTGGAAGCGTAGATTTGATCCAAGGTGGGAAGAGTGCACCCAATTATTCTCTCCGCAGTCTTTACAACCCTGGACACATTAAATGTGTTAGCCTTTAAGGTCCCAGAAGTCTCTTCCATTGGGTGTTTTGTCTGTTGGCTTTTGCTTGTCTAGCGTATCTTTAACCAAAAGGGCAAACACTCGCTGGGCTGGGTGACAGGTTATTGTCAGGCAAGTGAGCACAGTGGAATCTGCAGCAATAATAATAGTGCTGTTTGCCTGGTGGAGGGGAGAGTCCTCTTCAGGGGTTACTCGCGTGAAGGGGGGGGGGAGAATGTGGCTAAAGCATACCTCCACTAAAAGTCACATGGCTTCTCCTGCCATCACAAGATTATTATTATTATTTAACAGTATAATGCAAACATTAACACACAGAATTTTGAACGGCAAAACAATTGCAATGAATGGTTGTGTAAATGACATGGCGCAATTACAGACAAAGTAGAGTAGCATGGCTAGAGTGTCAGACTTGGGTACGAGAGACCAGGGTTCGAATCTCCAGTCTGCAATGAGGTTCACTGGGTGATCTTGGGGGCCGGTCCATGCGTCTCAGCCTGACCTACCTCACAGGGTTGTTGTGAGTTTAAAATGGAGAGGGCAGAGAACCATGTTTGCCACCCTGAATTCCTTGGAAGAAAGATGGGAGAAAAATGTCACATAAATAAATATAGATAAGTTGCTGTATTAAAAAAATATGAATATGCAAAGAGCAGTTATATTAAAAAATATGAATATGCATAGAGTAGCTATATTGAAAATATAAATATGGTAACTATAGCAATAAAATACAAATATAAATATGTATGATCTTTTTATATATTTGAGTTCATAAGAATTAAGCATATCAGATCATATATAGTGTAAGTATAATGGGGGATAACTTCTGAAGTGAGCAGCTAATCCGTCTGATCCTTTATTCTTTGCCTCAGTTGCTGACATCTTCTAATGGGCCACGTCTTGTGGTTTGCCACACCTCTGAGGTTCAGTTGACCTTCACTAGGCACTGCCCTGTGGAACTCCCTGCCACTGAAGGATCAGCAGTAATCATTCCCGCCTTCATTTTAGATGTCTCCTAAATATGGTGTTATTTAGACAGGGCTTTGCAGTGTGGATTTCTTTTTATCAGCTGGTATTTATTGATAAATATTTTTTTTAAAAAAACAACAACCCAGATGTGATTACAGTGGTACCTCGGGTTAAGTACTTAATTCACTCCGGAGGTCTGTTCTTAACCTGAAACTGTTCTTAACCTGAAGCACCACTTTAGCTAATGGGGCCTCCTGCTGCCACCGCGCCGCCGGAGCATGATTTCTGTTCTCATCCTGAAGCAAAGTTCTTAACCTGAGGTACTATTTCTGGGTTAGTGGAGTCTGTAACCTGAAGTGTATGTAACCTGAGGTACCACTGTATTGCTCTTACTCTGCTTTTTGTATGGTGTGTATACACCAACTTGCTGTCCTCTTTCCTCCTTTCTTTTAATGAAACTGTGGTTTATAAACATTTAAATAAATACATAAAACGAAGGCTCCTTACAGAATACGCAGAACCCTGAGTGATCCGGGTTCTAAACCGCACACAGAACAGATGCCCTTCTTCAGGAGTGATGAGCGATGAGACTTTGGGGCGGGGCTAAAGCTGCGGGACACGGGTGGCGCTGTGGGTAAAAGCCTCAGCTCCTAGGGCTTGCCAATCGAAAGGTCGGCGGTTCGAATCCCCGCGGTGGGGTGCGCTCCCGTTGCTCGGTCCCAGCGCCTGCCAACCTAGCAGTTCGAAAGCACCCCCGGGTGCAAGTAGATAAATAGGGACCGCTTACCAGCGGGAAGGTAAACGGCGTTTCCGTGTGCGGCTCTGGCTCGCCAGAGCAGCGATGTCACGTTGGCCACGTGACCCGGAAGTGTCTCCGGACAGCGCTGGCCCCGGGCCTATAGAGTGAGATGGGCGCACCAACCCCAGAGTCTGTCAAGACTGGCCCGTACGGGCAGGGGTACCTTTACCTTTAAAGCTGCCACAATACTACGCATTCCACCACACTGGCTCCAATCCATGCAACTCACCTTTGCTAGGAAAACAGGCAGAGAGCCAGTGTGGTGTAGTGGTTAGAGTGGCGGACTAGGACCTTGGAAACCTGGGTTCAAATCCCCAAGCAGCCAGAAAGCTTATACCACCTTGAGCTCTCTAGAACTGTCCCTGATTTTCCCCACCAGTGTGCTAAAATGTGCGCCAGAAATGTACACCTTAGAAGCAAGAGTTTATTTTTAAAAGACGATAGCATACTGCTGCACTATCAATGGCTAAAAACCCAGAAGTTCTGTATACTTTAGTTTAACACACACACACACACAAACAAACACACACACACACACTTTGAATGAAGTGAGTATAAATAACCGCAGAGCATCTTCCTTTTACCTCTCCAGAGAACAGACAGGTTAAAATGTTGTGCAAATATTAAGAAGGCTTTTGTTTGGGAAGCGGTGGAAAGATACCATTGCGATTCAGCAAGCCGTAAGCGATTCAAGTCAATCAAAGACCGGTTCCTGGATTCCAGGAAGCGCTGGAGAGCCTGCTGTTGAGACTCTGCCACAGCCTTGGGAGCTGGTGTTGATTTTAGGATGTCAGGCAGACGTCTTTGGCAGGAGTTGCTGCCAAACACAGGGGGGCAATGGGGACGATAGCAAGGTGTGGCTGTTAAACAAAACCTTGATGCAACATTATTGGGGTCAACCAGGCAAAGGGCCTTCTCGGTAGTGGTGCCCACCCTGTGGAACGCCCAGGGCCGGATTTAGGTTTGATGAGGCCCTAAGCTACTGAAGGTAATGGGGCCCTTTATATGTCAAGCTGTCCTTTGTCAACAACAAATTGTCGCTATATGCTATATGGTAGTTTATTGACCTAATAGGTATCTAAAGCCATATGCACATAACAAACAGGAGCCTACACAACACAAAACACTGTTGTTGTATATAGGTTTTATTTTGTTTGTTTTTCATCTTATATTTTGGAAATGTACATCCAGTTTTTTCCCCTTTAATTTTTTGGGGGCCCCCAAGAGAGTGGGACCCTCAGCTATAGCTTGTTTAGCTTATATGTAAATCCAGCACTGGGAATGCCCTCCCGTCAGATGTCAAGAAAATAAACAACTACCTGACTTTTAGAAAACATCTGAAGGCAGCCCTGTTTAGGGAAGTTTTTAATGTTTGATGTATTTATCATGTTTTTAATATTCTATTGGGAGCCGCCCAGGGTGGCTGGGGAAACCCAGCCAGATGGGCGGGATATAAATAACGAATTATTATTATTATTATTATTATTATTATTATTATTATTATTATTATTATTATTATTATTATTTTACCACCACCACCATCATCATGCCAAGCCCCACCAACCTAAGCTTGGCTTTAGCCAACCAGCCTCTTTAGCATCTCCACCCCCATCATCCAGCCCGGACACTGAGGTCCAGCTCCAGGGGCCTTCTGGCGGTTCCCTCCCTGCGAGAAGTGAGGTTACAGGGAACCAGGCAGAGGGCCTTCTTGGTAGTGGCGCCTGCCCTGTGGAACGCCCTCCCACCAGATGACAAGGAAATAAACAACTATCTGACTTTTAGAAGACATCTGAAGGCAGCCCTCTTTAGGGAAGTTTTTAATGTCTGATGCTGTATTGTTTTTAATATTCAGTTGGAAACCACCCAGAGTGGCTGGGGAAACCCAGCCAGATGGGCAGGGTGTAAATAAATTATTATTATTATTATTAGCCAGTCCAGGGGTTGGCACTGGCTGGCAGCTTCCTTCTCTTCCTTAATCACTGTGTTGCTCTTGTAGACCTCATCTCTGCAAAACTGGAGTTAGTTCTCTTGGCCTGTGATTGGCTCTGCCTGTTAATTTGACCTCACCCCCCAAAAAATGCACTTCTCCATTGCGTCCCAAGACAGAGGGATGCCAACGTTCAATTGCAGAAAGCCACCTTGAGCAATGCACACACGTTGCAAAGGCAGGGTAAAGGTAAAGGTAAAGGGACCCCTGACCATTAGGTCCAGTCGTGGCCGACTCTGGGGTTGCAGCGTTCATCTCGCTTTATTGGCCTAGGGAGCCGGCGTACAGCTTCCGGGTCATGTGGCCAGCATGACTAAGCCGCTTCTGGCAAACCAGAGCAGCGCATGGAAACGCTGTTTACCTTCCTGCTGGAGCAGTACCTATTTATCTACTTGCACTTTGAGGTGCTTTCAAACTGCTAGGTTGGCAGGAGCAGGGACTGAGCAACGGGAGCTCACCCCGTCGTGGGGATTTGAACTGCCGACCTTCCGATCAGCAAGTCCTAGGCTCTGTGGTTTAACCCACAGCACCACTCGCATCCCTATATCTTAAATGTTCCCTTAAGACAGGATTTGTGAGGAAAGAGACAATGGGGAGGTTTCCCACTTTGACCTTGCAGAGAAAATGTTTGCTCAGTTTAGGAATCAAAAATGGTTCCAAGTCGGTCTTCCTGTGCTGATCTATGTATGTGCTTGGTTGGTACACTTATGAACATTACTATATATCTAAGACCTCAAAATTCCTATCACAATAGCCAGCACGGTAATGGAAATCTGCCCTGCAGGCCCTTATAATTATTGCCTGCAGGAACAGGCAGATAACTTTCAGGACAGGACAGTGTAAATGTCACCGGACTGGGGTTTTCTTCAGCGGAAGAATAACTTCTGCCTCCTGTGAAGAAACCATAGCTGCACCATAACAGGATGCAAGCAAGGAGCAGTGCATCCTGTGATCGTTTGTCTTGTGTGTGCGAATCTGTGCACTTGGGAAAGCTTTTTGCAAAAACCCCTGTGCTGCCCGGTTCTTATCTGGCTGTTGCCATAGGACGGGTTACGCATTGAGCATCTTGGGCTGACGCTTCTTGAAGATAAGCAGCCCTCAAGTAGGTTAAATGCACCAAGAACCACACAGTTGAATATGATTGTGAGGGAATGGGGTGCTGGAGAAAGGAGGTCAAATGACGAACTGCTGAACTCAGCCGCAACGCTGTTATGTGTCGTTGTGGTGGTACATGATGTGCTCAGAATGGAGATGCTGGAGTGTTGTTGTGGCTGCTTATATAACTTCTGCAAGGGGGGGGGGGGAGAAAAGGTACTGCCTGCTAGCAAGCCTACTATTCCTTGCAGCTGGGATAGTGGCGTAATGGTTAGAATTTTGGGCTAGGACCCGGGAGAACCGGGTTCGAATCCCCATTCAGCCATGAAGCTCACTGGGTGACCTTGGACCAGTCACCGTCTCTTTGCCTATCCTACCTGTTATGTACTGAGTTGAATAGGACCCAAAGGGCAGCAGTCTGATTGGTCCTAGAAAAATAGGATTCAGAATGCAGCAGTCTGATTGGTCCGCAGGAGCCACCCAATCCAGCTCCAGGTGGAAGTGAATCCGCGACCTGATTGGCCTACAGGAGAATCCCGGAATTAGCCAATAACATGGGGCCCATTGTGTAAATAATGTATATAAAGCAGACATTCTGGGGGAACTTCCATTCCTCCTCACCACTATGAGCTGAATAAAGAGCATGAAATCCACTCTCAACTCCGAGTATATTTCACTACCTCCCAGGGTTGTTGTGAGGGTGAAATGGAGGAGGTAGGAGAACCATATACAACACCTTTAGCTCCTGGGACAATGAAGGTGGTCTATAAATGTAATACATAAGTATATAACCAAACACAGTCCCCTCTGGATATTGTCAGTGGGTCTACTATACAGAGGTAAAATTTGCGTCTTTTGCTCCACCCACTTTTGCCTCTAGCCCCGCCCACCACTGGCGTGTGGCCCCCAGATGCTCGACCAAAGGGAATGCCGCCTTTGGGTTCAAAAGCTTTCCCTACCCCTGCTAGCCCCCCATGTGTGTGCCATTTACTGCTCTCCACCCAGCAGCAAGAACTCCGTTGCCTCGTGTGGTAAAATGGCCCTGTGAATTTCTCCCATGTGGATTTCTCAGTGGATGGACCTGAACCCCAGCACCTTGTCTCTGGAAAGATACAACACAGGATATGGTTTGTGTTTCTCCTACCTGAGCAGATGCGCTAACCAGTTATTACGCCTGACTTGGCTGGAGTTATCCTCTTGTTATTCAGCCCACCTCCTGACTAATTGCTCTAATTAGCTGGGGCCCCTCCTGGGCCCAGAGTGATTTGCACAATATTCCCAAATGCTGCCGTTTCCCTGCATGTTTGTCTTTCTCCCAAGCACAGACGTCTCTCCTTCTAAGCGGAAAATAAAAATAAGGATATCCACAGGAGGACAGAAATAAAGACGAAGGGGACAAATCACTGGTCTTTGGAGCGAAACATTTTAAAACCAAGCTGAACGATAAAAAAACATGGTGCAACTGGACAGCTGAAAAGACATTAAGAACACCGGGTCCTGAGAGTCCTTTTATGTGCGAAGACCAACAGGGAGCCATGGTGGTGTAGTGGTTAGAGCAGGGGTCAGCAACCTTTTTCAGCCGTGGGCTGGTCCACCATCCCTCAGACCATGTGGTGGGCCGGACTATATATATATATATATTTGGGGGGGAGAACAAATTGCTATGCCCCACAAATAACCCAGAGATGCATTTTAAATAAAAGGACACATTCTACTCATGTAAAAACACGCTGATTCCCGGAGCATCGCGGGCCGGATTTAGAAGGCGATTGGACCACATCCGGCCCATGGGCCTTAGGTTGCCTACCCCTGGGTTAGAGCATGGGGCTAAGGCCTGGGAGACCAGGGTTCAAATCCCCACTTGGCCATGAAGTTTGCTGGGTAATATTGGACCAGTCACTGCCTCTCTCAGCCTAACCTAAATATAATAATAATAACAATGATTTATTATTTATTATTTATACCTTGCCCATCTGGCTGGGTTTCCACAGCCACTCTGGGCAGCTTCCAACAGAACACTAAAATACAATAACCTATTAAACATTAAAAGCTTCCCTAAACAGGGCTGCCTTCAGATGTCATCTAAAAGTCTGGTAGTTGTTTTTCTCTTTGACATCTAGTGGGAGGGCGTTCCACAGGGCAGGCGCCACTACTGAGAAGGCCCTCTGCCTGCTTCCCTGTAACTTGGCTTCTCGCAGAGAGGGAACCGCCAGAAGGCCCTCGGCGCTGGACCTCAGAGTTGTTGTGGGGATTAAACGAGGAGGGGGAGAATCATGTCCTTGAGCTCTTTGAAGAAAAAAGTGGCATATTTCTGTTGCTGGCATCCTTCTGTCTCAAAAGAATATGGAGTACACCTCCGGGGGTGAAGTCAAACGGCTGCATTTGCAGCATAAAAGTGACCTCCCTGGGGCGCAAGCCTGGGCAGTGTGTCTGGAGCTCTTGGGCTGCCCAGACGACAAGCCCCCTGCCCTGGCTTCACTGATGAGGTCCAAGTGAGAGTAGAGCAAGACGTTTGGCACCAGCTTGGCTGCGGGAGTTGCCAGAAGGAGGCATGCAAGGCGCCGTCCAACTGCCTTAGGGACTCCACTCTGGATTTGACAAAATTTTACTCCTGAGCCTTTTCTTCACTTGAAGATATCCCGCAAGGTTGGTGTTATGTGCTAAAGTTCTCACCCTGGGCCAGCAGGGGGATTCTGTAGATAGTTTTCACTCAGGTCCACATATGCAAATAAGGGACTGAAAGTGACATTCAGTGATTGGATAGTTACAGAAAATGGTTACTGTTGCTTTGTAGTTGAGCTCTATAGAAGCAGGTTGGCTAAACCCTTCAGCTCAGTTCTGTTCTGGCCTGTGAATAAACAAGAGCTGTTTGAAGAATCGCTGTGTCGTCTGATATGTTCACCCACAACTTAACAATTTAGGACAGCATCCCCAACCTTGGCCCCTCCAGATGTTTTGGGACTACAATTCCCATCATCCCTGACCACTGGTCCTGTTAGCTAGGCATGATGGGAGTTGTAGTCCCAAAACATCTGGAGGGCTGAGTTTGGGGGTGCCTGGTTTAGGACCAGAGTTTTCCTTCACGTAAATGGGCTCCCTTCCCAGGTGGATGGGTCTGAGTCCCATTAGCTTCCCTCACCTGATCTAGCTGGCCAGTCAAAGCCATTCCCAGTCTGTAGCTGCTGTTGCATGCTGACAGCTTCTAAGACAGGCATAGGGAAACTCCGGCCCTCCAGATGTTTGAGACTACAATTCCCATCATCCCTGACCACTGGTCCTGTTAACTAGGGATGAAGGGAATTGTAATCCCAAACATCTGGAGGGCCGGAGTTTGCCTATGCCTGTTCTAAGAGAACCACAGGTGAGAGCTGAGCGCAAGGTGGGGACCAAAGGTGGACAAACTACCCCAGAAAGAGCACAACATGCCCCCCCTCACCAGAGGTACTAGATAAAGGTAAAGGGACCCCTGACCATTAGGTCCAGTCGTGGCCGACTCTGGGGTTGCGACGCTCATCCCGCTTTATTGGCCAAGGGAGCCAGCGTACAGCTTCCGGGTCATGTGGCCAGCATGACTAAGCCGCTTCTGGCAAACCAGAGCAGTGCACGGAAACGCCGTTTACCTTCCCACTGGAGCAGTACCTATTTATCTACTTGCACTTTGATGTGCTTTTGAACTGCTAGGTTGGCAGGAGCAGGGACCGAGCAACGGGAGCTCACCCCGTCGCGGGGATTCGTACCGCTGACCTTCTGATCGGCAAGTCCTAGGCTCTGTGGTTTAACCGACAGCACCACCCGCGATGTACTACCCCTCCCCTAACACCCCATAGAAATGCAATTGATAGAATAAAAAGCCAGCACGCCAAGGTCAGTCTGGTCACGCTGTTACTCTGCCCTCCTTTTAGCCACAGCAAGCGGGTGTCATCCTCTCACCTGCCCCCCCTTGTTTTGTCTCCAGGGAAAAGGCCCCTAAAACCTCAGGACTTTTTTTGCCTGTTCTTTTTCTGGAAGCTGACATGCTCCCGGGGAAGGAGCCGGCTGGCGGGGGCCAGGAAAGGGAGAGGCGTCCTGAGAGTGACTCACGCGAGAGAGAGCAAGGAATGAAGCGAAAGGCCAGTGTGTCTGGCCCAGGAATGAGGGCGGGGACCTCCCCGCTACCACCCTAGCCTCCTTCTGCCACACACACAGAGTGAATGCCAACACGGGGACTCCCTTTGGGTCTGGCACACTGCGCCAGGGTGGTCCCGGAACAAAGAGCCGTGCAATAAACCAGCACGGCTACTTTGCGTGATTTATCGCCCATCTGACTGATTATTTAATGCCAAGTTCTGCAATCTGGAACGCTGTGCCCTCCTTCCTTCCCTCTCCCTTTCCCCCACAGTGGTGTACAATTGGATATAATCCCCTAGTGTTCCAGCCACACAGAACCTTTCCCTCCCCACTGACCCCATCAATTCTGACATTTATTAGAGAGAGAGAGATAGGAGAGATCTCAGCTGTAGCTTAGTGGCAGGACATCTGCTTCCACATGCAGAAGGTCTCAGGTTCATTCCCTGCTGGGATCCCCAGATAAGCCTGAGAATGTCTCCTGCCTAAAACCACGAGCTGCTGCCAGCCAGTGCCAGCAATACTAAGCTCAATGGACGAATGATGTGATTCAGTACAAAGCAGTTTCTTAGGATACTTTTTTTGTATGGGGCCAGATTGATATTAGGTATGTGATCTTTGCTGTCTATTTTGTTCTCTGTCCCTCGCTGCGAGAAGCCAAGTTACAGGGAAGCAGGCAGAGGGCCTTCTCCGTAGTGGCACCCGCCCTGTGGAACCCCCTCCCACCAGATGTCAAAGAGAAAAAAAACTACCAAACTTTTAGAAGACATCTGAAGGCAGCCCTCTTTAGGGAAGCTTTAACTGTTTAATAGGTTATTGTATGTTAGTGTTCTGTTGGAAGCCGCCCAGAGTGGCTGGGGAAACCCAGCCAGATGGGTGGGATAGTAATAATAATAATAATAATAATAATAATAATAATAATAATAATAATTTTTTATTATTATTATTATTATTATTATTATTATTATTATTATTATTATT
>JAXCMG010000017.1:5346735-5411735 GCA_034642415.1 Podarcis siculus | reverse complement strand
AGGTAAAGGTACCCCTGACCATTAGGTCCAGTCGCAGACGACTCTGGGGTTGCGGCGCTGATCTCACTTTACTGGCTGAGGGAGCCGGCGTACAACTTCCGGGTCATGTGGCCAGCATGACTAAGCCGCTTCTGGCGAACCAGAGCAGCGCACGGAAACGCCATTTACCTTCCCTCTGAAGCAGTACCTATTTATCTACTTGCACTTTGACGTGCTTTCGAACTGCTAGGTGGGCAGGAGCTGGGACTGAACAGGAGCTCACCCATCACAGGGATTCGAACCGCCGACCTTCTGATCGGCAAACCCTAGGCTCTGTGGTTTAGACCACAACGCCACCAGTGTCCTTAGGTTGTTGCAAATCCTCTTGCTTGCCTAGATGGAGAGAAGGGGAGAGGGAGGGAGGTAGAAGCCTTTGACTTTTCCGGGGCTCGACTGTAGCTTGCTATAAGGGTCACCTCCATGGCCCCACCCACTTCCGCACTAGTCTCTCCCACCACTGACCTGTGGCCCCCGGAAGACTGACCATGAGCAAATGCAGCTGAAAAAGCCACCCATCGCCCTACTGTAAAGCTGATTGTGCCTCCATCCAACCAAGTATTACTTGCAGTCAGTGAGTTGACATTCCGTATGAATGGAAGCCGCATTATCAAAGGAGAAGCAGCACTCTCTTTTTTTGTGAATGAGTCACTCCCCAGGGGGCTTGTTTGACAAAAACATACAGACTGTGTACATCAAGCTCGGATGAAGCAGCCTAAGCTGTGGTTTCGATATGCTTCTGTCCAAGTGAACTACATAACTAGACAATCGCGGAGCTGTGTGCAGGGATCAAGATGCATCAGGTCAAGCTACCTGATGCTGCAAGAAAACTCTTCTGCTGACCCTCGTGGAGTGTATCCTGACTTTCAATTTCTTCCCTGGGAATCGACAGCATCAGCTGATTCTGCTCCCTCTCCCAGCATGGATCTCAACATCTTCGTTATACATACATACATACAGTGGCGTAGCGTGGGTTGTCAGCACCCGGGGCAAGGCAAGTAATTTGCGCCCCCTAACCCATGGATTTGCGCCCCCTAACCTGTGGATTTGCGCCCCCTAACCCATGGATTTGCCCTAACCCCAGATGTTGCGCCCGGTGTGGCCGGCCCCCCCTGCACCCCCCACGCTACGCCACTGCATACATACATTCTTCACAGAAGCTTACGAAAAGCTTGGCCTATCGCTCAACATCCAAAAAACCAAAGTGCTGCACCAACAAGTACAAAATAACCCCTCTGCAGCGCCACAAATCCAACTCAGTGGTGTAGCATTGGAAAATGTCGATCACTTCTTCTACCTAGGCAGTTATCTCTCCACAAGGGCCGACACTGATGCCGAAATCCGGCATCGCCTGAGCTCTGTAAGTGCAGCTTTCTCCCAATTAAAGTGCAGAGTGTTTGAGGACTGGGACATTTGCAGGGAAACCAAAATGCTTGTTTACAAAGCTATTGTATTACCAACCTTACTGTATGCCTGTGAAACATGGACCAGTTATAAACGCCATCTCCAACTCCTCAAAAGATTCCATCAATGGTGCCTCCAGAAAACTTTACACATCACAAGCGAACTAATACCAGTGTACTGGAAGAAGCAAAGATCACCAGTGTTGAAGCAATAATTCTTCAACATCAGCTTCGTTGGACTGGTCAAGTTGTGCGGATGCCTGATTATCGTCTTCCAAAGCAACTACTCTATTCCAAACTTAGAAATGGAAGACAATCTTACTTGGCTACGAGTGATTGCCAAAGAAGAAGAAGAACATACATACAACACATAATTTTTAAAAAATGTGAAGAAAGAGGAAATAGAAGAAGAAAAGACATAGCATTTCACCATTAACTTCAATGGGTCAACTCTGAGTAGGACAAGCATTGACCTGTTGAATGATTGATTGATTTCACTTGGATTCCACCAACCCATCTTTATATATCAAACCATGGGACCTGATTAAGTCTAGGAAGTGGTGAGTGATTTCAGGAGGGTGGAGCAACCCCGGGGAAGAGTGATCCTTTTAATGGGCCTGATGTTCTAGCTTGGTGCACTAGCCTGGTGCACTAATGAGGGCACAGAAAGGAATAACCTCTGCTCAAGGTTGCTTTCATAGTTGCATTGCCCAAAGTCCCCCCTCCCAGAATGAAAGCAAGCCAGTACATTAGGGGTGTCTAACCTGTGGTCCTCCAGATGTTGTTGGACAACAACTCCCGTCCTCCCACCCCAAACTTGCAGACCTCCAAGTGTCCCTATTATCCAGGGATAGTCCCAGATTTACAGAAGCCTTCCCCATTTCTGATTTGATCCTGGAATGTCCTGCTTTTCCTATTTTCTTCGGAGAAGTGTTGGAGGGTATGGAGTTATGTGACCCCTGAGCCGAGGAGATAAGTAACTAGACAACCTTTAGAAGACATCTGAAGGCAGCCCTGTATAGGGAAGTTTTGTAATGTTTAATGCTTTATTACATTATTCTATATGTTGGAAGCTGCCCAGAGTGGCTGGGGCAACCCAGTCAGATGGGCAGAGTATAAATAATAAAATTATTATTATCATTATCATTATTGTGGAATAAAAAGGTAAAGGGACCCCTGACCATTAGGTCCAGTCGTGACCGACTCTGGGGTTGCGGCGCTCATCTCGCTTTACTGGCCGAGGGAGCCGGCGTACAGCTTCTGGGTCATGTGGCCAGCATGAATAAACCGCTTCTGGCGAATCAGAGCAGCACATGGAAACGTCGTTTACCTTCCCACCAGAGCGGTACCTATTTATCTACTTGCACTTTGACGTGTTTTCGAACTGCTAGGTTGGCAGGAGCAGGGAAGGAGCAATGGGAGCTCACCCCGTCGCGGGGATTCGAACCGCCGACCTTCTGATCGGCAAGTCCTAGGCTCTGTGGTTTAACCCACAGCACCACCATTGTGGAATAGGATGCCCCTATTTTCACTGGAGAACTGTTGGAGAGTATGAACTTATCCTCATGTCCAAATGCAGTCCCTGTATGCAAGAGGCAAGGGCGGGGGAACTGAGCGCAGGTGAAGTGAACTACACTTGCAGTTACAGCTGCATCCGGGTCTCTGTTTCCTTTGCTTTGACAATCTCTGGTGCAGCACCAGCTGCTCTCAAGAGTGAAACCTCTGTGGTTTCTAAAGAGCTGCAGCAACGTTCGTGACAACGGAGATGTGCCCAAACTGATGTTGTTTTCGAAAGACAGACCGAAAAACAGCTCTGTGTACAAGCGCCTCGTTTCTGGACAAAGTCACAGGGTTCATCAAACAAGTCTGCTCGGTTTTGAATGGGAAGCTTGAAAAGATACTACTAGACCAGAGCTGGGAATGTGCTGTGAGAGACTGCCTTACCCCTTATTTACCCAGTGTGTTCTGCAGGAAAATTTCTCCTGTTATAAGAAAAAACTGCTCCTTTTCCCTTATGGGGTACCCAAGAGCCCCTATAGAGTCCTTATGTAGGTTCTCTACCAGTAGGAGAAAATAACAGAGACCAACCAGAGAATATTGAGAAGCAAAAGAGCCAGTGTGGTGTAGTGGTTAGGAGCGGTAGTCTCGTAATCTGGGGAACCGGGTTCGTGTCTCCGCTCCTCCACATGCAGCTGCTGGGTGACCTTGGGCCAGTCATACTTCTCTGAAGTCTCTCAGCCCCACTCACCTCACAGAGTGTTTGTTGTGGGGGAGGAAGGGAAAGGAGAATGTTAGCCGCTTTGAGACTTCTTAAAGGGAGTGAAAGGCGGGGTATCAAATCCAAACTCTTCTTCTTCTTCTTCAAAACATCTAGTAAGCCCCCCCCCGCCCAATACATCATACATACATCACAGAAGGGACGGTCAACAGCAGAATCCTGTCTAGCAGGAAACCTGTTAATGGGTTTACCTGGACAGCCTGGCCGTTCTTTTGTGATGATAAATGTTTAATTCCTGAGTCCAGGTCACAGGCTCACACTATTCATACCCAAATGTGCCCTTAAGGCAGGATCTGTGAGCAAAGAGAGAATGGGGAGTGTCAGGGAACTGCCATCGGAGCCTAGAGTGGAGGTAAGGCTCCCTAACGATGCAGGAGAAGGGACCAGCAGGGGAGAGAGAGAACACTTCCTTGGAGGAAGGAGATAGGAGTGACACCAGGAAGCCAGGGGGAACTGCGGAGAGAGGGCTCCAAGACTCTTCCACAGAGACCAGCGGGGAGAGCACAGGACCTCCGTTGGGAACGCCCACTCTGCGCAGGAGACTTACACGCAGGGAGGCTAGGAGGAGACTTGGAGTCAAGGAGTTTCTATGTTGGAAGAAGTTCAGGAAACGCCAACTGACGGATTCTGCCAGCGACTGACACAGCCATGGAGAAAGGGCTGTCCAGCCAGGGAAAGGTTCAGCCAGGCTACGTTGCCTAGAACAGTAGCACCCTTTACGCACAAGCAACCCCAACAACCTTTACAGGGAGGGACCTTACAATCTTCAAATAAAAACATCTTGGAGATCCCTGGCCACAGGGAGGTTAGGCTGGCCTCAACCAGAGCCAGGGCTTTTTTGGGCATGGCCCCGATCTGGTGGAACGCTCAGTCACAAGAGACTAGGGCCCTGCGGGACTTGACATCTTTCCACAGGGCCTGCAAGACAGAGCTGTTCCACCAGGCCTTTGGCCAAGGCACAGTCTGAACCCCTCCTTTTGTAATCCTCATAGAGCCCAATGGTTGCCATTAATTTGATTCTGAATTGATTTTAGAATGAATTGATTTTAGAATGTATTTTAATTAATTGATTGTGATTTTATGTAAACTGTGTTATTGTTACTGTTGTTAGCTGCTCTGAGCCTGGCTTCGGCTGGGGAGGGCGTGATATAAATAAATTATCATCATCATCATCATCATCTTCAAATATGTCATGGGCTGTCACATGGAAGATGGAGCAAGCTTGCTTCCCCCTGCTCCGGAGGGTAAGACCCAAACCAATTACCGTATTTTTTGCTCTATAAGACTCACCTTTTCCCTCCTAAAAAGTAAGG
The DNA here is from genome assembly GCA_034642415.1 of Podarcis siculus. Lineage (NCBI taxonomy): Eukaryota > Metazoa > Chordata > Lepidosauria > Squamata > Lacertidae > Podarcis > Podarcis siculus. Next base: position 5,406,705 of record JAXCMG010000017.1, on the reverse strand, counting down.
GGAAATGTTTGTGTGTCTTATGGAGCGAATGCAGGCTGCGCAGCTATCCCAGAAGCCAGAACAGAAAGAGGGATCGCTGCTTTCACTGCGCAGCGATCCCTCTTGCTGTTCTGGCTTCTGAGATTCAGAATTTTTTCTTCTTGTTTTCCTCCTCCAAAAACTAGGTGCGTCTTGTGGTCTGGTGCGTTTTATAGAGCGAAAAATACGGGTAATCCTAGTTAGAAGAATGAGATTCCAACTCAACATCAGGGAGAACATTTTGACAAAGAGAGCTGCTCAACGGTGGAACGGTCTCCCTCGGGAGGTTGTGGTCTCTCCTTCCTTGGAGTTTTTAAACAGAGGTTGGATGGCCATTTGTCATGGGTGCTTTAGCTGAGATTCCTGCATTGCAGGGGGTTGGACTAGATGACCCGGGGGTCCCTTCCAACTGTGTGGTTCTGTACCCTTGTATCTCTGAGCTGATCTTTCTCCCTCCCTGCCTTGGCTACGTTTCCTGTCAAGGCTGTCCAGGAGAATTGGCACCTGTTGACGTTCCCTGGCCCTGTGTCTCTTTCCACTGCTAAGAAGGGGCTGTGGCCTTTCCCGTGCGTTGCGGTGTCAGAAGTGAGGAGCATCAGTGCTGGGGTTATTCTGCCTGACTCTGCAGAGCACGGCTGGCTTCTTGCAGCCTGACACTCTCGCAGCAGTGTCGCTGACACTTCCCTGTGGTGACAGCCAGCAACAGGAGCCTTATAGCTGCCCCCCACGGTAGGTTTTCTTCTAAGAACAAATTCTTCTAAGAACAAATGGGGACTCCAAGACATCTCCCTACTCATCTGAAGCCAGGGGTGTATAATAATAATAATAATAATAATAATTTATTATTTGTACCCTGCCCATCTGGCTGGGTTTCCCCAGCCACTCTGGGCGGCTTCCAACAAAGATTAAAAATACATCAAAATGTCACACATTAAAAACTTCCCTGAACAGGGCTGCCTTCAGATGTCTTCTAAATGTCAGGTAGTTGTTTTTTCTCTTTGACATCTGATGGGAGGGCGTTCCACAGGGCGGGTGCCACTACCTAGAAGGCCCTTTGCCTGGTTCCCTGGGCTACAGCTTGCATAGTCAGCTTCCCGCAGCCAGTATGAGTATGGTCATGTTGTTGGAGAAAGCTGCTGTATATTCTTGTTCATCAGGGGTTTAGAAATATGTCCATTTTATAAGTTGCAAGGCTAGGGATTGATCTGCTAAAATATATTTTTAATAGGTGGACAGCGCTGGCGGCAATTAAAGGTCCAGTGCCGAGGGCCTTATGGCGGTTCCCTCGCTGCGAGAAGCCAAGTTACAGGGAACCAAGCAGAGGGTAGTGGCACCCGCCCTGTGGAACACCCTCCCACCAGATGTCAAAGAGAAGAGCAACTACCAGACGTTTAGAAGGCAGCCCTGTTTAGGGAAGCTTTTAACGTTTAATAGGTTATTGTATTTTAATATTCTGTTGGAAGATGCCCAGAGTGGCTAGGGAAACACAGACAGATGGGCGGGGTATGTATGTATGTATGTACCGGTATGTATGTGTAAATAAATAAATAAATAAGCCCAGTGCCTGAAGCTAGCTCCCCATGGAGCACATCCTTGGGGATCCTGTCATCTTCCATTCTGTGAACGTGACCGAGCCTACGTAGACGTGAGCCCTTCACACAGAACCCCCAGACAAAACAGGCTCCCCTTTTAATAAACGGTAGCTGCATGAATTTACTCATTAAAGATGGCAAGTCTCCTTGCCATTAAGCTCCCACCAGGGCTCCTGTTTCCCAGTGTGCCTGGGCAAAAATTGCTCTCATGGGGCGACCACGAAAGGGTGGCCGGTTGCGGCCATCACAGCTGTGCACTGGAGATTCTGGGAACCTGGGGCCGCCTTGGCAGTTCATCTGCCTTCACTTCCTGTGCAAGGTCAAGCTGGTTATTCTTAGAGCTGCCACCTGCCAGAAACTGAAATGAGCGACACAGAGCCCTTGCAAATTAACTCCATCTCAATCAATTCCCACTGAAACAGTTTCTAGAGCCGCCTATCTCAGTTGAGAAGGTCTTGTCCAGGGGTAGGCAACCTAAGGCCCAGGGGCCGGATGCAGCCCAATCGCCTTCTCAATCTAGCCCGTGGACGGTCCTAACAACAAATTAAAAACCCTTAATTATAAAAGCAGGATAAATTCCGTATAAAAACACGAATAATAATAAAATTCAAAAATCAATTTAGGGGAAATAAGCATTAACTGGCTGAATTGGTCCTATTTGGCCCAGTGAGGAGGCCAGGGGAGAATTAGCTGTGGGGTCTCAGAGCAGGTGATCTTCATAAAAGGGGAGGGGGAGGGAAGAGAAGGGAAATAAAAGATCAGGCGGAATTCAAATTAAAGGCCAGGCAGAATAGCTCTGTCTTACAGGCACAACAGAAGGAGGTTAAGTCCTGAAGGGCCCTAGTCTCATGGGACAGAGCATTCCACTAGGTTGGAGCCATCACTGAAAAGGCCCTGGCCCTGGTGGAGGATAGTCTGACTTCCTGAGGGCCCGGGACCTCTAAACTTTGGTTGTTCATGGACCTTAAGGTCCTCTGCGGGGCATACCAGGAGAGGCATACCCTGACCCCTCCAAGTTTCGGTGGGAGAGAATTCAGCGTGGAACTCTGAAGAACTGCTACCAGCCAGCAGAGACATTACCGAACCAGGTGGGACACAGTGCAAGGCAGTTTGCTGTGTATACATGGTTCCTCACCCATTATTTTTTAAATGGAAATGGAAATTTAAATAAAAACCATTGCATCCTGTACAATGGGCCATATTTGGGACAGATTAGCAAAATCATCTTCATGTTGAAATGCAGGAAAGGTAGAGCACATCAATCACAATTTTGCAATGTCTTCCAAAGGTTGTGTAAGCCGGTGTTAGTTAAAGCAGATTCATTGAGCAAAAGCAAACATTTGTTTAAATTCGAATTGTGCGGATTGTGTGGGTTTGTGTTAGCACAGCACTTGGTTATTTTATTGGAAATGTGTGCAATATTTTTTTAAACAAACAAACCCAGACACCAAACAGTGTGTCCCTCCTTGTTTGAGAGCCAACATGCGGAGGACAGGAAACTAGAAGGTCATCTCCATCTCTCTGACACCCACTCACTTTTCCTCTCTTACTAATCACCATCCTTAGCATGACGTCTGTAGAATTCTTCTACGGCTCAGGAACAGATCCAAGTCAAAGAAGAATTTCACCTCCTGTACCCTAACCTCAAACCCTCTCCCCAACCTCTCTGGCTGTTACTCTACCAGAAAACTAGGAGAGGGAAGGGAGGGTAGTCGATCTCCATCTTCTGCTTCTGGCAATGATGCTCTGGTGGCTAATCACATCAGGAGGTGGGAAATGGCTCGACTGGAAGTAGCTAGCGCAACATGAACTGGGGAGACCTCCCCCATCTCTAGTTTCAACCCCTCCTCTGATGCTTGTGAGATCTGGACTTGGGAGAAGACACAGCGTGGTAGTGACTCGGATGTGCCAGGCCTGTGGGCAATCCTGCACTTGCCCAAATGTGGCACAAACGCCTGCTGTTTCTGCCAGCTGTGGCACCCGAGCTGCAAGTTGCCTGCAGCCGTATTAACTCTGCCAGGAGCTGGGGAATATTTGGACTCGCCCTTCTGTAGTGTCCTGTTTGCTTACATCAGGGGTAAAGGGAACCTCAGGCCTCTGTATCCGGCCCTCAATACCATGGTGCTTAAATGCATGAGCACAAGGGAGATGCATGGGAGATGTGCTTCACCCAAGACTTGGCAAGCGCTCCGATGCTATTGCTATTTGGGTCAAGGGGAAGCCAGATGCCAGGGGTGTGAGGCAAGGTCCACTGGAAGTGCCATCTCGGGTTAGTCCAGGCCACGTCAGCTTCAATCAACAGCTCTGACTTGAAGCCCAACCTCACAAGCCAAGAGGCACGTCGCAGAACATTATTTCTGCCGCTTTTCAGAAAGTGATGCTTTCAAGAGGTCGGGAAGCTTGCCATCGTACTATGGGCTTGTTTGTACGTGCACACATGTCGCTGGATTTCTCGTCAGCCCGATATGTAAACCAGGGGAAGGGAGCCGCAGGCAGGGCCAGAGACTTGCTGATAGCTCCCTCTTCTGAACATCGGAAACAGAAGAAGGGATGGGCGAACTAAATATGAATGCACAGGAGCGGTTTCTGCAGCCTTAAGACTGCACAACCCATGATGCAGCGCGCAGGCGGAACACGACTGGGCAACCCATGATGCATTGCACCTGTACAGTGGTACCTTGGGTTACAAACGCTTCGGGTTACAGACGCTTCAGGTTACAGACTCCACTAACCCAGAAATAGTACCTCAGGTTAAGAACTTTGCTTCAGGATGAGAACAGAAATTTTGAGGCGGTGTGGCGGCAGTGGGAGGCCCCATTAGCTAAAGTGGTACCTCAGGTTAAGAACAGTTTCAGGTTAAGAAGAGACCTCCAGAACGAATTAAGTCCTTAACCTGAGGTACCACTGTATTCAAGAACCTAGACAGCATCTTAAAAAGCAGAGACATCACCTTGCCAACAAAGGTCCGTATAGTTAAAGCTATGGTTTTCCCAGTAGTGATGTATGGAAGTGAGAGCTGGACCATAAAGAAGGCTGATTGCCGAAGAACTGATGCTTTTGAATTATGGTGCTGGAGGAGACTCTTGAGAGTCCCATGGACTGCAAGAAGATCAAACCTCTCCATTCTGAAGGAAATCAGCCCTGAGTGCTCACTGGAATGGCAGATCCTGAAGCTGAGGCTCCAATACTTTGGCCACCTCATGAGAAGAGAAGACTCCCTGGAAAAGATCCTGATGTTGGGAAAGATTGAGGGCACAAGGAGAAGGGGACGACAGAGGACGAGATGGTTGGACAGTGTTCTCGAAGCTACCAGCATGAGTTTGACCAAACTGCGGGAGGCAGTGGAAGACAGGAGTGCCTGGTGTGCTCTGGTCCATGGGGTCACAAAGAGTCGGACACAACTAAACAACAACAACCACTGTATTATAAAATAATTGATCTGAAAACACGTGGGGACTCTAAGTGAAGTGCACAACTGATACCGCCGAAGGAACAGCCACACAAAGGGAGGTAGAATATCAAAACTGGAAATATATCCGATGTGCATGGAGGCAGATGTTGATATACGCATTGCAAAATGTTCCTCCTTTGCATCAACCCCACTGCGCACGATGTGAATCAATGCTTCACCAGTGGGAGCACATTCACCTGAAGCACAAATGTAGCTTAAGCTGTTTGCTCTTGCAAAATGTGCCGGTGGCCGTGTCAGGTCTCTTGCGGGGTATGAAAACTAGACCAATTCACTCCTGGCAGCGCTAAGCCTGAACTGTGTCAGCTAATATAATCTTGTTCTTTGAGCACATTATCGGACGCTCTTGATGCAAATCGTTGCGCGGGCCGAAAGGGGCATTTGTTTCAAAGTTCAGCCTGCTTGTGTGCAGGGCTGGAGCTCTTGAGCAACCGGGAAAACCAACTTTGTGTTGCCTCACCCAGGAGGGAGACTGTTTGCTTAAGCTTCCAGATGGGATGAAGCAAGTGCCCGCCTGCCCTTGTCGAAATGCAATTGATCAAGAGATAAGGGAGGAATTGCTTCACCGCTGGAGAGAACCTGGCAGAGGACTGGTCCCCTTTGCAGTGTTCAAGATCAGGCAGTTCTGTGTGAGGCTACTAATTTCTGGGTGTGTTTCGCTTTAATTCATACATTTCGGTGGGGACAAATAAAGCCCTATTTTATAATCAAAGTACATATTCTCCCATTTAGATTTTCAAGCTGGCAATAGTGAGGATACAGGGCCGGCTCTACCGTTAGGCAAAGTGAGGCAGCTGCCTCAGGCAGCAGGAGCTGAGAGGCAGGAGTGAGGGGTTAGAGGGCAGAGCTGTGAATTGCCCAACCTCTGCTTAAAAACCTCCAAGGAAGGAGAGTCCACAACTTCCAAAGGGAGACGGTTCCATTGTCGAACAGCTCTTACTGCCAGAAAGTTCTTCCTGATGTTTAGTCAGAATTTCCTTTCTTATTATTTGAAGCCGTTGGTTCGTGTCCAGCACCAGCACCAAAGTAAGATTCAATTTCATTTCCCCCCTTTTTGAACATCTTTATTGAAAGCTCAAAAAGTACATAATTATATGTGCACTAAACAGTGTGAGACGCAAATAAAAGAGACAGAAAGAAAAAGAGAAACAGAACCCTTGTAGAAGAGAAAATAAAAGGGGGGGGGACCCCAAACTCTATACTTTACAAAGCTGTTATTGTACTCCACCAGATCTTAACCTATTGCAGTATTTGTAAGAATGGATTCCAAATATCATTGAATTTGTCCATGGCAAGTCTGCGTTTATATGCGAGTTGTTCATATGTTGCGAGTTTGTATAAGTCTTAAATCCATTCGTAGAATGGAGCCGCCTTTTTATTTTTCCAATTCATCAGTATCAGTCTTTCTGCTGTGGTGAGGGCATGAAGAGTCCACTCCTTTTGTAAGGTTCCATGTGCTGGGCATAAAATTCAAGAGGATATTTCGCTCTGAAAATGTAAGGTTGTTCCATACAGTTCTGTTGATGGTTTCAGTTACCTCCTGCCAAAAATCTTTCAATACCGGACAATGAAAAAACACCTTGACATTCATCTAAGTCAGCAAAGTGTTCAACAGAGCTATCCAGTTGTTATTTTTCATTCTGCACCTTTCTCTTCTTTCTCCTTAGGGAGGGCCCCGATCCTATCGCAGAGCACATGTCTACAGGTAATCGGGCAAAAGGATAAGATCGCAGCTGAGGCAAAATACCTTTGTCCAAGATTCTGGAGAACTCCAGCGTGACTGATGGGTCAGGTGGCCTGGCCTGATGCAAGGCACCTTCCTGAATTAGATACAATGATCCCAGCCAATCAGGATTCATGCGCTGAGTGGGAAACTACTTTACACAGTGGTACCTTGGGTGGCACTGTGGGTTAAACCACAGAGCCTGGGCTTGCCGATCAGAAGGTCAGCGGTTCGAATCCCTGTGATGGGGTGAGCTCCCATTGTTCGGTCCCTGCTCCTGCCAACCTAGCACTTCGAAAGCACGTCAAGTGCAAGTAGATAAATAGGTACCACTCCGGCGGGAAGGTAAACAGTGTTTCCGTGCGCTGCTCTCGTTCATCAGAAGCGGCTTAGTCATGCTGGCCACTTGACCCGGAAGCTGTACGCCAGCTTTCTCGGCCAATAAAGCGAGATGAGCACCGTAACCCCAGAGTCAGTCACGACTGGACCTAATGGTCAGGGGTCCCTTTACCTTTACCTCGGGTTAAGTACTTAATTTGTTCCAGATGTCCATTCTTAACCTGAAACTGTTCTTAACCTGAAGCACCACTTTAGCTAATGGGGCCTCCTGCTGCTGCTGCGCCGCCAGAACACGATTTCTGTTCTCATCCTGAAGCAAAGTTCTTAACCTGAAGCACTATTTCTGGGTTAGCAGAGTCTGTAACCTGAAGCGTATGTAACCCAAGGTACCACTGTATAGCCAATCCAATCTAGTTATGGGACAACTTGACTAAAGGCAAACTGAGTCAGCTGAGAAGCAGGGACACTGAGTGCGCAAGAGAGGACAATGTAAACAACACAGAAATTTTGCACCCAATTGCAGAGGAGGGGAATTTGTCAGGAAACGAGAGCATTTTTGATACAATGGAAGATGTTCCGGGAAACTGGTACATAGTTTTGGTTCTACCCTCTTCTTCATGCATTTCTTGAGATAAAACTCCTGGCTGTGCTTTCAGCCTATTTCAGGGAGTTGCCCTGGTACCGGTAGGGTGAGTGAGAAAATGAAATGATAGGCCCTGCTACTGTACGGGCCTTCTCTCGCAATGATTCATTGTGTTTGTGCCGTGCAGCAAAGTGTGGCTTCCTCTTCGCCTCCCCCAACCCCCATCTCCAAGTTTCCTATGAATTATAATGTGGTGAATCTGCCACAATGTGACTTTTTCACCCATTGCTTCTCCAGCATGCAAATTTCTTCTCAATGCAACACCCCGACGTGCGGCAAAGGGTTGACATTTACTGGGAACTGGAAAGTTGTAGCTTTGAATGGGTTTGCAGTATATGGTAAACCTTTCATCGGGCCACTTGCAGAAAGGGCAGCTTCTGCCAAAAGATTTCCCCTATTTAAAATGTCACACAAGACACATATTCTGGAGAATTTAAGCATGTTAGAACCACCATGCTCCTGGTGGTGTAATCTTGTTCCTCTCTTTTTAGAGGGGAAGAGATGTAGTTCGGTGGTAGAACACCTGCTCTGCATGCAGAAAGTCCCATGTTTTTATTTTATTTATTACATTTATCTACCACCTTTATCAAGGGACGCAGGTGGGGCTGTGGATTAAACCACAGAGCCTAGAACTTGCCGATCAGAAGGTTGGTGGTTCAAATCCCCACGACTAGTTGAGCTCCCGTTGCTCTGCCCCTGCTCCTGCCAACCTAGCAGTTCAAAAGCACATCAAAGTGCAAGTAGATAAATAGGTACCACTCCGGTGGGAAGGTAAACGGCATTTCTGTGCGCTGCACTCGTTCGCCAGAAGCGGCTTAGTCATGTTGGCCACATGACCCGGAAGCTGTACGCCGGCTCCCTCGGCCAATAAAGCGAGATGAGCGCCGCAACCCCAGAGTCGTCCATGACTGGACCTAATGGTCAGGGATCCCTTTACCTTTATCTACCACCTTTATCGTCCAAGGATTTCAAGGTGCTGTATATGGTTCTCCTCAATGCATCCTCACAACCCTGTGAGGTGGATTAGGTTAAGAGACGATGACTGGCCCAAGGTCACCCAGCGAGCTTCATGACTGAGTGGGGATTCGAACCCAGCTCTCCCAGGTCCTAACCGAACACTCTAAGCTTTAGACCACTTTGGGTCTCAATCCCTGGCAAATCCAGGTAGGGCTGGCAATGTCCCCTGTCTAAAACCCCGGCGAGCCCCTGCCAGTGTGTAAACAATTACTGAGCCACGCTGGGACGGCTCAGTCGGTAGAGTACGAGACCCTTAATCTCAGGGTTGTGGGTTCAATCCCCACATTGGGCAAAAGATTCCTGCAATTCCTGCATTCCAGGGGGCAGGATGAGATGACCCTCACGATCCCTCCCAATTCTACGATTCTAGATGAAACAACAGCCTGACTTGGAATAAGGCTGCTTCATATGTTCCTAATCACAAATAAAACTGCGCAGCTGGTGGTGGTTTCCTGCTGTTACTGTAAACACAACTTATTGCATCTTCTCAGCTATCTAGGAGATGTTTAGGAAGATCACCAGAAAGGGGGGGCGGTGGCAGCGAATCTCTTTTCTTCTTTGTCTCCAACATGCCGTTCAAGATTTCCTTTCTCTCTCTCTCTCTCTCTCTCTCTCTCTCTCTCTCTCTCTCTCTCTCTCTCTCTGGATAGTTTATCTTCATGAAAGAAAGCCCTTTGTTTTGTGTTTCGTCCACTAAAACTGCATTGGTTTTGCCCTTCGTTCATTCGCGTTTCATTCATCCTCAGACACATGCCAGCCCAAGATATTTTGCTGCTTGAGGCAAAGGGAAAGATGGCAACTCCCCCACCACCTTCCGTGTACGGAAACTGACTAGATTGGCAGCTGGATTTTACTGTTGACACTGGCCATGCGATAGCATCACCTGAGGGCAGCAAGCAAGTCTTGAAGGAAGATGCCAGGCAGCTTGCCACAGCTCTGATCTGCAACAGAAAGGAATGGCGTGGTAGCCCAGAAGATACGGTCAGGGGGCTGCCACAGCCTCCTCCCAGCTCCTGGGGCCTGGGGCCATCGCCTCACTCTGCCTAATGGCAGCACCGGCCCTGAATGCACCTTCTTCCCCTTCAGATACCGTTTTCTAATTTTATTTTATTTTGACTTGTTTATCACTGCGCTGTGGTGGCTGTAGAGCAGACATCTGTGGGCCCCATTGGCAGCCGCCATCTTGTTTTTCCCAGAGTGCCCCAGACACTGTGTGGCTCTTGGCCATTGTAAGGGGGAAATCGAATCCCCAACCCAGAACAGCAGCCCACACTTGTGGCCACCCCATCAGAATGATGCAAGACCCAAAGCATAGCTGTCAACAGTCCCTTATTTGGCGGGAAAGTCCCTTATCCCAGTGCCGTGTCCCGCTGCTGTCCCTTATTGATGATGTCCCTTAAATTTCCCGGGTTTCAAAGGAAGCAGCTCCTCTCCCTCCCTTCCTGCCAGCCAGGGAGGAGGGAGGCTCCAACTGCGTTGCTTGGCTGCGTTGCTCACCCAGTAAGAAGTCTAAGAACGATTGGGGGGTGGAGCTTGCATGCCTTGTGCCGATCAAATTAGCCGCGTTGCCTGGGGACTCGCCTTTGCTCAGCGCTTCCCAGCGGAGAGGTGACGGTGGTTTTCCTTGCTGCATCCCCTTTGCCGGGTTGCTGCGCTGTGGGAACCACCGCTTGAGGCTTCGTTTGGCTGCTGGCTGGGCTTTCTGCCTTTGGCTTGGAGGGGCTCAGAAGTTGAACATACCTGTGCCTGGAAAATCCCTTATTTTGGCTGCTGATCCCTTATTTCCGAGGCTGCTGGTCCCTTATTTTCAAATCTGTAAGTTGACAGCTATGACCCACAGCATTCTGGAAAATATGAAATAGTGGCTATCGAAGCCCCTTTGTCACCCCTTTGTCATCCCTTGAATGGTGCAAACAGGGCCGTCTTAAGCATACCTGGCCGCTGGCAAAGCCACTCAGCTCCCCCACTTGCTGGAGCGCCCCTGAGAGGCCGGCAGCCTGGTGCAACGCGCCAGTAAGCCCAATGTGAAAGACGGCTCTGGGTGCGAATGGGTATGTTCCCCTGTGCATTTGTTTCTGGATGCAGGCAAATCAAACAGACTGGGCCTCGTTTGGCTCAGTTTGCTGCTTGTCCGCACCTGAATGCAGTGCCTTTTAGCTATCATGGCTGATAAAACCATTATTGCAACGAAGCCACAGGCTAGAAATACATGTCATATGCCATTGGCATCTTGGCGCTCCTCTCGCGAACATTTCTTCCTCGCCCCACTAACCTTTTCAGCTATTTTGGGGTCAGGTTTGTCTCCTTCCTCTCCCCCTCCCCCAGCAATTTAACCTACTTTCCTCCAGCTTCTTCCCAGGCTATCGCAAGAGACGTCTTCTCTTCCTTCCCCTTTGCACCACGCCACGAAATCTGCCCTATTTTTCTGCCAGCTCACTCAGCGGCCTTGCGACGTGTCAGCCGAGGCTCCGGCTTCCCTGTGGAAAGGTGGGGACATATATTGCGAGCGAAGTGCCTTCTGTACCCCAAAGCTCTGGCTCTTGGCAGCTTCCTTCGGCTTCCCGTGAACCCTGAGAAGCTGTGATATTATGGTGATATTATTGCCTTATCGAGCTCAAGCCCTTGCTGGTCACCCAGCAAGCAAAGGAATCTCATGAAACTGCAAAAACTCAGCAGTGTTATCAGGGATGTGCTGGGAAATGTGGTTTTGTTTTTTAAATCACTTTTATTTGATTTTACAAATACAAAATTGTAACATTCCAAATGCATATCCATATAAAGAGATCACACACACCTCTTATTGTTGTTGTTGTATTTCTTAGTTACAGCGAACACAGGGCCTTGGGAACGGGTGGACAAGTGCAATCTCATCAGAAAGTGAAACCAAGGACTTTTCTGTTTTTTTCTGGTCTTTCTTCAGCACATGGTGCGGCAGGAAAAGGAAGCCACGGGTGGGGAGACCTCCTTTGGCAAAGCATCCTTGGCTCTCGGCTGTGGGATTCAGAAAGCTCTCCTTGCTCCAGCGTCTCCTGATTTATATACATGTCAAGGGAGTGTCACACTCACGCCCTAACAAAACCGTACCAGAACCCCCACATCCTGGAACAACTTTATTTTCCTTGCCTCCCACACTTATTCCTGGACGAGCTCAGCTCTAATCAGCGCCATCGTCAGGGGCTGAAATGTAGCTCTGCCCAGTTTAACCTTTGTGAGAAGAACATTGTGATTCATGAGCATTAGGGAATCAGAGAATGGTAGAGTTGGAAGGGACCCTGAGGGTCGTCTAGTCCAACCCCCTGCAATGCAGGAATCTCAGCTAGAGCATTCAAGGCAGATGGCCACCCAACTTCTGCTTAAAAACCTCCAAGGAAGGAGAGACCACCACCTCCTGAAAGAGACCGTTCTGCTATCCAACAGCTCTCACTGTCAGAAGTTATGAATGGTGTTTAGTTGGAATCCCCTTTCTTGTAACTTGAAGCTATGGGTTCAAGTCCTACCCTCCATAGCAGGAGAAGATGAGCTTTCTCCATCTCCCATGAGACAGCCTTTGAGACATTTGAAGATGGCTATCATATCTCTATGGAAGTGAGAGCTGGACTATAAAGAAGGCTGATCGCCAAAGAATTGATGCTTTCGAATTATGGTGTTGGATGAGGCTCTTGAGAGTCCCATGGACTGCAAGAAGATCAAACCTCTCCATTCTGAAGGAAATCAGCCCTGAGTGCTCACTGGAAGGACAGATCTTGAAGCTGAGGCTCCAATACTTTGGCCACCTCTTGAGAAGAGAAGACTCCCTGGAAAAGACCCTGATGTAGGGTAAGATTGAGGGCACAAGGAGAAGGGGACGACAGAGGATGAGATGGTTGGACAGTGTTCTTGAAACTACCAGCATGAGTTCGACCAAACTGCGGGAGGCAGTGGAAGACTGGAGTGCCTGGCGTGCTCTGGTCCATGGGGTTACGAAGAGTCGGACACGACTAAACAACTAAACAACAACAACAACAATCATATCTCTTCTCACCCTGTTCTTTTCCAGGCTAAACATACCCAGCTCCTTCAACCGTTCCTCATCAGGCTTGGATCCAGACCCTTGGTCATCTTGCTTGCCCTTCTCTGCACACATTCCAGCTTGTCAACATCCTTCTTAAATTGTGGTGCCCAGAACTGGACACAGGACTCCAGGTGTGGCCTGACCAAGGCAGAATAGAGCAGTATACTATTGCTTCCTTTGTTCTGGACACCATACTTCTGTTGATGCAGCCTAGAATAGCATTAGGTTTTTTTTGCTGCTACATCACACTGTTGACTCATGTTCAGCTTGTGTTCTGCTAAGACCCCTAGATCCTTTTCACATGTACTCCTGGCAAGCCAGGTGTCCCCCATCCTATATTTGTGCATCTGGTTCTTCCTGACTAAGTGCAGAACCTGACATTTGTCCCTACTGAAACAAGCATCCCCTCAATTTCTTCATCCAAGTCATTTATAAAGATGTAGCACAACAGTCCCAGTGCTGAGCCCTGCAGCTCCCCACTTGTTATCCCCCCACCCCAGGATGATGAGGAACCATTAGTGAGCGCTCTCTGGGCTCAGTCAGTCAAACAGCTACATTATCAATCTCACAGTAATAATAATAATAATAATAATAATAATAATAATAATAATAATAATTTATTTATACCCCGCCCATCTGGCTGGGTTTCCCCAGCCACTCTGGGCGGCTCCCAATCAAGTATTAAAAACAATACAGCGTTAAATATTAAAAACTTCCCTGAACAGGGCTGCCTTCAGATGTCTTTTAAAGATAGGATAGCTACTTATTTCCTTCACATCTGAAGGGAGGGTGTTCCACAGGGTGGGTGCCACTACCGAGAAGGCCCTCTGTCTGGTTCCCTGTAACCTCACTTCTCGCAGTGAGGGAACCGCCAGAAGGCCCTCGGCGCTGGATCTCAGTGTCCGGGCTGAACAATGGGGGTGGAGACGCTCCTTCAGGTATACAGGACCGAGGCCGTTTAGGGCTTTAAAGGGCAGCACCAACACTTTGAATTGTGCTCGGAAACGTACTGGGAGCCAGTGTAGGTCTTTCAAGACCGGTGTTATGTGGTTTCGGCGGCCGCTCCCAGTCACCAGTCTAGCTGCCGCATTCTGGATTAATTGCAGTTTCCGGGTCACCTTCAAAGGTAGCCCCACGCAGAGTGCATTGCAGTAGTCCAAGCAGGAGACAACCAGAGCATGCACCACTCTGGTGAGACAGTCTGCGGGCAGGTAGGGTCTCAGCCTGCGTACCAGATGGAGCTAGTAGACAGCTGCCCTGGACACAGAATTAACCAGCGCCTCCATGGACAGCTGTGAGTCCTGTAACCTCACTCAGCCCGCATTTTACTAGCATCCTGTTCTTACAGTGGCCAACCAGATTCATGTGCGAAACCAGCAAGCAGGATTCGACCGCAAGAGCCCTCTCCCCTCCCGTGGTTTCCAATAACTGGTGTTCTGAAGCCTTTCTGCCTCCCAACTGTGGAGGCAGAACATAACAACAACAATACAATGCAATTTGTGGCAAAAATGTATAAAAATGAAAAGAAAGAGTGCTGGAGGTGTGAAGCAGAAGGTACGTTTTATCTTATGCGGTGGGATTGTAAAAAGGTAAAAGCTTATTGGGAAATGATATATAATGAATTGAAGAAAACGTTGAAAATAACTTTTGTAAAAAAACCCAGAAGCCTTTTTATTAGGTATTTTAAGCCAAGATATACCGAAAGAAAAGAGGACTATATTCATGTATGCCACTACAGCAGCGAGAATGTTGATTGCACAAAATTGGAAGACTGGAGAAATACCAGCTAAAGAACAATGGCAAGAGAAGTTGATGAACTATGCAGAACTGGCAAAAATGACAGATTAAGAGAAAAAGACAACAGTGACTTTGAAAAAGAATGGGAACCATTTATATTACACTTGCAGAAACAAAGAAAGGCTATATACTTGAGGTGGCAGGATTTAAATAAACATTCACATTGTTGGTATTAGAAAATGTGTAGAAGATGGAGAAATAATATGGTGTATTTATTGTTATTTTTATGTTTTTAGGTTTGATGTTATTGTATAAATATGTTATTAGTAACTTTTTCTTTTAGGAGGCAGCAAAGTGGGTGAAAGGAGAAACAAACCAGAAGCGGAAGTTGGGGGAAGCCTAATAATAATAATAATAATAATAATAATAATAATAATAATAAATTTTTATTTATACCCCGCCCTCCCCAGCCAAGACCTAGGAGGGGAGGGAGGAAGGAATGCATTGCAAATGTTATGAATATGAGATGTGTGTAATGAATGAAAAAGAAAAATGAATAATGAATGAAAAAGAAAAATGAATAATTTTTTTAAAAACGACAACAATGAAATTTGGAGGGATTTTTAAAATAATTACTCAGTCCCTGCAGACAAGCAGAACTGCAGCCTTTGAGACAGGGTGAAACAGTTCTGGCAGAAGCATTACATGCTCAAGTGAGAATGTCTCACCTTCTCGGAAACCTGAGAAAACAAGATACCCACCTGACAAGGTGAGAATCCCTTCACACCTCTTCCCTTCCCTGGGGTCCTTCACCTTGCCACTGTCCCAAGCCTCTTCTGTTTGCCCTGAACCTTGTAAACTTGACAAATGGTGACAGATCATGATCGCAGCTGGCAAAAGGCTGGACCACCCCAGGCAGACTGACGGAAAAACCAGGAGGAGGGAAAGGAAAATCCTCAAGGAGCAGACTGGATGCTCATGCTGTAAGCCCGTCGTCCAGCTGAGACACAAATTAATCTGATTCTAGGTTGCGCTGGAACACTCGGGCCTGTCTCCCAACAGAGTCAGAGCCACTGTGAAATAGAAAGGGGGTGACATGTTAGAAGTTTGTAAAATTATGCTTTGAAATTAAGTTCTTCCCCTTCTCTTGCGACACCAGAACTCATGAGCATTCGGCAAAGCAGACTGCGGGAAGATTTAGGACTGATTAAAAAGAAAAAAAGGATGTATCCGTGAAGCAAATACAGTGGTACCTTGGTTTTTGAACAGCTTACTTCACAAACAACTTGGAACCCAAACGCTGCAAAACCAGAAGTAGGTGTTCCGGTTTTCAAACATTTTTTCGGAAACCGAAAGTGCTCCGTTTTGAGTCCCCCTGTGTTTCCTGTTGCACTGCTAATTTGCGTCATTCCACCCCCCCAAATGTAATTCAAGCCTTCCATTTCCGATTGCAGTGTTCTGAGGTGATATTTGGAGCTTATATCTGGTGCTTTTGTTTTTGCTATTTATTCTGTGTTTTTTGTTTTTCAGTTACTTTGTTTTTGTGACCGTGTGGATCCCAGTTCAGCTACTGATTGATAGGTTGATTGATTGATTGATTGTGTGACTGCGGAAATGGATACAAGCCCCCCATCCAAACAATGACTACCATCAGTGCAGGTAAGAATTTTTATTTTATTTTTATCATCTATAATACTGATTTATTTATTTTATACTACAGTACATTGTTTATCGCTTTCATTTTATGGATCAATGGTCTCGCCAGATAGTAAAATTCACGTTAAACTGAAGTTTTAGGGGCTGTTTGTAAAAGTCTGGAACAGATTAATCCATTTTGCACTACTTTCTATGGGAAAGCGCACCTTGGTTTGGGAAAGCTTTGCTTTTGGAACAGACTTCCGGAACGGATTAAGTTTGAGAACCGTAGTTAAATGAACTACGGAACTCACTGCCACAGGAGACAGGGATGGCCGCCATCTTGGATGGCTTTGAAAGAAGATTGGACAAATTCATGGAGGGGAAGGTTATTGATGGCGGCTAGCCATTATGGCTGTGCTCTCACGGTTGGAGGCTGCAAATACCTCCAATATTTGGAGGCTTCCAAATGCCACTTGCTGGAGACGACAGGAGGGGAAAGGGCTCATGTTCTTGGGTTGTTCTTCAGAGTTCCCTGCAGGCATCTGGTTGGTCAGAACTGGATACAGGACTAGATGGTCCATTGGCCTAATCCAGCAACCTTTTCTTAGGTTCTTCAATGTGCTTGCTTGCATTAAGCAGTATCCTCAGTCGAGCCAATGCATGTCCCATGTGCCAACTCTGTCATGGCCCCTCCAGATGTCGCTTTTATCGTGCATATGTTCGTTTTATTGCGCATATGTGCATCGCTCACGATGGTGTTGGGGCAGTTATACACAGACGCGCTTTCAATGCCATGTGTGCCTTCAGAAATTTCAGGCAGACATGCTGCTTTGCTTCCAGTTTGTGGATAGGTCCTGTAACTTCCTGCTGAAATTCAGACCCTCCAAGTGTCCCTATTTTCCAGGGACAGTCCCGGATTTACAGAAGCTGCTGACCCGGTTTCTGATTTATTCCCAGAATGCCCTGCTTTTCCTTAGGACGTCCCTATTTTCATCAGAGAAATCTTGGAGGGTATGGAGTCCTGCGACCCCCCGAGCCAAGGAGATAAGTAACTATACAACCATTAGAAGACACCTGAAGGCAGCCCTGTACAGTGGTACCTCGGGTTAAGTACTTGATTCGTTCCGGAGGTCTGTTCTTAACCTGAAACTGTTCTTAACCTGAAGCACCACTTTAGCTAATGGGGCCTCCCGCTGCCGCCGTGCCGCCAGAGTACAATTTCTGTTCTCATCCTGAAGCAAAGTTCTTAACCTGAAGCAATATTTCTGGGTTAGCGGAGTCTGTAACCCGAAGCTTATGTAACCTGAAGCATATGTAACCCGAGGTACCACTGTATAGGGAATTTTTAAAAATGTTTAATGTTTAATGTGCTTTTATATATGCTGGAAACCGCCCAGAGTGTCTGGGGCAACCCAGTCAGATAGGTGGGGTATAAGAATAAGAATAAGAATAAGAATAAGAATAAGAATAATACATATTATTGAATAGGACATCCCTATTTTCATCGCATAAATGTTGGAGGGTGTGGAAATCCTGTAACTTTTAATACCTCAAATCTTGTCCTCCACCTCAAGCAACAAAAACCTTGACTGCAAAACCCGCAAACTGACTCTGTTATAACACATAGTGACCGTGGCTTTTTATTTCAGCTTTACCCCAATTCTCCTCCAAGGCGCTCAGAATGTTTATCCTCACAAGAACCCTGTAAGGTAGAGATAGAGATAGTGAAATATTACCCAGTGAACTTTATGCTGCTTAGGGATTTGAACCGAGGACTCCTCAGTCCTAGTTCTTAACCATCTACTACAATAAGGATTGGGACACGGGTGGCACTGTGGGTTAAACAACAGAGCCTAGGACTTGCCAATCAGAAGGTCGGCGGTTCGAATCCCTGCGATGGGGTGAGCTCCCGTTGCTCGGTCCCTGATCCTGCCAACCTAGCAGTTCGAAAGCACGTCAAAGTGCAAGTAGATAAATAGGTACCACTCTGGCGGGAAGGTAAACGGCGTTTCCGTGTGCTGCTCTGGTTCACCAGAAGCAGCTTAGTCATGCTGGCCACATGACACGGAAGCTGTCTGTGGACAAACGTCAGCTACCTCGGCAAGATGAGCGCCGCAGCCCCAGAGTCGTCCATGACTGGACCTAACGGTCAGGGGTCCCATTACCTTTTTTTTTTTACAATAAGGATTGGGAACTTTTTTTTTCTGCTGAAGGTCAAGGGGGTGGGGAAGCCCCATAAAGGTTCTTACTATGGAAATAATGCTGTACTAGTAAAGAAATAACATTGTTTTTAAAAACATCCGTTTCTCAGATGCCCTGACATTAGGGCATCTGGGAAAGTTACAATATCCATTTGTAACTTTGTGTCTGTCTGGGGCAGGGTGGTTAAACAAACTGTGTTTAAGGATTGGTATCTATGTGGTGGTTTTTTATTTCATAAAATGTACACACAACTTGATTGTAAAAAAAACACACAACAACCTCAAAACGGTTCACAAGCCACAGTTAAAAAGAACCAAAGTTCCTTGTCGGGACGCGGGTGGCGCTGTGGGTAAAACCTCAGCGCCTAGGACTTGCCGATCGTCAGGTCGGCGGTTCGAATCCCCTGCTCCTGCCAACCTAGCAGTTCGAAAGCACTCCCGGGTGCAAGTAGATAAATAGGGACCGCTTACTAGCGGGAAGGTAAACGGCGTTCCGTGTGCTGCGCTGGCTCGCCAGATGCAGCTTGTCACGCTGGCCACGTGACCCGGAAGTGTCTGCGGACAGCGCTGGCTCCCAGCCTATAGAGTGAGATGAGCGCACAACCCTAGAGTCTGGCAAGACTGGCCCGTACGGGTACCTTTACCTTTACCTTTACCTTACACACAACTTGATTGTAGAAAAACACACAACAACCTCAAAAAGGTTCACAAGCCACAGTTAAAAAGAACCAAAGTTCCTCAGCTAACAACAAGCTATGGTTTCAGATCATGGTTTATTGGCAGGAAGAAAACCACGGTTCAGCTACTGTGTAATGTTTGCATATAACATTAACCCGTGGTTTAATAAACCCTGGTTTAGCACAAACCATGGCTTAGCATTATGTGTGAATGGAGCCATTATGTGAACAGATGCACCGAGGGCAAGGAATCAGTTTCTGCACACCTAGGGACGCTTCACAGAAATGCTTGAATCAGCCTTGCGTTCGCATCAGATCAGAGTCACTGTGCTGGCTGCGCACAGAGATAATATGTTTTTCTTGCAACGTAAACTCTTTCTGCACGTCCCAGGGTAGAGGCATTTATTTGTCAGTCGTGAAGGTGCATCTGGTGGGAGCAAACTTTCCTCTGAGAAGCTCTTTGCTGGAAGCCGGGGTGTGTGTGGAGAGATGGGAAAAAGAAAGAAAGAAAAACATCTTTGCACCATGAAAACAAACATCTCTTCTCTGCCCTGACCAAGCCCACAGAACAAGTGTTTGACTGAGAACAGCTGCAGCACAGAAGCCTCGTTCTCCAAACAAGGATGGTTTAAATTAGTCAGATTTGGGCTAATTAAAAGCCTATAAAGATATAATTGAAAGAACGGAGGCCGAGCTGCATTAAATTAGGCTGCCAGCCGCCTTTGAAAGTGTGGATCGGTGCTATCAGCTAACCGGAGCAGAGAACGGGCCTTTGCTTCCTGAATGCGCAAGCAGAGATGTGGTCCCACGATGATTTTCAATTTCCATACGGGAGCAAGCGAAGAATTGAACAGGGGGTGTCCTGAGGGATTGCGTTTGAATATATAAACAGCCAGGTCCTTTGAGGTAACCGGGGAGTGGTAAGAATCTGCTAAGTTGAGCAGAGGGGGGATGGAATTCCATACCCTCCAACATTCCTCAGATGAAAATAGGGACATTTCCCATTCTTCCAAACTGACCCCCCATTTTTGTGCAGAGCACTAACTCTCAGAAGAAGGGCGAGGGCAAACACCCCCACCCCAATTTAATTTAATTTAATTCTTTGGTAGATCTGCAAGAAGAAAAACTCACGCCAATAAATAAATTTTAGCAAGGGGCAAAATTAGACACAGGTGCTGAAAGCATTTTTAAAAAAATAAAATAAAAATAAAAATTAATTGTGTTCTGCTCTGCTCCCCCATTTCTTCCTGCCTCCCAGAGCTGGAGAGTTATGTGGGGCTGTGCCAGCCTCTTCTCCAGCAACTGCTACTAGCTGCTTTGTCTTTAGTCATAATTTTATTGTTTGATTATTTTTGTAAACTGATTTGAGGTTGTTGGGTTCTTGTTTTTTTACAGTTAAGCGGTATATAGATTTCATGAAATAAGATAAACAAGCAATAAATAAATGATATTAATGGTATCGCCACTGGTTTCTCAGGGGAGCTGTGTGTGATGAAGGTTTTGTTGGCAGGTTAAAGGCAGACGAGAGAAAGCCCTTTACACAGCGCATGGTTAACCTGTGGAACTCACTCCCACTTGAAAGAGGATTGGACAAATTCATGGAAAAGGAGGGGGCTATCCATGGCTCCTAGCCGGAAATGATTTATAATGAAATGAAGAAGATGTTTAAAATAACTTTTATTTAAAAACCAAAAGCTTTCCTACTAGGCATTATAGGAGTGGATATACCAGGAGCACAAAAGGACTTATTCAAGTACGCAACCACAGCGCCATGAATACTGTTAGCACAGCATTGGAAAGAAGAAGGTGTCCCACCAGCCAAAGAAGATTGGCAAGTCAAATTGATGGAATGTGCTGAAATGGCAAAATTGACATTAAAATTAAGAGGAAGAGACGACAACGAATTTAAGGAAGAATGGAAGGACTTTATTGCATATATACAGAAGCAATGTACACAGGTTAATACATTGGCAGGATTCTAGAACTAACAAATAATGGAAAGAGGGAAGGGACTAGGGGAAGTTTGGCTTCCGAATGGTGTCCCTGCAAACCGGAACACTCACTTCCGGGTTTCCATAGTTCGGGAGCTGATTTGTTCAGCAACTAAGCCGTCCGAGAACCAAGGTACCACTGTATTTTATTTAAACCACTTGGGAGGTTTGGGGTGGGTGAGTTCTTGTTAATTAAGCAGTGAATAAATCTTGTTACGTTAAGATGAATAAAATTATAGGGATAAGAATAGCCTGGAGCCGGGCTCCTCCCTTGGCCTTCATCCCGTTCCCAGTGCTTTGGGGGCCCGCCAGTCAAGCAAGAAGGAGGAAGTTGACAGGATGAGCAAATTCTCTGGGGGGGAAACCACCGGTCCCTACCCCACACAGCTGGAAAAGTTGAGCTGGGATGCTCAGCCGAGGGACTTTTCTGTGGTTGTCCCACTCTTGAGGTGATTGGGAAATGACTCACGGACTTGGGTAGCAGGGCTCCTTCTCTTTCCTTGAAGCCCAGGAGGAGAACGTTTCAAACACACTAAGCACCCAGCCAACCCCACCCCAAGTCGCCCTCCCCTTCCGCTGCCAGTCAGTCCTCCTGAGTGACTCACCCTGCAGGATTTATTTTAGAGCTGAGGTCAGGAATAGAAGTCTTTGGGAGCTGAGGTGCCCCTTTGAAGCGCAGCCAAAACCCTTCTCTGGCCTGGATGAGGGAGGCAGGAAGTCTCATGAGATTAGGCAGCCGAGCAAGATTTACAGCCTCTCCCGGTTCGCAGCACTACAGAACAGCTTTTCTTGTGCTGAACCGCAGCGCTGCCAGCTTTGCAGCCGAGAAAGGAGCGCTGCAGCACAGGGGCGCAAAAAATAAAATAAAATAAATTCCTGGGGTGAGCGATGCTGGCTTTAAAAATCTGCTAACGTAGCCGGTTAGCCATGACCTTGGAAGGTCATGGCCATCCAAAAGAGGGGTCCCCTGATTTGGTAAAGGTAAAGGGACCCCTGACCATTAGGTCCAGTTGTGGCTGACTCTGGGGTTGCGGCTCTCATCTCACTTTACTGGCCGAGGGAGCCAGCGTACAGCTTCCAGGTCATGTGGCCAGCATGACTAAGCCGCTTCTGGCGAACCAGAGCAGCACACGGAAAAGCTGTTTACCTTCCCGCCAGAGTGGTACCTATTTATCTACTTGCACTTTGATGTGCTTTCAAACTGCTAGGTTGGCAGGAGCAGGGACTGAGCAATGGGAGCTCACCCCGTCACGGGGATTCGAGCCGCCGACCTTCCGTTCGGCAAGTCCTAGGCTCTGTGGCTTAACCCACAGTGCCACTCTCGTCCCCTCCCTGATTTGGTACTTGTGGGAAATGTTGAAGGCTGGAATCAGCCTTCCACCCTTCACTGCCCACCACCTACATCTCACTGGTTAATGGTCAGGGGTGTGTGGAAATTGTAGGCCAGCAATATCTGGAGCAAATCCTAGGGGCAGAGGTGTCTTTGGTCTCCTCAATATTTGTTGGCATGAACACGACATCACACCTCTGTCATGTGCATGACGCCTGGGTCTTGTGCATGATGTCACGCTCATGCAGTGCACCCCCCAAAAAAATATTGGGTGCAAGACAGTGCCTCTGACCGCAGGTGTTCTCCAGCCCCTGCTTTGAAGGTTAAAAGAGCAAGGCTGGGAGGAGAAATCAGGTTGCTTATCCAACCCACAAGTAGAGCAACACTGGTCTAAAATACAGGGCATGGCTAAGAGAGCCAGCATGGTGTAGTTGTTAAGAGCATTAAACCATAATCTGGGAGGCTAGGGTTCGAATCCCCACTTGTCCTTGAAGCTCACTGGGTGACCTTGGGCCAGTCGCCGCTTCTCTCAGACTAATCTACCTCGCAGGGTTATTGTGGGGATAAAACGGGGTGGAGGAGAGCCTTGTATCTATGGGCTACTTTTCAAATGAGCCTGCATTTTAAATTGCATTTTAACGTGTATTTTAATTTGGCCCCCCCCCCAATTATGTTTTTACTGTAATTTTACTGGTGTTAGCCGCCCTGAGCCCAGTTCTGGCAGGGGAGGGCGGGGTATAAATAAAAATTATTATTATTATTATTATTATCATTATTATTATTATTATTATTATTATATGCCACCTTGAGCTCCTTGGAGGAAAGGTGGGATGGAAATGCAACAGAAAAATAAGAATAATACCCACGACAGCAACCATTAACTGCAGGCAAAATTTAATCACAATAGCCAGGTTTGCTATAGCTCAGGCAGGTGCAAATTTCCTCTTCTAGTTATTCATTTATTATTATTTATTTCTAGACTGGTTTTCTGGAATACTAGGCGTGAAACAAACAAACAAAGCCACGGAAGTGCTCTCCCCCACGTATACGCTCATAACTTTGGCATTTTCTGGTTATAGGTTACTCTCTAATAATAGCAGCGTGTTGGCAAAGTCGCAGGCGATCGGCTACAATTTTCCCTCTTTAAAATGCCAGATCAAGCAGCAACTACCATATCCTGCTATAAATGGCCCATAGCTGGCTGCAGTGTATTTTCCTGCCTGGCACAATTCAACAGGTGAAGCTCGCCAGGATTGCAAAGGCTTTACTAGTTGAATTTATTCCTATTTTGCAGATTATTTGGGTGTGTGTGTGTGTGTGTGTGTGTGTGTGTCCACTTCTGTTTCCATTGCTTCTTCTGCATTCCGGTCTTTTCCCAGGGGAGCCCTCTAAGGCAGAAACTCACACCTTCTCCAAAGCCATTAACGCCTCATTAACACCCAGGCAGGAGTCTGTGTGATCCCTTCAGCATCCTTCCTGGCTTCTTAGTCCTTGAGCCTCAGCGAATGGGCTCTCCTGCTTTCCTCCTCTGCAAATCCAGATGCCAAGATTTGCTACCTGGCAGCTGGATGTCTCTGCCTCAGTTTTCCCCGTCTGAGAAATGGGAGAAAATAACCCTGACTCGCCCTGCAGAACTGTTGTAAGGATCGCAGCAGAGCCTGGGTACTGGCATTTTTGGACTCCAACACCCATCATCCCCGGCCATTGGCCATGCTAATTGGGGTTGATGGGAGTTGGGAGTCCAACAAAGTAGGTTAGCCACTCCTGAGCTAAACAGTGAAGACAAAGGTAAAGGGACCCCTGACCGTTAGGTCCAGTCGTGGGCGACTCTGGGGTTGCGGCGCTCATCTCGCTTTATTGGCTGAGGGAGCCGGTGTACAGCTTCTGGGTCATGTGGCCAGCATGACTAAGCCGCTTCTGGCGAACCAGAGCAGCGCACGGAAACGCCGTTTACCTTCCCGCCTGAGTGGTACCTATTTATCTACTTGCACTTTGACCTGCTTTCGAACTGCTAGGTTGGCAGGAGCAGGGACCGAGCAATGGGAGCTCACCCTGTCGCGGGGATTCGAACCACTGACCTTCTGATTGGCAAGTCCTAGGCTCTGTGGTTTAACCCACAGCGCCACCCGCATCCCTACAGTGAAGACAGCTGGATTGCAAATATATTTCCATCACTTTCCAAATCCATGTATCATGTTGTTGTTTAGTCGTTTAGTTGTGTCTGACTCTTCGTGACCCCGTGGACCAGAGCACGCCAGGCACTTCTGTCTTCCACTGCCTCCCCCAGTTTGGTCAAACTCATGCTGGTAGCTTCGAGAATACTGTCCAACCATCTTGTCCTCTGTCGTCCCCTTCTCCTTGTGCCCTCCATCTTTCCCAACATCAGGGTCTTTTCCAGGGAGTCTTCTCTTCTCATGAGGTGGCCAAAGTACTGGAGCCTCAGCTTCAGGATCTGTCATTCCAGTGAGCACTCAGGGCTGATTTCCTTCAGAATGGATAGATTTGATCTTCTTGCAGTACATGGGACTCTCAAGAGTCTCCTCCAGCACCATAATTCAAAAGCATCAATTCTTCGGCGATCAGTCTTCTTTATGGTCCAGCTCTCACTTCCGTACATCACTACTGGGAAAGCCATAGCTTTAACTATACGGACCTTTGTTGGCAAGGTGATGTCTCTGCTTTTTAAGATGCTGTCTAGGGTTGTCATTGCTTTTCTCCGAAGAAGCAGGAGTTTTTTAAATTTTGTGGCTGCTGTCACCATCTGCAGTGATCATGGAGCCCAAGAAAGTAAAATCTCTCACTGCCTCCATTTCTTCCCCTTCTATCTGCCAGGAGGTGATGGGACCAGTGGCCATGATCTTCGTTTTTTTGATGTTGAGCTTCAGACCATATTTTGCGCTCTCCTCTTTCACCCTCATTAGAAGGTTCTTTAATTCCTCCTCACTTTCTGCCATCAAGGTTGTGTCATCTGCAACTTCATGTATCATAGAACCATAGAATTGTAGAGTCTAGTCCAACCCCCTGCAATGTAGGAAACTTTGGCCTGACGTGGGGCTCCAACCCGCTATCCTGAGATTAAGAGTTAGCTTTATATCTGAATGTTCCCTGAATATGGAAAGTAAGCGTGTCAGGGTTTCTCCCTCAGCTTTCTCCCTGATCTGCTACTTTTCTATGTGCAGGGAGATTTCGTTTTGATTATGCAGGAACGTTCTGAAGTGGCCACGTGATTTATCTGCCCCTGGAGATCGTCTCTGAGACCTGCGAAGTGAAGGAACGCAAACCTCAGGCTCCCTTTATGTGAAATGCAAATTTATTTACAGCCCTCCTTTGAAAAGCGCTTCCGAACAGCAGCCTCCTAGACAGGAAAAACAAAACACTAGATATTCCCACGTGGAGAACAAGCAGCTGCCACCGACTTCCATAATAAATTAACACTCAATGCAATGCAAGAAGCGTACTGGGGAATATAATGTCAAAGTAGCACCCGGGGAACTAAAGGGATTCCCACCCCACAAAGCTAACAATTAGCTTTATTAGGATAAAAACCCAAGGTCGCCCCACGCAGCAGAACAGCCAGATCGCTGCAGATGGGAACGGAATTGGGATTTTTTGCACTCTGTTTGCGATAGGCGAGTATGAGCTGAGCCCGGCTGCAGTGACACCAATCACTAGAAGGCTTTCGACAGCACTGGCTGGGATCCAAAGACCTTTGCACAGAGCACTCAGTGGCGCGTGCACTGCTGCACATGAGGAGCCAAACAGACGACAGTGCTCAGCACCAGTTGGAAGTCGGGGCCCAGATCCCTTGGCCCACAAAGAGTTGAGCGCTGCAGCCCAGCTGAGCTCCCCGACCGACTGTGGGGCAGGAAGCCCTTCGGAGGCAAGCGATTCACCCCACACTGGCTTCACAGGCATGAAAAGGTCATCCCCACTATGCGTTTGCGCATGCACGGGTCGCGATTCGCCGCTTTTGTGCATGCGCGTGATGTCATTTTGAGTGTTTGCGCATGCGCGAGCAGCGAAACCTGGAAGTAACCCTTTCTGGAAGTAACTAATTGGCTTTAGTTGAAAAAGCATTGAGAATTGTGTAATATAGATTTGGGTAAAGAGCAAAATTTAGGGTCAAAATTGAGTTAAGGGGAGTTAAAGTTTTGAAAGAGGGAAAGGTCTTGCTGAAACTACAATTGGAAATGGAACACCAGGAGGGAGGTTTGAGGAAGTCAAGGAAATAGGTCAATGAAAGATAAGGATATGGAAATATGGTTTTTTCTTTTTATACATATTTTTTTCTTTTCCTTTTTTTTAAAAAAAATGTTTTTTATCTTGGTTTTTTTTTCTTTTTTCCTTATTGTAATTTTTGTATTGTATCTGTATTGTATTGTTTGTTTTAAATTTTCTTCTGTATTTGTGGAAATCTAATAAATAGTTATTTTAAAAAAAAAAAATGGAAGTAACCCTTTCTGGTACTTCCGGGTCGCCGTGGGACACAACCTGAAAAGATTTAACCCGAAGCGTTTTTAACCCGAGGTATGACTGTAGTGTACCTTGGTTTACGAACTTAATCCATTCCGGAGGTCTGTTCTTAAACCAAAGCATTCTTAAACCAAGGTGTGCTTTCCCATTGCAGCAGGGACCTCAATTTACAAACGGAACACACTCAACAGGAAATGGAATATGTTCTTATTCCAAGGCAAAGTTCACAAACCAAAACACCTACTTCCAGGTTTGCAGCGTTCTTAATCCAAGTTGTTCATAAACTCAGCTGTTCTTAAACCAAGGTACCACTGTACTGTTCCTGGCAACCCTGCCATCACTGGACGGAAGATTGCTTCTAACTGCAATTGCTTTTGGAATGATTTTAACAGCTGCTTTTAATCACAATTGTTCTTAGAATGCTTTGGCTGTTTCTTTAAATAATGTTTTTGCTCTATTCTTGTTTTTAAATTGTGTACCCTGAGATCCTTGGGGGTGAAGGGCAGGGTATAAATTCAATACAGTGGTACCTCAGGTTAAGTACTTAATTCGTTCCGGAGGTCTGTTCTTAACCTGAAACTGTTCTTAACCTGAAGCACCACTTTAGCTAATGGGGCCTCCTGCTGCTGCCGCGCCGCCGGAGCACGATTTCTGTTCTCATCCTGAAGCAAAGTTCTTAACCTGAAGCACTATTTCTGGGTTAGCAGAGTCTGTAACCTGAAGCGTATGTAACCCAAGGTACCACTGTAAAGAGTAACAATAAATAACTCCATCGTCTCTACCGGCCACCTTTTCCCTCTTCTTTTAACTGCCTCAACTACCGCCTCCACAACTGGAGGACAAAAAACATTTCGAAACTATTTTAGAGTTTCCATGGAGGAGAGAGGAAAACACACACACACACACACACACACACACACACACAGAGAGAGAGAGAGAGAGAGAGAGAGAGGTTTCTTGCAACGGGAAGCAAAATGAAAAGCGTTGCTTCAAATACATTAAGGTTTCAAAATAATCATAATTAGCTGGTAGGTGAAGAATTTGGGCTTAAGTGCAACAGGCACCGAGACACCTGTTCACTCCAAGCATTCAAGGGTGATTAGATGCCACTGCAAAGAAGGGATATGGCTGGATTAACTGCTGTTTTTTCCTCTCCTGTCGATTTTTCCATCAGTTATTATTAGACGTTTCTAATGCCGTCTTAACACTGTTACCCACCCGAGGACTTATACGAAGGGTGGGGATATAAATGGAGCAAAATCAATAAACAGAGACTAGAAATATGACCTGCGGAGTCCTGGGTTCGAATCTCACATAGGAAGCTGCCAAATACCTAGTCGGACCCTTGGTTCAACTCTTGGGAGTAGGAAGCCTCAGGTCCCAGGCGCCAAATGCGGCCCTCCAGCCCTTTCTGGCCCTTGGGAGTTTCCCCAGGCTATGCATCCTCCATGGCCACGCCCCTCTCCCCAAGCCACGCCCCTCTCCCGCCCTGCTCTGCAGCTTCCTCGAGGGTCTTTGCCTGGCTGAAATGTGTCCTTGAACTCCAATAACGCTTATTTGCTGTTGGTTTGTGTGTGTTGCCACTGTGCAGTGCTTTGGAGTCACAAGACTCTGTTTTACATTCCAGAGATTCCAGACTGTTGGAAGTCTGTTGGATGTGATGTTACTGGTTTCCTGTTCCTTTGTTTTCCAGTTGCTCTCTGCTTTCACAGAGAGAGGATGTCTTTCTTTTCTGTCTGCATAGCTAGAAAATAAAACGCTTTGCAATGTGGCTCATAAATCTCATCATTTCTGCTGCTTTGAAACTCTGCGGAATGGGAACGTGCTTGGAGCCTTATCAGAGGCTCAGGTCGGTAATTATCATCGGAGGCAATTCTGAAGGACTCGACCGGAGGAGGAGTGGCTCGGTCGTAGCGGAGGCTCCGACAATTGCTTGCCTAGTCGGAAGACAGAGAAGGGTGTGAGAGTGTGTGTAGCAACTAGCCTACTCTACAGGGGTGAAATTTGCAGCCATTGATCAGCCTCCTTTTTCCTACTGGACCTGTCCGCCACTGACATGTGGCCCCTGGAAGCCTGCATAGGAGGCAAGGTGGCCCTTGATCCAGAAAGGGCTCCCCAGCCCTGGTCTGTACTTAAGATGTCAGAGATTGAATGAGAGCCGATGAATTAGCCTTTTCACCTCCTTACAATCTTATTCAGCATCCTTAGACTGACAGCCTCAACCGCCAGTGCAGGAACAGCAGTGTGGGATATTCAAAGAGCAGTCAAACCAACGATTCATTGTTTGCTAGATAGGAGGAGAGGAGCTAGATAGATGAGAGGAGCCAAAGCTCAGAGGCGGAGCTAGCTGCTCTGGGACCCAGAGCGCTGCGCATGCTGTGCACCTGGGGGCGTGGCTAGCCACCCGTGGGGGCGGGGCAAGCATCCCAGGGGGCGGGCGAATGTCCTGCAGGGGCAGGGCGTCCCAGGGGGGCGGGGCAGTGATGTCACCCCACCTCAAGGATGACACCTGGGGCAGGCCACACTCACCACACACCCCTTCCTCCACCCGTGCCGAAGCTCACAGAGTTTTGTTGTAAATTTGCTGGAGAGGACTCTTGCTTTTTGTTAAGTTGTGGGTGAACATATCAGACGACACAGCGATTCTTCAGACAGCTCTTGCTTATTCACAGGCCAGAACAGAACTGAACTGAAGGGTTCAGCCAACCTGCTTATATAGAGCTCAACTACAAAGCAACAGTAACAACTTTCTGTAACTATCCAATCACTGAATGTCAGTTTCAGTTCCTTATTTGCATATGCGGACCTGAGTGAAAACTATCTACAGCATACCCCTGCTAGCCCAGGGTGAGAACTTCAGTACATAACACTTTTCATCTCCTCGCCAAGCCAGCAATGTTGAACATCTGCTATGTCTGAGCTACAGCCCAGGCTCCATCTTAAGCTAGACTTAAGAAGGTCTTTGTAACCGAATTACCATTTTAAGCCTGCCCGGACCAAGCTGTAGTATCTGTTATTCGGCAACAGAAGTGCCGAGTGAGCAATTGTCATTCTTACCTTTAAGAATTCCGTTTGGGTGATTATTGTTTTCAGTGGGAGAAAAAGGGCAAAATACCAGGAGAATCCAGTCTGCCTTAAAGCATCCTGGATTACTTAAACTAAAAAGCAAAAGCCAACCTATCTAAGCTTCCCTTTTAAGCTGCAAAGGGATGCGCTTTGCAAAGGATAATATCTAATAAATATATCCTCTCCTAGCATCTCTGCACATCCCAGCAAGCAGTACTTTTTAATGTTTGAAGTTTTATTAAGTTTTTAGTGTTCTGTTGGAAGAAGAAGAAGAGTTTGGATTTGATATTCCGCTTTATCACTACCCGAAGGAGTCTCAAAGCGGTTAACATTCTCCTTTCCCTTCCTCCCCCACAAAAAACACTCTGTGAGGTGAGTGGGGCTGAGAGACTTCAGAGAAGTGGGACTAGCCCAAGGTCACCCAGCAGCTGCAGGTGGAGGAGCGGGGAAGCGAACCCGGTTCACCAGATTACGAGACTACTGCTCTTAACCACTACACCACACTGGAAGCCGCCCAGAGCGGCTGGGGAAACCAAGCCAGATGGGCGGGTAATAATAATAATAATAATAATAATAATAATAATAATAATAATTACTGACCTAGCTTGCTGTTTAGAATCATCACCATCATTTAATACACTCGGAGCTGGGAGTTTTGGGACTAGGGTGGCGCTGTGGTCTAAACCACTGAGCCTAGGACTTGCCGATCAGAAGGTTGGCGGTTCGAATCCCCTTGGCAAAATGAGCGCCACAACCCCAGAGTCGTCCGCGACTGGACCTAATGGTCAGGGGTATCTTTACCTTTTTAAGACTCAGGAAATGGGTGCCCGGCTGCTTTAATTCTGAGACAGGAAACTCTCACTTAGTGCTGCTTTCTGTGTAGGAGGAGATGATATAGTACAAATTGGGAGCTGTCTCTTGGCTGTTCCTCTCATCCAAGGTCTTAGCACTGTTACATTTCTCAGCAGAGGACCCCTAGCGGGGTGTGTGTGTGTGTGTGTGTGTGTGTCACACACACACACACACACACAGAGAGAGCTTATGGAGTGATATTATATCAAATCTGAAAGCTATTCCTGTTCTGCTGTCTTTGCAGATTTCCTGCTGCCCGTGCGACTGCAAGCCCTTAAAAGTTTATCTTATTCGATGAATTTATATGGCAGCTACAATGCCGGATGGTGTTATACAGCTCTTAAGTAGTTCCATGTGGCCTCTGTAGCCCGATAAAAAAGCATTAATTGTATTGCTAAGGTTGCATTTTAAGCACTGAATTATGGATCGCTTGATGGCATTGTTGGAAATCCGGCATCCCGATGTGACCTTGCCATTATCTATCGAAAATGGCTAAAGTGCCGTCTTGCAGTTGTCTTCCTCGGGCTGATTTAATGGTTGCCTGCGCTCTGCGATTCCCTCGGTTCGTGCAAATCAGTTCTTCCAGGCCGCTCCCTGCATTGCGAGATAGCGAGCCGTGACTTCCACAAGTGCCATCAAATGTCCAGTATCATGTGCAAAAAAATTGTCTCAGATAAAGTGACATCACTGCCACCTGGAGAGAATAAATATGCAAATTCTGGGCCAGTATCAGGATACGACCGGGGCCCAAACGTACACATGAAAAACATGCATGTGTGATCAACACTATCAACTCCCATGTGGGAATGGCCTTACTTACTTATTACTATTAATATTACTATTACTATTATTAAATCCCTGCTTTCCCTCCAAAGGCTGATCGCCGAAGAATTGATGCTTTTGAATTATGGTGTTAGAGGAGACTCTTGAGAGTCCCATGGAGTGCAAGAAGAAGAAGAGTTTGGATTTGATATCCCGCCTTTCACTCCCTTTAAGGAGTCTCAAAGCGGCTAACGTTCTCCTTTCCCTTCCTCTCCCACAACAAACACTCTGTGAGGTGAGTGAGGCTGAGAGACTTCAAAGAAGTGTGACTGGCCCAAGGTCACCCAGCAGCTGCATGTGGAGGAGCGGAGACGCGAAGCCAGTTTACCAGATTACGAGACTACCGCTCTTAACCACTACACCACAGATCAAACCTATCCATTCTGAAGGAAATCAGCCCTGAGGACAGATCGTGAAGCTGAGGCTCCAATGCTTTGGCCACCTCATGAGAAGAGAAAAGAATGGAAAAGACCCTGATGTTGGGAAAGATGGAGGACACAAGGAGAAGGGGACGACAGAGGACAAGATGATTGGACAGTGTTCTCGAAGCTACCAGCATGAGTTTGACCAAACTGTAGGAGGCAGTGGAAGACAGGAGTGCCTGGCATGCTCTGGTCCAGGTGGTCACAAAGAGTCGGACATGACTAAACGACAACAACAACATTCCCTCCAAACACAGTTCCTAGGGGGTAGCCATTTTGCAGCAAATGAGCCTGCTGGCACCTTAGGTTGTGTACAGTTCAGCATACTACAGAGTTCACAGATCTCTTCGTCTGGTTTTTAGAGATCTGTGTGACCCCGCAAGCCTCCCCAAAAAACGATGCACACAGAATTGCAGCGGCCTCCATGATGATCATATTTCAATAATTCTCTCCCCGAAGGTTCCTGCATTGCAGGGGGTTGCACTAGACAAACCCATGGGACCTTCCAACACTACAATTCTATGATTTATTTACTTATAATTCTGGCTGAGGGGGCAGAGGGACCCTACTGTGCTCATGCAAATGTCCCAGGCTCCCACTGGGTAGCTGGCTGAATGGGTTTAATGAAGGCTGCTTGCCAGAGACAATGGCCCTTTTTTTTTGTCAGTGACAAAGGGGGGATTTCAAAAGAGAGAGTCAACTAGGAGGCTTCGCTGAGATGCTGCAGCAACGGGCATCCGAGTCAGGGAAGGCAGGGCCAATTGAGAAACATCAGCATCAGCAGGGGAGAGAAATAATGAGAGCCGGCAGAAGTCAGGCTAAAAGGCTGCGCGAGGAGGACCCTCGAGGGAGCAGAGCAGAGATGGAAATCTGGTGTGCGAAGAAGGAAACAAGCAACGCACCTGCGAGAGAGACAGGCCTTGCTCCGTCGCACATATGCCCATATGGTCAGCGGGACGAGTGCCAGCTTCGGAAGGCCTGTGCTGTTTGTTTTGGGGGGCAAATCAGAACATTGGGAGAGCCCTGTTGGATCCAGACCCTCCAAGTGTCCCTATTTTCCAAGGACACTCCCGGATTTACAGAAACCGTCCTGGGTTGTCCTGCTTTTCCTTAGGACTCCCCTGTTTTCATCGGAGAAATGTTGGAGGGTGTGGAGTAATGTTTGTTACAGGTGCTGAGAGTTGTTAAAAGACTTACAGTCATACCTCGGGTTGAAGTAGCTTCAAGTTAAGTATTTTCGGGTTGCGCTCCGCGGCGACCCGGAAGTAACGGAGTGCATTACTTCTGGGTTTCGCCGCTCGTGCATGCGCAGACGCTCAAAATGGCGTAACGTGCATGCGCAGAAGTGGCGAAACATGACCCGTGCACGCGCAGTCGCGTCTTATGTTTACTTCAGGATGCGAACTGGGCTCCGGAACTGATCCCGTTCGTATCTAGACGTACCACTGTCTATTCCTCCCATGGAGGTACCATTTCCAGAGTTCCAATTGGATCCTTGTAGCTCTGTGGCGGGAATGAGGGTTATTCTATAGCTCTCAGCATCCTTAACAAACTACAGCTCCCAGAATTCTTTGCGGGAAGCCATGGCTGTTTAAAGTGATCTAGCATAGTGCTTTAAATGTTTGGTGTGAACATGGTGGGCAGGCATAAGGTCACCAAGTGGGGCTTAATGGGAATTTGAACTCTGGTTTTGTCCAGCTCTCTAACCACTGCGCTACCTCTTTGATTTCAGGCTCACATTACAATGGTTCAAGATAGGAGGTGCTTTCAGGAGGGCCCAAATATTTCACAGCAGGTGTGCCTATGGGGCTGGTAGGTTTCAGGTTGTCTCAGCTGGGTCCCAGGTTGCACTCCATCTCTTTTGCACTCAAGAACTAAGCAGGAGATATTTTTCAGCCAATCTGCTTACGGTTTGTGTAGCCTCGCCACCCCACCCCCCGATTTGCATAGACCCATCCGTGTTCTGTTTTACGGTCACACGAATGTGTGACCAAGAGACATAAACTGCAAATCTGCTTTTCTAGAGAAACTGAGCCTAGCTGACTGGAATAAAAGGTTTTCGTTCTTTTTAAAATGAAATTTAAAATTCTTTTAAAGCATGGGGGAAGGGTGGCAGGTCCAAGACCAGGCAAACTCGGCCCTCCAGATGTTTTGGGACTACAACTCCCATCATGCCTAGCTAACAGGACCAGTGGTCAGGGATGATGGGAGTTGTAGTCCCAAAACATCTGGAGGGCCAAGATAGCTTATGCCTGTCCAAGGCCGATGCATCAGACACCCTGCGCCACCTGCTGACAACGCCATAAGAACACAAGAAACTGCCTTGCATTGAGTCAGACCATTTGTCTATATAGCTCAGTGTTGTCTACACTGACAGACAGCTACACTCAAGGGTTTCAGATGAGGGTCTTTACCAGTCCTAGCTTGGAGATGCTGAGGACTGGATCTGCAGCCTTTTACAGGCAAGGCATGTGCCCTGGCCCTGAGGCACAGCTGTCCCCCTGCATGACTGTCAGCCATGACAGCTAGATGGAGGAGACGACCACATGAACAGCATCTGTGCACCATTCCTCATCTGGCTAGAGATGTGCATCCGTTGTGCAGCAAAGCTCTTGCTTCCAGACAGATTAGGACTTTGTTGTTGTTGTTGTTTAGTCATGTCCGACTCTTCTTGACCCCATGGACCAGAGCACGCCAGGCACTCCTGTTTTCCACTGCCTCCCGCAGTTTGGTCAAACTCATGCTGCTAGCTTTGAGAGCACTGTCCAACCATCTCGTCTTCTGTCATCCCCTTCTCCTTGTGCCCTCCATCTTTCCCAACATCAGGGTCTTTTCCAGGGAGTCTTCTCTTCTCATGAGGTGGCCAAAGTATTGGAACCTCAGCTTCAGGATCTGTCCTTCCAGTGAGCACTCAGGGCTGATTTCCTTCAGAATGGATAGGTTTGATCTTCTTGCAGTCCAAGGGACTCTCAAGATTCTCCTCCAGCACCATAATTCAAAAGCATCGATTCTTCGGCGATCAGCCTTCTTTATGGTCCAGCTCTCACTTCCATACATCACTACTGGGAAAACAATAGCTTTAACTATACGGACCTTTGTTGGCAAGGTGATGTCTCTACTTTTTAAGATGCTGTCTAGGTTTGCCATCGCTTTTCTCCCAAGAAGCAGGCGTCTTTTAATTTCGTGACTGCTGTCACCATCTGCAGTGATCATGGAGCCCAAGAAAGTAAAATCTCTCACTGCCTCCATTTCTTCCCCTTCTATTTGCCAGGAGGTGATGGGACCAGCGGCCATGATCTTCGTTTTTTTGATGTTGAGCTTCAAACCATATTTTGCTCTCTCCTCTTTCACCCTCATTTAAAGGTTCTTTAATTCCTCCTCACTTTCTGCCATCAAGGTTGTGTCATCTGCATATCTCAGGTTGTTGATATCAGTGGCGTAGCGTGGGTTGTCAGCACCCGGGGCAAGGCAAGTAATTTGCGCCCCCTAACCCGTGGATTTTAGCAGGGGGCAGAGAGCTGCGAGTGCGAGCACCCCCCCAGATGTTGCGCCCGGTGCGGCTGGCCCCCCTGCACCCCCCACGCTATGCCACTGGTTGATATTTCTTCCGGCAATCTTAATTTCGACTTGCAGGCAATTGTGCTGTCCTCAAGACTCCCCCCCTCTCTTACACACACACACACACACACACACACACACACACACACACACAAAATGTACCCTTACCCATCCACCTATGCATGCAGGGACAGCCACATATTTAACTCAGAGCGTAACGTTGACATTGCAGCTGGCAGGACACGGTCCAGTTTGCACAAGCTGTTGGCTAAATTTAGCCCTCACTGCCATCCCACTACGGAACATCTTGGCCAGGAAACAAACAGCCCCTTTGATGGAGCGAGTGCCAGGCTGAAACCTACCATGACATTAAAAACAAAACCCTTTTCTGGAAGCAGGAGGAGAAAATTCTAAGGTGAAGCAGAAGACTTTATCTCCAAATTACATTTCCTCCCCCTGCTAGCTCCCAACTTTTGTTGGCAAAGCATTCCGCCGCTTGATAAAGAACTGGCTCCATCCCAGCTGAGGGAACTCTGCTGTTTCAGCTTAGGCTTGCAATATCCTCGTTCCACAAAAGAATCAGGGTTCTTGGGATTCATTCGCCGAAACGGTCATTTCTGGTTGCACAAGAACCGGTTATCGGGGTACCACATACAACATACATGAGATCTGAAACACTTAGAAAGCTGTGGACATGATTCCAAATCTCTAGATCCCAAATCCCTCTCCATAGGAAGCTATGCACACACACTAACTGGAACTAAGCCATGGACTATACAGCTGCAAATAGAACATTTTAAATGTGTTGTAAAAGTGCAATGTACAAATGCGACACTAGATGGCGAAAGTGAGCTATGCCAAATTCGATCTATTTTTCAAAGCGTTTTTTTTTAAAAAGCATTTTCACAGCGTTTTTAATATGTGTGTAGATTCCACCTATATCTATTTCTGTAGTTTACCTCGAAATGTGATAGCTTTTGAACTTGCACGCAGCGGTTTTAATTTGAGCAGGCAGAGTGTGATATTTCACATGTCAGTTGCCAAATGCTATCAAACAGCATCAAACAAAAAAACTGAACCTGCAGCCAAACCGCTCTTGACTCGGAAGATTTGTGGCTGGATCTCTTGACAAGGGATAGATTTCGGTTTCTCTCGGTTTATCATTTTTCTAGCCTTAAGCTGCAAAACATTTCCACATCAGATATACGCACGCACACAAATAGAGTTCTCCTGATAGACACATATTTGTTTGCAAATACTAGTTCAGGGGGGGAACAATGCTGTCCAAGGTTGTAAAGACTGCGGAGAGAATAATTGGGTGCACTCTTCCCACCTTGGATCAATTCTATGCTTCCAGGTGTCATAAGAAAGCTGCAGAGATAGTGCAGGATAGTAGCTAGGGATCATGGGAGCTGTAGTCCCAAAATATCTGGAGGGCCAAGCTTGCCTATGCCTGTCTTATTCTATACGTTAGGTCCACAAGCTGCACATATTCCATTAGTTAAAGTTGTCATTCTTCTTTAGTTGGGTCCTCGCTCGGTTTCCTGCCAGATCTGTGCCTCTAAGAATTTTGCGCCTGAGGAAACTGCCCCACCATGCCACTAACTCTATAGAAGTGCTTTTAAACACAACAAGCAAAAATAATAAATATATTAAGAGGGGTTGCCTAAGATCATGAGGAGGGGGGGGTATGTATTATCATTTGGTGATTGTTCAAGGTCATAGAATCATAGAATCATAGAGTTGGAATAGACCACAAGGGCCATCGAGTCCAACCCCCTGCCAAGCAGGAAACACCATCAGAGCACTCCTGACATATGGTTGTCAAGCCTCTGCTTAAAGACCTCCAAAGAAGGAGACTCCACCACACTCCTTGGCAGCAAATTCCACTGTCAAACAGCTCTTACTGTCAGGAAGTTCTTCCTAATGCTTAGGTGGAATCTTCTTTCTTGTAGTTTGGATCCATTGCTCCGTGTCCGCTTCTCTGGAGCAGCAGAAAACAACCTTTCTCCCTCTTCTATGTGACATCCTTTTATATATTTGAACATGGCTATCATATCACCCCTTAACCTCCTCTTCTCCAGGCTAAACATGCCCAGCTCCCTTAGCCGTTCCTCATAAGGCATCGTTTCCAGGCCTTTGACCATTTTGGTTGCCCTCCTCTGGACACGTTCCAGTTTGTCAGTGTCCTTCTTGAACTGTGGCGCCCAGAACTGGACCTAGTCAGGTTCTATGGTTGGGGAGGGGGGATATTTTCTGGTTCGCCTCAGGCCGTGAAATACCTTGGGCCAGCCCTGACTGGGAATATTCCTGCAGCGTCAGGTCCCTGAAGGACTTAAGATCTATGATTTGAGATCAAACCTCACCCCTGGCTCTGCTACTCCCTCTTTGCTAGGACAGCACAGATGTTATTCTTCAGAAGCAGCTGAAGTGAAAACACGGGGACACCTGGATGCCTCCAGCTTCTCTTGATCTACTCAGTCACCAACACCCTGTCAACACAAGGAGCACGTAACCTTCGTACGCTCGCTCGGAAGGAGACGGTGCGATGATCTCACTTGGCAGCAACTGCCTGCAATCTTGTTTCTGACTGGATTTCGTCAGTCCCCTGCTAAGTGAAAGAACAATATACAACCGCGGGAGAGGGGGCCAAAAATCTCGCAGCAACTTCCAAACATCTTCCAAACATGCATGAGGTCATACTGTGTGCAAGGCTGTTTGTGTGCATCTCCAGGAGGCCTGGCTAGAGGAACGTTACCAGATTTTGTTCAATGAATCCGGAGACACTTTTCAACTTCCTAATACATGGGTTTTGGCAGGGGACTAATTTGTAAATCTGGGGACTGTCCCTGGGAAACGGGGACGCCGGGTAACCTTACGCTAGGTAAACGTAAAGGTAAAGGTAAAGGGACCCCTGACCGTTAGGTCCAGTCGCGGACGACTCTGGGGTTGCGGCGCTCATCTTGCTTTATTGGCCGAGGGAGCCGGTGTACAGCTTCCAGGTCATGTGGCCAGCATGACTAAGCCGCTTCTGGCGAACCAGAGCAGCGCACGGAAACGCCATTTACCTTCCAGCCGGAGTGGTACCTATTTATCTACTTGCACTCTGATGTGCTTTCGAACTGCTAGGTTGGCAGGAGCAGGGACCGAGCAATGGGAGCTCACCCCATCTCGGGGATTCGA
Source organism: Podarcis siculus (assembly GCA_034642415.1). Classification (NCBI taxonomy): domain Eukaryota; kingdom Metazoa; phylum Chordata; class Lepidosauria; order Squamata; family Lacertidae; genus Podarcis; species Podarcis siculus. The sequence goes on along the minus strand of JAXCMG010000017.1, from coordinate 5,367,903 downwards.
ACCGCCGACCTTCTGATCGGCAAGTCCTAGGCTCTGTGGTTTAACCCACAGCGCCACCTGCATCCCTAACCTTAGGCTAGAGGACCAAGCAAATGGGATGAGGAGTTTTCACACAGAGGGAAAGACACAGTTTCTATGTACATAGAGTCCCAACCCCTGCAATGCAGGAATATGCAGCCGTCCCATACAGGAATCGAACCAACGACCTTGGTGTTATCAGCACCATGCTCTAACCAACTGAGCTATCCGCACACTAACAGTGAAGAATCAAGTGAAAGGACATGCAGATGGTCTAGTATAAATCCACCACGAGGTGTTGCAGAATACCGTAACTCATTTCTGCAGGAGGCAGCGAAGGCCGCTCACCTAGAAGGCTTTAAAAGCTGATTAGACAAATTCATGGAGAGGGCTATCGACGGCTTGTTGTTGTTTAGTCGTTTAGCCAGGTCCAACTCTTTGTGACCCCATGGACCAGAGCACGCCAGGCACTCCTGTCTCCCACTGCCTCCCGCAGTTTGGTCAAACTCATGCTTGTCACTTCCAGAACACTGCCCAACCATCTCGTCCTCTGTCGTCCCCTTCTCCTTGTGCCCTCCATCTTTCTCAACATCAGGGTCTTTTCCAAGGAGTCTTCTCTTGAGGTGGCCAAAGTATTGGAGCCTCAGCTTCAGGATCTGCCTTCCAGTGAGCACTCAGGGCTGATTTCCTTCAGAATGGAGAGGTTTGATCTTCTTGCAGTCCATGGGACTCTCAAGATTCTCCTCCGGCACCATAATTCAAAAGCATCGATTCTTCGGCGATCAGCCTTCTTTATGATCCAGCTCTCACTACCATACATCACTACTGGAAAAACCATGGCTTGAACTATACGGACCTTTGTTGGCAAGGTGATGTCTCTGCTTTTTAAGATGCTGTCTAGCTTTGCTATCGACGGCTACTAGCCAGCAATGCTTCTGAACAGCATTCACTGGAAACCACAGGAAGAAAGAGTGTTTTTGTGTTCGAATCCTGATTCTTGCAGGTTTCTCGTGGGCATGTGGTTGGCCACTGCGAGAATGGGATGCTGAACTGGATGGGCCATTATCCTTGTTAAGTTGTGGGTGAACATATCAGACGACACAGCGATTCTTCAAACGCAGCGATTTATTCATAGGACGGAACAGAACTGAACTGAAGGGTTCAGTCAGCCTGCTTATATAGAGCTCCAGTACAACGTTACTGTAACAACTTTCTAAAACTATCCAATCACTGAATGTCACTTTTGATCCCTTATTTGCATAACTATCTACACTATCCCTCTGCTGGCCCAGGGTGAGAACTTCAGTACATAACAGTCCTGATCCGGCAGGCTCTTCTTTTGTTTTCAAAAGCAAGAAACACCAGCCCAGGTTCGGGTGTCAGAGACTCAGGAGAGGGCTCCCTGCAGGAAGCATCAGTGCTCAAGAGACCTTCTCCACAGGGACACCCCCCCTTCACTTCAAAATAACACAGGGGGCTACAAGGTGCATTGCTCTGCTTTCATCTGTGTGCTATTACCGGAGAGGAGGCGGTGGCGCTGGCAAAGGAAGCTCTGCATCCTATTCCATTAGCAGGGTAGCACATTCCATCAGTCTCGTTCTCATGCCCTGCAGGCGTTCTCCAGAGATTTCCATGCCATGACAATGTCGCATTGAAAAAACAAACCGCCCGACAACACGGGGGCCCCGCTGCTTCCCATCCATTTTTTATGGTGCCATGGAAACAAAAAGAGTATGCGGCTCCATTGCGCTCGCCATAAATCACTCCGTAACGAGCGGCGACTGGCGGCCTCCTGGTGCAAGCTTTCCTCGCACTCCATCTTTGCGTCGGGGCAGGTCAGGCCCGGGCGCTGCTTCCCACCTTCCCACCTGCCTCTGTGTCACCTCAGAGAAGAGCAGAGGGGCAGCCTGTTCCCAAAGGCAGCCTGCGTGACGGGTCCAGAAGTTGATGGACTGGGTGCGGCAGAGCTTGCTTCTCCCTGTTGCCGGCCCACAGCACCAGATATTCAGAGCTTTGCTGCGGCTGAGCATGGAGGTTCCACTTAGCTATACAGTGGTACTTTGGTTCTCAAACTTTTTTCAGTATTTCCTTTTTTAAAAAAATAGTTTTATTGAAAATTTCAACATAACAATTTATCAAAAACATATCATCTTCATTTCCCCCCTAATTTTCCTTCCCCCCTCCCTAAAAGAACCACCCCCCCAGACTTCCCTCAGCTCCTCTCTCTGGTTTTTAAGCACATGTTATTTTCTGCATATCATCAAATTGTAATGATCCTTAATTTATCTCTCTATATGTTACCAAAAATAAATTTGTATTTGTTTATTCAAAACCTGCCAAGGAGAATCAGTTCATTTTGTTGTTTCTTTAAGTACTTTGTGAAATTGAAGAACAAATTTATTTATGCGACAACGGCGGCCAGAGTCTTAATAGCGCAAGGATGGAAGAACGAAGAAATCCCAATAAAAGAACTGTGGTGAGGGAAACTAATGAACTATGTGGGACTGGCGAAATTGAGGCATAAATTATGTGAAAAGGACAACTGTGACTTTAAAGAAGAATGGGAACCTTTCACAAAGGTTCTCAAACTTAATCCGTTCCGGAAGTCCGTTCCAAAACCAAAGCGTTCCAAAACCAAGGCACGCTTTCCCATAGGAAGTAATGCAAAACGGATTAATCCGTTCCAGACTTTTGTAAACAACCCTTAAAACAGCAATTGAACATGGATTTTGCTATCTAACCAGACCACTGATCCATAAAATGAAAGCAATAAACAATGTACTGCAGTCACACAATCAATCCCTCAGTAGCTGAACTGGGTTCCGCACAGTCACAAAAACAAAACAAAAAAAGAGCCGCAAAAACTACAATGCAAAATAAATAGCAAAAACAGACAGACCTCAGCGTAACTCTCGAAACGGAGCACGTTCAGCTTCCCAAAAAAAAGTTTGCAACCTGGAATATTTACTTCCGGGTTTGCAGTGTTTGGGTTCCAAGGTGTTTCAGTACCAAGGCGTTTGAGAACCAAGGTACCACTGTAATGGCTTGAAGGTGTCGAGAGAGCTGTGCTCCATGGAGTTTTCCGACCCAGAGCTGGGGAACCTTTGGCCACACAGACGTTGTTGGACCACAGCTGTCTCCAGGCCCTGGATATCTGAAAGACCACCGACTTCCCTAGAGACCCTCTCAGGTGCTGAGATTGGCAGAGGGGCAGATTTAAGGGAGTGTGACCAGGTCGCCTGCAATGGGCGCCAATCCAAGAGGTCGCTGCGGGGGCCACGGTACAGTTGCCACCTCCTAGGCAGCAAGGACTGTTATGTACTGAAGTTCTCACCCTGGGCCAGCAGGGGGATACTGGCCACATATGCAAATAAGGGATTGAAAGTGATGTTCAGTGATTGGATAGCTACAGAAAGTTGTTACAGTTACGTTGTACTGGAGCTCTATATAAGCAGGCTGGCTGAACCCTTCAGTTCAGTTCTGTTCTGACCTGTGAATAAACAAGAGCTGTTTGGAGAATCGCTGTGTCGTCTAATATGTTCACCCACAACTTAACAAGAATCCTTTCGGGGCCCCCATAAAATATCCGCCTCTCACCTGAGCAGCCTCTTCCTCTACTTCAGACAGGTCCTGTGCCCCTCCTTCCATCTCTGACTGCTCCACCCCTTCCTCCGCCCCCCGCCTTGCTCTGGCCTTGTAGGTGGTGCCACCCCCATAAATCAGTGGCCCCTATCCCAGGTCACTCTCTGGCCCTCTTGCCTCCACCATACACAGGCCAGAGCCCTGCTAAGATCTGAGGTTGCCAGCTTCTACTGTATGGCACAAACACACATGAACAATGTACTGTATTTTTCGCTCCATAAGGCGCACCTAGTTTTTAGAGGGGGAATTCAAGAAAAAAAAACATTATTTAAAGGGAGCGCTGAGCAGAGCCTGTATGCATCCCAGGCTCTGCTCAGCACTCCCTTTCACGAGCCGCGTGGAGCGTGTGTGTGGCGCTTGCAGGATTTTCCCTGAGGAGGGAGAAGCCCCCAAGAGCCACACACACGCTTCACGCGGCTCTTGAAAAGGAGCGCGGCTCTTGGGGGTTTTTGCGGGAAGTGGGGGAAGTGAGAGAGCCTCGCTCTGTCACTCCCTCCACCTCCCGCAAGAGCCACACGCTCTTTAAAGGGAGCGCGGCTATCCCTGTCTTTTGCGGGATAGCCGCAAAAGACAGAGATAGCCGCGTGAAGCCTCCGCAGGGCAGCGGGATGAAGGCTCCCCGCTGCCCTGCGGAGGCTTCGCGGGCTACCCCAGAGCTGCTAAGGAGCTTGTGGGGCTGGCGAGGGAAGCCTGGGTCCCCCCCCCAGCCCCAAAGAGCAGCTTGGGGAGCAGCGGACAGGCTGCGCCCAGCCTTCCCACTGCTCCCAGAGCTTGTGGGGCTGGCGGGGGAAGCCCGGGTCCCCCCCCCAGCTCCAGGGACCACACATTCGCTCCATAAGACGCACAGACATTTCCCCTTAGTTTTTAAGAGGAAAAAAGTGTGTCTTATGGAGCGAAAAATACGGTAATTGTACATTACATAGAAAAAACCACGAGGGAAATGTCTCTATACTGATTCTTTTGCAGCCATGCTAACTTTGCTCCACTGAAATCAGTGGAACACAAAGTGCTGGACTTTGGCTGGATCACAGCAGAGTTTTCTTCCTCCCTCCCTCCCTTTCTGAAAAATAAAAATAATAATAAACCTTCTGGGAAAAGCCCTGCCTTTGCGTTTCTCTGGCCATGATGTGTTCCAGAGTACACTTGGCAAACGGAGAGCATGACTCGCTGCCAAAAGTGCGCCAGGCACTTTAAAGCGCTGGAGTTATTAAACATTAACGGCTCTCGCGGCAGAAAGGAAAGGCAAACAGGGAGAGAGGGGAGAGGGAAAGGGAGGAATTAAAAGGGGGGGACCCATTTGGAACGGCAAATGAAAAGGACCGTTTGAGTTTACTGATACAAATGAAAAGGGGTTTGGATTGATCCGGGCTGTTCGATCCACTTAGACGAGCCAAGATGGGAGATGCCTCCTTCTCGTTGGCTCTGTGCCGGTGTTTGGGATGGGAGACGGAATGGCTCTCGTCGGTTCGCTCTTCCAGAGGTGTGCCGAGAGGAGTGGGTGCCAGACAGGGGAATGTTGGGGGTGTCCCAAGACTGTCCCTGTGTGGCAAGTGGGATTAAGCAAATTCAGGCTGTGCAATTCCGAGGTGGATTTAACGCTCTTGTGGAGCAAGCCTGTTCTTTATCTGCACACCCACACTTCATTTGTGTTAAGGGAAAGCGATAAGGAAAGGCACCAGGAAGTGTGGGGTAAGAACTGCTTGGTGCAGCTATGTGCAGCCTGCCTCCACACATATCAGAGGTCATCTGGAAGTCACCTTGGAAAACTCTCTTCTGAGGAATCTCAGCCCACCTAAAGTTGACTGATAGGGCCCTCCAGTTTGGTGTTTGATATACAGTGGTACCTCAGGTTGAAGTAGCTTCAAGTTAAGTATTTTTGGGTTGCGCTCCGCAGCGACCCGGAAGTAACGGAGAGCATTACTTCCGGATTTCGCCACTCGCATATGCGCAGACGCTCAAAATGACGTCACGTGCATGCACGGAAGCGGCAAGACGGGCACGCGCAGACGTTTACTTCAAGATGCGAATGGGGCTCTGGAACGGATGTATACAGTGGTACCTCGGGTTTCAAACACCTCGGGTTACAGACACTTTGGGTTACAAACTCCGCTAACCCGGAAGTAGTACCTCAGGTTAAGAACTTTGCCCCAGGATGAGAACGGAAATTGTGGGCTGGCGGCGCAGCGGCAGCAAGAGGCCCCATTAGCGAAAGCGCGCCTCAGGTTAAGAACAGTTTCATGTTAAGAACGGACCTCTGGAATGAATTAAGTTCGTAACCAGAGGTACCACTGTACAGTGGCACCTCGGTTTTCAAACATAATCCGTTCTGGAAGACCGTTTGAGTTCCAAAACATTCGAAAACCAAGGCGCAAAGTGCGGTCTGCAAATTCAGTTGAGAAAATTGAGAAAAACTCAGTGGAAGCTGTTGGACTTCCGAGGCGAGTTAGAAAATGGAAGCATGTACGACGTTTGAATTCTGAAACATTAATCAATGGAGACGTTCAAAAACCGAGGCACCACTGTACATTGGTACCTCGGGTTAAGAACTTAATTTGTTCTGGAGGTCCGTTCTTAACCTGAAACTGTTCTTAACCTGAGGTACCACTTTAGCTAATGGGGCCTCCCCCTGCCGCTGCACAATTTCTGTTCTCATCCTGAAGCAAAGTTCTAAACCCGAGGTACTATTTCTGGGTTGGCGGAGTCTGTAACCTGAAGCGTCTGTAACCCGAGGTACCACTGTATCATCATCATCATCATCATCCTCTTTCATTTTTATACAACCTTTCCATCCAAGGACTTCAAGGTGGTGTGCACAGTTTTCTCATTCTCATTTTATCTTCACAGCAGTTGGCTGAGGCAGCGAGTGGCCCAAGGTCACCCAGTGAGCTTCATGGCCGAGTAAGGATTCGAACCTTCGTCTCCCAGGTCCTAGTCCAGCACTCTAACCATTACACCACACTGGCTGTCACTAATCCTGTGTCAGCGGTGGAGTTAGTCGGCTTTATTTGTTTCTCCTGCGATGCTTCCCCAATACTACCACATTCTTGCTGTCCAGAGGGGCTGCAGTGTCACAAAAGCGGGACAAAAACATTCCACGACGTTTGTGCTGTAGAAAGGTACGGGAGTTTCAGCAGGAAGTTCTGGGATATTCACAGTTTGGAAGTCAAAACCATGTGACCACTCCCAACACTTTCCCAGGTACAAACAATATTGAAAAGAGGATTGTTTGCAACTGTGCTGATGGCATCATTAATGTGCTAGAAAAAGGATGCCTGGAGAGACCTTTCATTCATAATTCTTCCTCAAACTGCCTCAGTCTCTTGTTCATTACACAGCTTCATTGTGTAAGAATCTGAAAAGTGCCTGTGCCTGAATTTGCTTCTTTTCCTCTCCCCTCCCCACCGCTTCTTCCTTTCATGTTGTGTCTGTTTAGACTGCACACCATTATTTTAAACTGCAAACCACCTTGGCAATAGCAAAGAGGTTAGTAAGAAAGATTGGCGTTGATGTGTATTTGATAGTCTTGTTTCTTCCCATTACCAAAATACCTATGAAGGAATTTGGACATGACCAATAGCGAGGAAATAATGTCCATTTTGGTTTCTCTCGGTTTCGCGTTTTTCCAATCTTAAGTTCAGCTCTCCACATTTTCACAACAGTTTGCAGTTTACTCATTCGTCTTTAAAAAGTCTTCGTGGAAATCTGCCTGCATTTCTGTGCAAATCTCTCCTAACAGACACATTTGTTGCAAGCCACCCCCCCCCCCCAATAAAATGCATTTTTGTATGCTATTCTTTAAGATATGCATGCATTTCAAATGCACTTTCCCTTAATCTACACCCCTTTGTAATATCTGGCCGGAGAAGCGCATTGCAAAATTCAGAGAAGTATATTTGTCGAAGGATATTCACAGCATCCCACTTTGCGTATTATTTCGGGGAAATTCAGATTAGGCAGGTTCCAATCAAAACACAAACAGCTGAATTTATCCCCCAAACCCAAACTGAAAACCAGGCCCCATTTGCTCTCCAGAAGGCCAGGAAGCCAACAATGACCAGCTGGTTTTGCTGATGTGCCAGCGCTGTTATCAGCCGTGATAAATCTCTTGTTTGTTTTGGCACAGGTATCAAAACTGGGTTGAAAATTCTCTCAGAGAACACCCGAAGGTCAGAGGAGAAGGCAAACACTGGCTTGCCCGATGGAGAGGAGATGCAGAAACGCATTTGCAAAAAAAAAACAAAACCCTCTCTGTGCGTCAAGAACTGCAGCACTGGTAAAAACAAACAAACCCGACTTATCTATTATTTACCGAAGACAACACTGTAAGTGTTTCAGAAAAAGCAAGCAAGCAAGGGAAACAAACAAACAAATTCCCATCCCATCTGACAGCTGACGTTCCCACGTTGGTATGATCTACAAGTCAGACTTAGCGTGTTACCTGCCAGTTCGAAGGATTATTGCCTGAGGTGGATGGCATGAAGTCAGGGCCTCTCTGCAGACTGGTATGATTATTATTTTCCAGCCGCGTTCTGCAATGCGCCATGGATGCAATCGTAGCGTATCGGGCGGTGATTCAGACTGGACCCTCCACACATCATTCTGGTTTATTATTTTGCTTGGCTGTGATTCCTGCGTTGCAGCGGGTTGGACTAGATGACCCCGTGGTCCCTAACAGCTCTGATATTCTACTCGTTGCTCTGATGTTTTCCCAGTGTTACTGCATCATTGCCGTCTGGAGAGGGGCACTCTTGCGTTATAGTGCAACAAAAGTGGGACTGACGCCCCCCTCCCACCCAGAAGAACATTTGCAGCGAGAAAAGTTACAGGGCACTATTTCCCCAACCACCAGCAATTGGGAACAAAACTATGTAAAGGGACCCCTGACCGTTAGGTCCAGTCATGGCCGACTCTGGGGTTGCGGCGCTCATCTCACTTTATTGGCTGAGGGAGCCGGCGTACAGCTTCCAGGTCATGTGGCCAGCATGACTAAGCCGCTTCTGGCGAACCAGAGCAGTGCACGGAAACGGCGTTTACTTTCCCGCTGGAGCAGTACCTATTTATCTACTTGCACTGGTGTGCTTTCAAACTGCTAGGTTGGCAGGAGCAGGGACCGAGCAACGGGAGCTCACTCCGTCGCGGGGATTCGAACCACCGACCTTCTGATCGGCAAGTCCTAGGCACTGTGGTTTAACCCACAGCACCACCAACATTTCTCCGATGAAAATAGGGACATTTCTCCCTTCCTCCCTTCCTCCCACAGGATAGTGCGCACCCCGGAAATGATCTCTTTCAGCTTCTGCCTTCTGGAAGAAGGTACAGGGTTATAAAGACTAGGACTAGCCGCCTGAGAAACAGTTTTATCCAAATGCGATTTTGTTTTAAACGCCGTGTAAGGTAGTCTCTATGGGAGTATATTATATTTAATTATGGAGTATCAGAGTTTTTAGGGGGCTAACCAGGCTGAGATAGCAGGCTTGCTGCTTTCTGAATGTCTGGTGTAGATTTTCAATTTCGTTGCTCTGTATGGGACAAGGACAATAAAGATTATCATATTTTATTGTATCTCCGACCTCACATTTTGTCTCTCCCCCCCAGAACATTTCCTATGTCACCCCCTCACCAATGGGACACAGAACACACACACACACACCAGTGTCCTGAGAAAAACCCTTAATACCTATTTTATTTTATTCTTTGGTAGATCTACAAAAAGTAAAACACACAGCAATCAAAACATTTTAGAAAGGGGCAAGATTAGCTGTGGGCGCATAAAGCATATCCACACACACACCCCAAATCAAGTCTCCTTGTACTCTGTTCCATTCACACTTTCTTCCTGCCCAGGGCGGTCCTGCCCTCTGCCTGCCCCTCAGAAGGTCAGCAAAGGTACCGGTAGTCATGGAGGGGCAATAGGAGGCTTCCTGACAGCCACCACTGTCATTTGGGACAAGCACCGGCTCATCCTGCTTCACGAGTTCGGTGGCAGATTAAACCCTGTGGAGGCCCACTAGGGTTGCCATATTTTGAAGTGGCCTTGACCCTGTATACCTGAAGGAGCGTCTCCACCCCCATCACTCAGCCCAGACACTGAGGTCCAGCTCCGAGGGTCTTCTGGCGGTTCCCTCGCTGCGAGAAGCCAAGTTACAGGGAACCAGGCAGAGGGCCTTCTCGGTAGTGGCGCCCGCCCTGTGGAAGGCGCTCCCATCAGATGTCAAGGAGATAAACAACTATCTGACTTTTAGAAGACATCTGAAGGCAGCCCTGTTTAGGGAAGTTTTTAATGTTTGAAGTTTTATTCTGTTTTTAGTGTTCTGTGGGGAGTGGCTGGGAAAACCCAGTCAGATAGACTGGGTATAAATATTATTATTGTTATTATTATTGTTATTGTTGTTATTGTTATTATTATTATTATTATTATTATTAAAGTGCAAAAAAAGAGGACACATTTGCCGACTTCTGCTTTTAACTATGGATCGCTATGATGACTCTCGTTTTACATAGCCATGAAAAAGAGGACATGTCCAGGGAAAAGAGGACATATGGCACCCATACGAGCGGTCAAAATCTCGGGGTAGGAGAACATTGAACTAAGAAAGCAATTTTCTTTCACGATCAAATCAGTATTATTTTGATCCGTTGTCGCGGAGATCCTGAAAGGTGTGGGGCCCAACGGCCAGTGTCTGCTCTGCCTATTTGGTAATCTGGCACTGGGCGGCAGCAGCACTGGTAGGGGAAAGGAGAGTCCAACTCAACATCAGGAAGAACTTTGTGACAGCAAGAGCTATTTGAAAGTGGAATGGACTCCATTGGAAGGCTGTGGACTCTCCTTCCTTGGAGGTTTCTGAACAGAGGTTGGGTGGCCATCTATCATGGACGCTGTAGCTGAGATTCCTGCATTGCAGGGGGTTGGACTAGGTGGCACTTAGGGTGCCTTCTAGATCTACAATTCCATGATTCCATTTTTATTTATTTTATTTATTTATTGACTTTATATACCGCCCTATACCCGGAGGTCCTCCATGACTTTCACTGTCCCCAGATCACTGAAAGACAATTGGCCTTATGCATTGGCACTCATTTGAGGATTTTGTATTGTTGTTTTTTAAATTAAAGAACACTGTTTTGGCTTTTAAAAACAGAGGAGAACAAGTTCTTGGGAGCAGGGAAATACAGTGATACCTCGGGTTACAGACACTTCAGGTTACAGACTCCGCTAACCCAGAAATAGTGCCTCGGGTTAAGAACTTTGCTCCAGGATGAGGACAGAAATCGTGTGATGGCGGTAGCAGGAGGCCCCATTAGCTAAAGTGGTACTTCAGGTTAAGAACAGTTTCAGGTTAAGAACGGACTTCCGGAACGAATTAAGTTCTTAACCCGAGGTACCACTGTACAGCAGACAGCAAATGGAGCTCAGTGTGCAAGCACTTGGAAGGAGGCAATGGTTCTCAGGCTCAAAGGTGCTTCGACCAGATCTCTACTTTCCTCTCTGAAATGTTGGACGAGGAGCAGGCGGGTGGGTTTTACATGCCATCGGTCTACCTATCCATTGCAGAGGCTATCCAAGGTGGCCCGGGAAAAACCTTCCTGAAACAGACCGTAAAACAAAGCGATACAAACAAGGACAAGGAACGACGAAGGCCGTACAGTGTTCCGTTTTCCAGGGCATTGGGGCACCTGCGAAGAGCAATCTCCTGATACATCTCTGCAGGCATCTGATGCGTAATGAGGAACGGGCTCAAATGAGGTTAGAGCTCCCCTCCTGGCTCGCAAAAGCAGGTCAGTAGAGTCTGCACATGCTGTCTTTGGCAAGGTACAATGAGAGCCGCGTGCTTTGATGCTCCGGGAGAACAAGAACAACAACAAAAGGAACAGAGGGCTAGGGCTACGCCGCCTTGCATCAGTGACATAACCTCTGATTCTGCTTTTCTGGGATTAACTCAGTGCTGTTGGTGGAGAGCTCAGTGAAAACACTCTGGTATCATGTGGCCGGATGGAGGGAAGAAGAAGGAAGCTATCAAAACGTGTGTTTTAATGGCATTAAACGATGCAGATACGATCTCCTGTTTGTCTGCTAAGCAGGCTACGATAACCAACAAACACAAAGAAAGCTTGAATTAACTGTAAACCCAACAGAAGTTTAGATTATGTCCTTATCCTAAAGTGCTCACAGCAATGATTTCTTTTGAAAGATCATGGATAAGCCTATTTGAATTAATATTGTTCCCGCAGCTGCTGAAGCAATCTCATAAAATGAGGGAGCTTCATACACCCACTTTAAAAATAAAGTTATCTCACGGAGTGATCCAAACCGTGTCTACACAGAAGTAAGTCCTGTTGGATTCAATGGGGCTTCCTCCCAGATAGGTGGGATTAGGCTCTCAGCCTTATTCCTTATTGCCGTGTTGTGCATTCAATGCAGCCAAAAGTCTGGATAATGTCAGGAAATCTGAGCTACTCACATTTTGCAGGTGGGCAAGCTGAGCATTTATATTTTAGCCTTCTTCAGAGAGAAGTTCTGTACGGTAATCCACACAAGGACTTCAGCATGCCTGCATTTGTAGAATTATAGAATCATAGAATGGGAGCGTTGGAGGGGACTCCATGGGGTAATCGAGTCCAACCCCCTACAATACAGGAATCCCATTGACTGGGTGGTCTATGCCCTCTGAAATTAGACTTGAAAGAAGTATTCTCTTGTAGCCAGAACAGTAAGTTGTGGTATCCCAGTGGCAGTTTGGATGGCTTTAGACAGCGGTACTTGCTTCTGAGTAAACAAGCTGGGTTGCCCTGCCCCTGTGATACATAGAAGGAGAAGAGTTTGGATTTGATATCCCGCTTTATCACTACCCGAAGGAGTCTCAAAGCGGCTCACAACCTCCTTTCCCTTCCTCCCCCACAACAAACACTCTGTGAGGTGAGTGGGGCTGAGAGACTTCAAAGAAGTGTGACTAGCCCAAGGTCACCCAGCAGCTGCATGTGGAGGAGCAGAGACGCGAACCCGGTTCACCAGATTACGAGTCTACCGCTCTTAACCACTACGCCACGCTGGCTCCCATAGAGAATAAGCGTCACAAAGCTATGTTTGGGGTTTGTTTGTTTTTTTCAGTGCAATGGATCTGAATTTCCTTCTACAGTGGTACCTCGGGTTACATACGCTTCAGGTTACAGACTCTGCTAACCCAGAAATAGTACCTTGGGTTAAGAACTTTCCTTCAAGATGAGAAAAAAAAATTGTGCAGCGGCAATGGGTGGCCCCATTAGCTAAAGTGGTACCTCAGGTTAAGAACAGTTTCAGGTTAAGAACAGATCTCCAGAGCGAATTAAGTTCTTAACCCGAGGTACCACTGTATCTTGTGCAAAATATCCCAAACCACAGTTTAGCCAGGGGAAGGCACTTAGGCCTATAGCCGTGTTCTGAAATTATCGACGACACTTCATTTTTTTTGTTGCTCAACCAATTTTACCGCCTGCCTATAACCTACAGGCTTCAAAGCTAACCAGAGTAACATGTGTGGTCCAGATAATTCACTCTTGACTCAGAGTGAGATTGTGTGTCTCTGTGTCTCTCTTTCTCGGCGTGTGTCTGTATTTCTGCTGCCTATTATTGCATTTGGCCCTTTTCTTGTGCCTTCTTGAATCATGTCCCCACCGCCCTGTCCTATTGGCCTCCTCTCCTACCCCTCTGGTGGGCATTCCCTGCCACTTTGCAGAACCCTCACGATGCCCCTGAGACTTGCCTCTAATTATCCTGCTAACAAAGGCCTTCAGCATGATCAGATCTGACAGCCATGGGGTGGGGTGGGGGGGAAGCACAGCTGCTGGAGAGGAGAAAGACGAATGTGGCGAGAGGAACACATTTCTTCTCCCACTAAGACCGTCCAAGCCATCTCCCCCCATGCCTCTGTTTTCCAGGAATCTCTGCATTATTCTGGTCAGATACACAACACTTTATAAATCGTTTCTCTCCTGCTCCTTCCTGCCACACCTTATTTTTTCAAACAAAACGATGAAAAAGAGAAAAGCTTAATACTCTCCAACATTCTTCCGAAGGAAATAGGGACATCCCGTTCCATAATGATAATTTAACTCTTTATACCCCACACATCCTGCTGGGTTGCCCCAGGATATAAAAACACCCTGCTGCGATCAGCTCCCCTCCTCCTTGGTCTCCCAGGACCAGAAGAGGTGTGAAGAGGGAGGAGCAGAGATAGGCAAGACGAAGGAGCCTCAGATTGCATGGGAGGGAACTGAGGGAGGAAGAGACCACACCCTCCAACATTTCTCCATTGAAAATAAGGACTTCCCGTTCCATGATGATTTTACTATTTATACACCACACATCTTATTGGGTTGCCCCAGTCTGGGCAGCTTCCAGTATGTATAAAAACATAAATGGAAGCCTGACTATTAGGTCCAGTCGTGGCCGACTCTGGGGTTGCTCATCTCACTTTATTGGCCAAGGGAGCCGGCATACAGCATCTGGGTCATGTGGCCAGCATGACTAAGCCGCTTCTGGCAAAACCAGAGCAGCGCACGGAAACGCCGTTTACCTTCCCGCCGGAGCGGTACCTATTTATCTACTTGCACTTTGGCGTGCTTTCGAACTGCTAGGTTGGCAGGAGCAGGGACCAAGCAATGGGAGCTCACCCCGTCGTGGGGATTCGAACTGCTGACCTTCTGATCGGCAAGTCCTAGGCTCTGTGGTTTAACCCACAGCGCCACCCGTGTCCCTTATGTATAGTATAGGTAGGTATTATATAGAGTAATGTAGGTATGTTTTATGCTATGAAAATTAGGTAGTGTGTTGTGTACGTGTATTGTGTAAATGTATATGTATATGTATGTGTTTTATATGTTAATAAAAAATAATAAATAAAAAAGAGATAGATTGATACTGTAGATTGATTGATTGATTGATCGATGGATGGATGGATGGATAGATAGATAGAGTAATTTTCAGTTGCATGAATGGTGACCAAATTGAGCTTGGCCCTCGGGAGACTTTAAAACTGGATTGGACAGCATGACAGCAGGTTAAACCTATCCATGGTTCCTAGTTATGATGGTTGCTTGATAACTTCAGCCCTAGTCAGCAGGGCTATGCTGGCTGGGGCTGATGGGAGTCTTATTCCAAAACACCTGTAGGGTGCCAGTTGGGGAAGGCTTCTCTGCTGGAACTTGCTTCCTTCAGCCTTTGATTTGCTCCTCCGGTGCACACAGAAATCGGAGTCTGGTGCGAGTTCAGAGGCTGGCAAGCAAGGATAATGGATGGTGTCACCCTGGAAAACAAGGTGGGAAGGAAAGGAGCCCCTCCACTGGAGCGAAGAGCGCGGTTCGAACTCGCTGCCTCTTCCTCTCCCAGGGGTTACACAAATATATTTAAGGGCAATTAATCACTTGGCACTCGAGTTAAACATTAACACCTTTAAAAGTTTAATCAGGCATTTTATCTCAATAATGGCCCTTAAAAGTTTTATTGGAAGGGGGTTGGGGAGGGAAGAGCTAATTGATTAAGGATCATTTTAGTCAGAGTAGTTTGGGATTCAATGTGTGCAGCAATATAACCAAAGCAAGGACTAGGTCCAAGTGTATCTATCACAGTGAGGTCCACGTTTGTAGGTTGCGTGTTGCATTGAAAAATCAGCACAGCGGACGAAGGCTCGCTTCATAATTCACTCGTGATGATTTATGAACACTGGGTCAGGCCAATTTCAGCAAAGACCATTTATGTCTATTTAAACTGTATCTCCTTGATCAAAATTAAATGCCCCATATGAGGAGCCTTGGAGATATCCCCTGTAGTCGAAACAGACTGTTACTCTCTCCAGGATTTTCGGGGGGGGGGTCCTTGAGCAAGACTCCTCAGGGCCCCCTATTAACCCAGATAAGGATTTATACACATTTATAAATGCTTGCAGGCTGCCCACATTCTGTTGGTGGCTCCCAACAGAATATTAAAAATAGAATTAAACATTAAAAACTTCCCTAAATAGGGCTGCCTTCAGATGTCTTCTAAAAGTCTGATAGTTGTTTATTTCCTTGACATCTGATGGAAGGGCATTCCACAGGTGCCTCTACCGAGAAGGCCCTCTGCCTAGTTCCCTGTAACCCCACTTCTCGTAGGGAGGGAACTGCCAGCAGGCCCTTGGAGCTGGACCTCGGTATCCGGGCTGAATGATGGGGGTGGAGACGCTCCTTCAGGTATACTGGGCCAAGACGTTTTGGTCCACTTACTGTTTCAGAATCTTCGAATTGGGTAGTTTTGCCTTTCAGTGCAAACTGAGTTGACTTTCTCCCCCACCCCATCAAATGAAATCCACCTTTATGCTCCTCTAAAGTTCCTCACTGGATTTGACATTCTCATCCCCAAGCATCCCCCCGCAAAGAAATAACCCTGTGCCCCAGATACCACCCAGTGAGATTAAAAATTAGATACCACCCGTTGATATACAAAACAAATACAATATCTCCCTTCCATCATTAAGACAGCAGCACAACAGCCACATAAAACAGCTGGCTCAGTTTAAAAATACATCACCAAAACAGGAGGTTAAAAGAGATTAAAGTCAAAGTTTAATAATAATAGTAGTAGTAGTAGTAGTAATAATAATAATAATAATAATAATGTCTTTGTCACCCTCCTAAAGCTCAAGAGAGGTGACGGTGGAGGAGAACTGAACCTCTTTCAGGAAGGAACTTCAGAATTTGAGGGACGCTGTTCAGGTGGCACTCTCATGTCCCAGAGAGGGCAGTGCAGAGAAAATGGCACCCAATCATTCCCCCTCTAAAATAACTAATATAGCTTGCTGGGGAGTCACTGTGGTGTCATGGTTGGACTAGGACCGGGAGTCTTGGGTTCAAATGCCCACTCGGCTGTGAATCATACTGGCTTACCCTAAGCCAGTCACTGTCTCTCTCTCTCCATCTGGTCTACCTCATAGGGTTGACGCTATCTTGAGGTGAGCCAGGAGAGAAACAAAATAAATAAATGGACACAGTTATTAGAGAGCGGGGTGTGTGACATCAAGCGGTGGGCCAGAACTCACGGTCCAACTCTGCCTGCCTAGCTGCGAGTATGTACAAATGCCCCATTGTTTAATTTTCCAAGCGTTCAGGGCGTTTGAGGAAATGGGTGTTCCATCTTTCAGATTTCCAGCTCATGTGGATGTGCCAGAATGCTTTTGGAATTGGGTGAGTTGGCCGCCAAGTCAGGCCATACATTTAAAGCACTGTGAGATCATTTCAGGGCTTCCCCAAAGAATTATGGGAGCTGTAGTTTGCTAAGGGCACTGAGAGCTGTGAGGAGACCCCTTCGTCCTCTCCCAGAAATACAATTCCCAGAATTCCCTGTGAAGAGGGATGGATTGTTAAACCACTCTGGGAACTGTAGTTCTGGGAGGGGAATAGGAGTCTCCCAAAGTCTCTCAGTACCCTTAACAAACTACAGTTCCCAGGAGTTTTCTAGAGAAGTCATGGCTGTTTTAAAATAGCATCATATTGCTTTAAATGTGCCTGTGAATACAGTGGTACCTCGGGTTAAGTACTTAATTCGTTCCGGAGGTCCGTTCTTAACCTGAAACTGTTCTTAACCTGAAGCACCACTTTAGCTAATGGGGGCTCCTGCTGCTGCCGCGCTGCCGGAGCATATTTCTGTTCTCATCCTGAAGCAAAGTTCTTAACCTGAGGTAATATTTCTGGGTTAGCAGAGTCTGTAACCCGAGGTACCACTATACTTTCTTTATCCTGAGCAAACCATTTTGTATGACTGGCTTTTCGGATTGATGAAGCGTGTAGCGAAACCTGTAATATATCCGGAGAACAGGTCTCGTTTTGCCCACTCGCTTTGTGTTTTCAACTCAAGCCCTATTGAAGAACATCTCATTCAGTTCAGTCTTTGAAAAACAGCTTTGAAAAACTTTTTCATATTCTCCAGTGTGCTCCCCTTGCCATTGTGGCGGCACGGGGTTGCCGTTCTGTGGTTGGACTTACGCTACTTGTTGAACAGTTCATTTATCCAGTCTGTACAGGTTTATTGCACATGCAACTTTGTTTTGCACAAGGCACCTTAGTATGTTTGTTGCTTGAATGGTTACAAGTCTATCTCTATTCTAGTTATTATTCTAGTAAATTTGGTTTTATACTTATAAGCCAGTTTGTGGTGTTGTTGTTTTGTTGTTTTAAAATAGTATCATATTGCTTTCAATGTTCAGTACAGTGGTACCTCAGGTTAAGTACTTAATTCGTTCCTGAGGTCTGTTCTTAACCTGAAACTGTTCTTAACCTGAAGCACCACTTTAGCTAATGGGGCCTCCTGCTGCCGCTGCGCCACCGGAGCACGATTTCTGTTCCCATCCTGAAGCAAAGTTCTTAACCCGAGGTACTATTTCTGGGTTAACGGAGTCTGTAACCTGAAGCGTATGTAACCCGAGGTACCACTGTACACCAAACTTAAGAGGCAAGTGGCCTGTTTTGTAGACTTGCAACTTCCGCTGTCAAAGAAGCACTTCTTCTAGACTGGATTTTCTGTTTGTGCATCCACATGCTGACTGGCCTGGTTGCTGCATAATGCTAAGCCAAACTAAGTACAGTGGTACCTCAGGTTAAGAACTTAATTCGTTCTGGAGGTCCGTTCTTAACCTGAAACTGTTCTTAACCTGAAGCACCACTTTAGCTAATGGGGCCTCCTGCTGCTGCCGCACTGCCGGAGCACAATTTCTGTTCTCATCCTGAAGGAAAGTCCTTAACCTGAAGCACTATTTCTGGGTTAGCGGAGTCTGTAACCTGAAGTGTATGTAACCTGAAGCGTATGTAACTTGAGGTACCACTGTACAGATGTGGCCTCAGTCAGTTCATCTGTCCCAGCCCTGATCATCACTGATGGCGGTGAACTTTGCTGCAAATTTTTGGTTCAGCTGGAGTTTTGGGTTCAGTTGGACGAAGACCCGGCCTTTGGTCTGACCCAGCAGGGCTCCTCTTTGTGCCTCTCGGAAACCTCTCGCCCAGAACAAATCCCAGAATTTCTTCTCCTCCCAACGGCCATCTTGTTTGCCCGTCCTAGAAAGGAGAGCCATAGCAGAATGCACCGATCCAATTAATTCGCCGCACGGGAGGTAGTCAGATCCCGAGACTTCATTCCCGTCGCGGAAAGGCGGGAGGCGGAATGGAAATGACAGAGCCCCGTCCGATGGTAATTGACTGGGACTCTTCAGATCCTGTCGTGTCGGTGAGGGACCCCGGGGACCTCATTTTACACGGCAGCTCAGAGCCTTCGGCAGCCAGAGCTGAAATGCGAGAACTCCCAGGCCCTTCAGAGGAGAGCGCCACTCTCCTGTTCCTCCGTCGTCCCTCACTGGACTTGACATTCTCATCTCCGCGCTGCCCCCTGGCAAACTTCTCCAGCTTTCGTCTCCCAGCGTCACACAGGGAAATTAAAAAGGCCCACAATATATTTCTTTAATTGAGTTAGGGAGAGAGGGCAGAGTCTGCAGAACTCAGAGGCTGTTCTGCATTGGAGACGAGCGAAGCTGCAGGCAAGCTGGGCTGCAAATCCCTCTCAATATTATTACTATTACTTTAAAGCATGCAAATTATTATATAAATTATTATTATGATTACAGTGGTACCTCAGGTTACATATGCTTCAGGTTACATACGCTTCAGGTTACAGACTCCGCTAACCCAGAAATAGTGCTTCAGGTTAAGAACTTTGCTTCAGGATGAGAACAGAAATCGTGCTCTGGCGGCGCAGTGGCAGCAGAAGGCCCTATTAGCTAAAGTGGTGCTTCAGGTTAAGAACAGTTTCAGGTTAAGAACAGACCTCCGGAACGAATTAAGTACTTAACCTGAGTTACCACTGTATTATTATTACTATTATTTTAAAGCATGCAAAATATTATATAAATTATTATATAAATTATTATTATTATTATTATTATTATTATTATTATTATTACTATTATTTTTAAGCATGCAAATTGTTATATAAATTATTATTATTATTATTATTATTATTATTATTATTATTATTATTATTATTTCAAAGCATGCAAATTATTATACATCTTTTAAAGGACACCACAAGTTTAAACAAAGCAAAATAAAAAACCTTCCGAGTGAAATACTGGATTTCATCCTGGGATTTCTCCCTGGGCCAATATCCTCTTCAAGTCTGTGATGTGAAAAACGCATACAGAGCTATTGCTATGCACAGCCGCACCACCACAGGTGTAACAGTCATTCTCGCACAGAACTACACTTCCCAGGGTTCCTAAGTGGCAGAGGCGGAGCCTGGGATTTTCTGACAGAGGATATTCCGAATCAACATCAAACTACAACTCCCAGGGTTCTCTGGGAGAAACCACAACAACTGAAGTGATACAATGAAAGACTGGTGGGGATTATAGTGCTGATGTACCTCTTAAGATGACAGCTGTCTTAAACTGACAGGCGAATGGCCCTTTCAACCTTGTATCATTTATTCTGTCAGGAAGAATGAGGTCTATTATATTTATTTACACTCCACCTTTCCTCCAAAGTTAGCTCATGTTAGCACGTTGTATTCTTTCTCCTTGTTTTATCCTCATTTCATTTTGATTTGTTTTTGTGGAGGTTATCTGACTTTGAGGTTGAATCCTGACAAGACAGACGTACTGTTTTGGGGGGACAGGAGGCGGGTGGGTATGGAGGACTCCCTGGTCCTGAATGGGGTAACAGTGCCCCTGAAGGACCAGGTGCGCAGCCTGGGAGTCATTCTGGACTCACAGCTGTCCATGGAGGCGCAGGTCAATTCTGTGTCCAGGGCAGCTGTTTATCAGCTCCATCTGGTACACACTTGCGACACTACCTGCCCACGGACTGTCTCGCCAGAGTGGTGCATGCTCTAGTTATCTCCCGCTTGGACTACTGCAATGCACTCTATGTGGGGCTACCTTTGAAGGTGACCCGGAAACTACAACTAATCCAGAATGCGGCAGCTAGACTGGTGACTGGGAGCGGCCGCCGAGACCACATAACACCGGTCTTGAAAGACCTACATTGGCTCCCAGTACGTTTCCGAGCACAATTCAAAGTGTTGGTGTTGACCTTTAAAGCCCTAAACGACCTCGGTCCAGTATACCTGAAGGAGCGTCTCCACCCCCATCATTCTGCCCAGACACTGAAGTCAGCTCCAAGGGCCTTCTGGTGGTTCCCTCGCTGCGAGAAGCCAAGTTACAGGGAACCAGGCAGAAGGCCTTCTCGGTAGTGGCACCCACCCTGTGGAATGCCCTCCCACCAGATGTCAAAGAGAAAAATAACTACCAAACTTTTAGAAGACATCTGAAGGCAGCCCTGTTTAGGGAAGCTTTTAATGTTTAATAGGTTATTGTATTTTAGTGTTTTGTTGGAAGCCGCCCAGAGTGACTGGGAAAACCCAGCCAGATGGGCGGGGTATAAATAATAAATTATTATTATTATTATTATTATTATTATTATTATTATTATTATTATATGCCACCTTGAGCTCCTTGG
>JAXCMG010000017.1:5311089-5346335 GCA_034642415.1 Podarcis siculus | reverse complement strand
TTATTATTATTATTATTATTATTATTATTATTATTATTATTATTATTTGCACCCATCATTTGGCATCTCACAAGTTCTAGTGCATTTCCCCTTCACTGTTGCACTTAAATCTACTTTATTTGCACCAAGTTAAATTTGCCAGGATGCAATTGAATCCCTCTTGCAAAACGGCGGCAGTCAGGAGGGGAGGGAAGACTTTGCGGGGAAGGTCTGCGTACGGTGGATATTTGGGCTTTCCGACAGGAGGTTGCAAATGAGACGGGGACCTCTCTCTCCTCCTCCAAATTGTCTGGCAAGCCTTCTGTCACACAGGGAATAGTGGGCTTCAGGCTGCAAGTTGGGTAATGGCTAATGAGTGGAAGGAGGAAAATCTGAATCACTGCATTCTTGGAGTTTAAAATAAGGATATCAAAATGCTCATTAGAGAACAGATGTTACTATTTCCTTCTGTTTTAACCCAAATGCTTTTTTTATTATTTTTTAAAAAACAGGCTGGAGCAGATGTACACTCACAGGGTTCCAACAGCTCATTTTGGCTAGAAAGGGCCATTATTAAAGCTTCTTGGTAACTCCTTCAAACACAGAATGCAAACAAACACAGAACATTTCCACCAAGCTGAGGCAAAATGGGAAAAGATTGCCTGAGTCTGCCTGGAGAGGTTGTACCCAGATAAGCTTGTCTGCTGCATCAGGTGAGCTGCGGAGAGCATTGTCACTTTATCTCCTGGCTATAACACCTGCATGACTGATGGAAATCCAACAGGTCTAGCTTTTTTCTGGCTTGCAGATGCAATGGTGAAAATTCAGGCAGCTGTTGAACTTTAACCAGTTGCATCACCAGGAAATGGACCGTATTTTTCGCTCTATAAGACACACCAGACCACAAGACACACCTGTTTTTTGGAGGAGGAAAACAAGAAAAAATATATTCTGAATCTCAGAAGCCAGAACAGCAAGAGGGATCGCTGCGCAGCGAAAGCAGCGATCCCTCTTGCTGTTCTGGCTTCTGGGATAGCTGCGCAGCCTGCATTCGCTCCATAAGACGCACAAACATTTCCCCCTACTTTTTAGGAGGGAAAAAGTGAGTCTTATAGAGCAAAAAATACGGCATGTGATGTGTCCTGCCAGAAGATGAAAGCCCACAGCCCTTTGTATGCTCACTACAGAAGGACGCTCTGTTGATTTCTGTCTGGTTGAAATTTGAACAATAAAGAACCCAGCTGGACCTAAGGACCAGTTTATACACACGGCAGAAGGGCCAGTTTATACATATGACTGTACCACTTTTGGACTGCACGTTTGAATGCTCCCTGATATAGGAAAAAAAAGAAATCCCTGCATGTAGGAAAACCAACACTTCAGGCAAATTCAAAGCTATGTTTCTAAGTGCAGGGACGTCTCCTCCTCCTCCTCTTCTTCTTCTGGAAGGGGAGCACTTGCAACATGGAAAAAAAAAGTTCCTTACCATCTGTATTCCAAAGTAGTACAGTCTAAAGCAGTGGTTCTCAACCTGTGGGTCCCCAGATGTTTTTGGACTACAACTCCCATCATCCCTGAGCTCTGGTCTTGCTAGCTAGGGGTGATGGGAGTTGTAGTCCAACCACATCTGGGGACCCACAGGTTGAGAAAGGCTGGACTAGAGGGTGCTTTACCAATTGATAAGAACATAAGCAGAACACTGCGAGATCAAGCCAAAGGCCTATTTGGTACAGCATCCGGTTGTCACAGTGGCCAAGTAATGTCCTCCTCTTCTCTGGTTTCCAGGAGGTGGAATGTGTCCATCTTGGCTAGCAGCCTGTCAGGCTTCAGGTACTCAACTTCCTCCCCCCCCCCTTTGGCAGTAGATAAGCAGAACAAAGCAAAAGGAGTCTCTTACCAATTAGAGATTTTAATGATCACAGCGAGAGAACAAAGGATCCATTCCTAGGAATGAAGGTGCTCCCAATTAAGGGTTTCACCCACTTCCCCCCTTGTCACCCACGTCACTTCCGCGTCCTGAAACCTGATCTCACAACCACTGTGCTTTCTGCGCTGTGACCTTATCTGCTCTCCTTGACCTTGGGCTGAGTGGATGGATGCTTTCCAGCAAAAGAGAGTCTGCTAACTCTCGCTCTCTGCCAGCTCTTCTCCTCCTAGCTGTTCCCCATCCAGTACTTCCCAGCTAGTGCCTTCTGAACCACGTCCCTCTTCAAACCAGTGTTCCAAATCTATTATTAAATGGAAGAAATGAAGAAAAAGTAAAAGTACAGATCACTATAATAGAAATCCACAAGAAAGAATCCATGGGAGAGGCATAGTAAAAATGCTCCTGGGAAGATTCAGGATCCTGCTCAGGAGTAGGGAGAGGGGGGAGATTCCCACCATTCTTCCTCAAAGCAGTTCTCCTCAGTAGGATCCCTGAAATAGCCATTGATAGCTTTGTCCTCCATGAACTTGTCTAACCCTCTTTTAACCCTCTTTTAAAGCCCTTCAAGTTGTTGGCCACCCCTGTCTCTTGTGGAAAGGAGTTCCATAGTTCAACTCTGCCCACCACACCGGGCTCTCTCAGCTGGCACCGCCAGCCCTGAACTGTGAGGCTTGGCACTAAATAAACATTGGATGACCCCCACTAATTCCACCCAGCACAGAACTTCTTCCAGAACCCAGCTATGAAGGGAGACCAAAGCAAGGGACTAGAGAAACAAAAAATAAAAAGTGGGGGGTGGCGTTGCCGTTGCCTCCTGCCTCTCCATACAATATGGCAGCAGAATCTCTTTAATTCATCTCAACTCTACAGTGGTACCTCGGGTTAAGTACTTAATTCGTTCTGGAGGTCCGTTTTTAACCTGAAACTGTTCTTAACCTGAGGTACCACTTTAGCTAATGAGGCCTCCTGCTGCTGCCGCGCCACCGTCGTGTGATTTCTGTTCTCATCCTGAAGCAAAGTTCTTAACCCGAGGTACTATTTCTGGGTTAGCGGAGTCTGTAACCTGAAGCATCTGTAACCTGAAGCATCTAAAACCTGAGGTACCACTGTACTTCATTTTTCCAAAAGGCAATTCATCGCACATCTATTCTGACAGGATACTGACCCCTATCCTTCTAAGCTTCCTCCATTCCCTTCTTCACCCTGCTGCAGATGTGCTCTAACACAGAGAGGGCAAAATCAATACACATCGACCTTCACCAGTTCCTTCAGGTTTCTCTCTCTCTTTCTCTCTCTCTCTCTCTTTCTCTCTCTCTCCACCTTCAACTACTGTGTTCTGTCTTCTTCCTTTATCACTCTCGCTCCCCCCCCCTTATAATGTCTGAGTAAGGAGCGCAGGGTGTCTTCCAAGAAGTTTGCATTCACAGCAGAAACAGCAGGATATGCAGAGCGGAACCTGCTTCCAGACAGCCACTATTTTGCTGTCAGGATTCAGCCATAGCACCACAAATTCAGGTTGCTTGGTTAACTGTGCCCCTGAAGGACCAGGTGCGCAGCCTGGGAGTCATTCTGGACTCACAGCTGTCCATGGAGGTGCAGGTCAATTCTGTGTCCAGGGCAGCTCCATCTGGTACGCAGGCTGAGACCCTACCTGCCCGCAGACTGTCTCTCCAGAGTGGTGCATGCTCTAGTTATCTCCCGCTTGGACTATTGCAATGCGCTCTATGTGGGGCTACCTTTGAAGGTGACCCGGAAACTACAACTAATCCAGAATGCTGCAGCTAGACTGGTGACTGGGAGCGGCTGCCGAGACCATATAACACCGGTCTTGAAAGACCTACACTGGCTCCCAGTACATATCCGAGCACAATTCAAAGTGTTGGTGCTGACCTTTAAAGCACTAAACAGCTTCGGCCCAGTATACCTGAAGGAGCGTCTCCACCCCCATTGTTCTGCCCAGACACTGTGGCCCAGTGCTGAGGGCCTTCTGGCGGTTCCCTCGCTGCAAGAAGCCAAGTTGCAGGGAACCAGGCAGAGGGCCTTCTCAGTGGTGGCACCCACCCTGTGGAACGCCCTCCCACCAGATTTCAAATAGCAAAACAACTATCAGACTTTTAGAAGTCAGCCCTGTTTAGGGAAGCTTTTAATGTTTAATAGGCTATTGTATTTTAATATTCTGTTGGAAGCCACCCAGAGTGGCTGGGGAAACCCAGCCAGATGGGTGGGGTATAAATAATAAATTATTATTATTATTATTATTATTATTATTATTATTATTATTATAACGTGCTTTGTGGTTCTGTGCTACAAACTTGCTTCCCACCAGAAATGGACATTTTTCATATTTTTTTGCAGTAAGGAAAAGGGCACGAATGCCCTGCAAAGTGTGTGGGATAGCAACTGCTTTGCACAACACAGATTCATAGAGCAGTAGGGTTGGATTCGAACTGCCTCTCTCATCTCTCTGCTTCCTGCCCAATCCCTTCCACACAGCTCCCAACACACAGAGCTGCAGAAACCCTAGCCTAGCGAGAATTGCACACTCCCCCTACTGGAAGAAGTGTCCTATTACAGGGTTTCCTAGAGGTACTTTTAGCTGCTCAGCAGCAAAAATTTCAACCCAGCTGGGACTTGGAATGCAAGCATATCTTGATTTCATCTGATCAGATTTTTTAAAAAACGACAACACTCGGATTGACTCCTGATACATAATACGCGAACACACAAACACATCTCAGCCTGCAGCAACAGCATTTAAAGTCCCACCGGCCTGATGGAGGGAGCTAGCTCTGCTTTCTATCTAAGCACATCAGCATTTTAAAATTAGCCACAGGTGACTCATTCCTAGGTTTATGAGAGCAGTATTAAATTACTAGACTTGCTCGGCCTGTATATTTTATTACCTCATTTTTGTATCTTCTTTACGGATGGTGATAGCAATGACCTTATACGCCGGGGCTGAAGAGCTAGTTAAACTTGTTCTCTGTCAAAACAGTAATTAAAAATGTTCCTAAAGGGCACGAAACAAACCTTTGTGCAAGAGGCTGCTTTTCTCTGTTCCCGTGAAACCGAGTTGGGGGAGGGCTGGGCAGGGAAGGATTGGCAGAGGTGGTGATCCATCAGCCCCAAGACCCTCAGAAAAGGAGGTGTCCCTGAGTGTTCACATTAATAATTGTGCTGTGTTGGGTCTTTTGCATGAATATATTAGATAAATATGTATTAAGCCCCACTTGATGCAGTCGATTAGAGATGAGATAACAGGTGAACAATAAATCCTGCACTGGCAAGTTTAGTGCTGGGCTTCTGCCTGCAGGGAGCTGGGTTCGGATCCCTCCGCAGCGGTGAATTAGCTTCGTGCTTTCTGGCAAAGTTGATCTCTCTGGGCCCTGGGACTGTAATAGAAGCCCTTCACGAGTTATGACCTGGGGCCAGTTGGAATTACAGTCATACCTTGGTTTTCGAACGTCTTGGTACCCGGACGTTGTGGCTCCCAAACGCCACAAACTCGGAAGTGAGTGTTCCGGTTTGCAAACTATTTTTGGAAGCCGAAAGTCCAATGGGGCTTTTGCGGCTTCCGATTGGCTGCAGGAGCTTACTGCAGCCAATCAGAAGCCACGCTTCAGTTTTCAAATGTTTGGAAGTCGAACGGACTTCCGGAATGTATTCTGTTCAACTTCCAAGGTAGAACTGTATTCAATACTATAGTGGGAGGGATTGGTTGGAGGAAGAAAGTAGTGGGAGGTGCCAGCCAGGGAACCCCCAGGGGAAACCCTGGAGGAGGAAGACTCAGAGCTCGTTGCAGTAGTCCAAGCGGGAGATAACCAGAGCATGCACCACTCTGGCGAGACAGTCTGCAGGCAGATAGGGTCTCAGCCGGCGTACCAGACAGAGCTTGTAGACAGCTGCCCTGGTTACAGAATTGACCTGTGCCTCCATGGACAGCTGTGAGTCCAGAATGACTCCCTGGCTGCGCACCTGGTCCTTCAGGGGCACAGTTACCCCATTCAAGACCAGGGAGACCCCCACACCTGCCCACCCCCTATCCCCCCCAAACAGTACTGTGGTACCTCTGGTTGCGAACAGGATCCATTCTGGAGCCCCATTCGCAACCTGAGCAGAATGCAACCCGCGTCTGCATGTGCACGGGTCGCGATTCACAGCTTCTGCGCATGCGTGTGATGTCATTTTGAGCGTCTGCACATGTGCAAGCGGCAAAACCCGGAAGTAACCCTTTCCGGTACTTCCGGGTCGCCGCGGGGCGCAACCTAAAAAGATTTAACCCGAAGCATCTTTAACCTGAGGTATGACTGTACTTCTGTCTTGTCAGGATTCAGCCTCAATCTGTTAGCCGCCATCCATCCTCCAACCAAAGGCCCGTATAGTTAAAGCCATGGTTTTCCCAGTAGTGATGTATGGAAGTGAGAGCTGGACCATAAAGAAGGCTGATCGCCGAAGAATTGATGCTTTTGAATTATGGTGCTGGAGGAGACTCTTGAGAGTCCCATGGACTGCAAGAAGATCAAACCTATCCATTCTGAAGGAAATCAGCCCCGAGTGCTCACTGGAAGGACAGATCCTGAAGCTGAGACTCCAATACTTTGGCCACCTCGTGAGAAGAGAAGACTCCCTGGAAAAGACCCTGATGTTGGGAAAGATGGAGGGCACAAGGAGAAGGGGATGACAGAGGACGAGATGATTGGACAGTGTTCTCGAAGCTACGAACATGAGTCTGACCAAACTGCGGGAGGCAGTGGAAGACAGGAGTGCCTGGCGTGCTCTGGTCCAGGGGGTCACGAAGAGTCGGACATGACTAAACGACTAAACAACAACAACAACAAAAACATCCTCCAACCGCCTCCAGACACTCACACAGGACCTTCACCTCCTTCGCTGGTTCTGATTTAAAAGAGAGGTAGAGCTGGGTATCATCCGTATACTGATGCACAATCCCTGAGCTTCGCCCCCAACCCCCAGTTTCTACAGTATTTCAAGCCTAAATAAGAGAGCGGCCTCCTTTGACCCCTTCACCACCACCCAGTTCCCAAATGACCTGGAAGCACTTGGAGAAGAAACAGCCCCAGAAGCTGGAAATAAAAGCACAGGATGTTCCACCAACCCCCATTTCAATGTGTGTCTTTTACAGGCTGCTAACCAAGTTGAAACATTCGACCTGAAGTCCGGCCATTAAGAGCCAGGCAGGCACTCCCGGCCTCCCCCCCCCCACTGTGCCATTTCCAAAGTGCTGCGCTCAGGAAGCGCAAGGAAAAGTGGAGCGCGCCAGCTTTTCATGCCTCCCTGCAGACCTCCCGCTCTCTAATGGGCCTGTCGAAATGAACAAAGGAGTCCCCGGGAACCGCGGAGGGGCACCGGCGGGTTGCCACAACTTTCCCACTAGAAGTTAATGAACTTTTAAAAACATGTTGCCGGGTGATCTATGTCTCCACCGCCAGCTCCTCGCCGCGTCCCCGGTAATATAATGCTCTCCGTTCCCCAGGGGACTCCCTTGCTGGGGTTTGCCAGCTGCAAAGCTATTCTTTTCTTTTTTTAAAAAATAAAATAAATCCTGCATCTTCCCCTTTGCTTTTGTTCTTTCTTCCCTTCCTTTCTGCTCGCTATTTCCCCTCTCTTGGGAAGGGGGGGCGGGGAAGCATCTAGTTTTAATGGTCTAGTTCAATGGTTTGAAGGCCAGGCATCTTCAAATTAAGAGCACTTACAGGCTTGGACCATCCATCCATCCAGGACCAGAAGGGGGTGGTTGAGTCCTGGAGGGACTGTACCACGCCAGACTTCAGATGTGGAGCTGTTGTCTGCTCCTAAATCATTCTATTTTTATTTATTGCATTCCTAGCCCACCTTTTCCTCCAGGCAGCTCAAGATGATGCACATAGTTCTCTTCGTTTAATGCTCACAACAACCCTGTGAGGCAGGTCAGGCTAAGAGACGGTGACTGGCCCAAGGTCACCCAGCGAGCGTCATGGCTGTGTGGGGATTCGAACCCTGTTCTCCCAAGTCCTAGTCCAACACTCTGACTGCTGTCCCACATGGTCTCTCTCTGCTGCTTAAAGCCTTATCAGAACAGCTTGATGGGGCTCATCGAGTCCAGTTCCAACCAGATAGATACCAATGGGGAGCCTGCAAGCAGTATTAATTAATTCAGCGATTAATCAATTAATAATCTTAATGATTGTGCAGAATCTTGTGTTGCTCTTTTGTGGGTGTGGATTCAGTGCAAACCCCACCTGATCATCATTGTACAGTGGTACCTCGGGTTAAGTACTTAATTCGTTCTGGAGGTACGTACTTAACCTGAAACTGTTCTTAACCTGAAGCACCACTGTAGCTAATGGGGCCTGCTGCTGCTGCCGCGCCGCTGGAGCACGATTTCTGTTCTCATCCTAAAGCAAAGTTCTTAACCTGAAGCACTATTTCTGGGTTAGGGGAGTCTGTAACCTGAAGTGTATGTAACCTGAAGCGTATGTAACCCGAGGTACCACTGTGATATATAACAAGCAGACTGTCAGCGTTAATCCTCAAGCAAACCCAGTCTGCTCTGCTTTGTTGTGGGAATGCAGCTGAGGGCGACAGGACCCCCCCCCCTTTCCACTTGCCTGCTCTTCAGGAACTCATTTCAAGATCTCCGGGACTGCTCTGACCCAGGTTGACCCTGGGGCTCCTGAAACGCATGCGTCTGAGAGACCCGACAGAGCGCCACGGCGGATACATTGCCCTGAGCACCAGGCATGTTGCATCTTCCGGCGCGCAATAAAAAAAACTGCTCGGTGGCTGCAGGTAACTCCTTCCGCAGCGAGAGTCTTCTGAGCAGCTGTCTCAGTGGCAGTGCAATCATGAGAGCCAGATGGTCCCAAGTCGGAAGATCTCCTTACAGCGTCAGACTTCAGGCTCTCAACCAGCTGGGTTAGGATTCCTCCGATATCTGAAGGGGAGGAGAAATTACTCTCAGAGTTCCTTTGCTTTGGCCTTTATATGCTGGCCTCTATAAGGCAAGGATTTGCAAGCAGCATATCAGAAATGTGATTTGATCCCGGCATCTCTCATCTGACCCCAACACGGCATCCACATGTGCTGGTTTGGGCAAGTGCACCAGTTTTGCAAAACCAGCAGCTTGCACATCGAGACAAGGCTGAGAAGTACCAAGCCAAAAGGAGCAATCCACCAAGAGGCTTGCTCGTAAAGGTAAAGGGACCCCTGACCATTCGGTCAAGTCGTGGCTGACTCTGGGGTTGTGGCGCTCATCTCGCTTTATTGGCCGAGGGAGCCGGTGTACAGCTTCCGGGTCATGTGGCCAGCATGACTAAGCTGCTTCTGGCGAACCAGAGCAGTGCACGGCTTGTTTGTACACTCTGCGAAAACACAGAAACAAGCTGTCTCTACACGTGTACCAGTGTCTGTACGAAAGCTTGCACACTCGTTGATTTGCGCAGACCAGCTACTGTGTACGCATAAAGAGTGTTCTCACCTTACAGTCAACCAGTGTGCAGTCTGTGCACCGGTGTACACACAGTGGCATGTTCATGGTACATCCAGCAAGTGTATGTGTACCATTGTACATAAATAGTTGTACATGTAACATTTAGAGAATGTAGACTCTGAGCACACCGTAGCTAAGTTGCACAAATCAACAGGTGAACTCTCTTTTGCACAAATACTCGCAGACATACAGAAACAACTTGTGCCTGGGTTCAGTGTAATGTGCGGACAAGCCTGTGCACAAGGAAAGTACAGTCAGTGAACCTGGCATGTGAATAACTGCATAAGTACTCTTGTTAAGTGAAGTAGGTGAACACCTCTTTAGACATTTCTTAGCGGGATTTCTGCAGAATTTGTCCTGTCGAAGCTGGTGGGAAATGGGGTCCAGATCTTCTGCCCCCCACGGGACCTTCCACCCAGGCGAGAGAGTTCTGCAGGCACCACAAAACACCAGTTGATAAATGCCGACCTTTGAGAGGCTCCCACTGCGTTGGATTTTACGAAGGGTCTAGTAAAACCTGATTGATTCATTCATTAGCTAATGTTCGTACAACCCTTTGAAAATGTCGAGAGCCGTAGAGCCGTTAAGTGTTGTTATTGATTGGTCCCCCGTTCCGTTTCGCGCTGGCCCCATAAACGCGAGAACAAGGGGTCATTCCACAGAGTTAATGGTGGGTGAATGGAAACAAGCCGTCAGAAATGCATGGGCGGCAAAAACGGACGTGTCGGAGGATGGATGTCGGGCATAGAAGCTCTGGTTGGGTTTGAGGACAAAGTCGAAGGGCTAAGAGCTCCCTTTGGGGAGGTTTAGCCCAGAGGAGAGGAGACTGAGAGGAGAAACGATAGCCACCTTCAAATATCTCAAGGGCTGTCAGATGGAGGATGGAGCAAGCTTGTTTTCTCCTGCTCTGGAGGGTAGGACTCAAACCAGTGGCTTCAAGTTACAAGGAAGGATATTCTGCCTAAACGTTAGGAAGAACTTTCAGATGGTAAGAGCTGTTTGTCAGTGGAACAGACTCTCTCCAAAGATGGCAGACTCTCCTTCCTTGGAGGTTTTTCAGCAGAGGATGGATGGCCATCTGCCAGGGATACTCGAGTTGGGATTCCTGTATGGCAGGGAGCTCGACTAGATCAGAGTAATTTGACATGGAACCTGCAGGCCACACACTGCCTTGTTGCACTGGAGGGGAGAGCAAGGCCAAAACTTGGCACTTGAGATACCTTCAATCTTTAGATTAGTGGTGCCTAACCCAGATTTAGGGGACGTGGGTGGCGCTTTGGGTTAAACCACAGACCCTAGGACTTGCCCATCAGAAGGTCAGCGGTTCGAATTCCCGTGACGGGGTGAGCTCCCATTGCTCGGTCCCTGCTCCTGCCAACCTAGCAGTTTGAAAGCACATCAAAGTGCAAGTAGATAAATAGGTATCGCTCCAGCGGGAAGGTAAACAGCATTTCTGTGCGCTGCTCTGGTTTGCCAGAAGCAGCTTAGTCATGCTGGCCACATGACCTGGAAGCTGTACGCCGGCTCCCTCGGCCAATATATCGAGATGAGCGCCGCAACACCAGAGTGGGACCCACTCTCTTGGCCCCCCCCCCCGAAAAATTAAAGGAAAAAAACCACTGGATGTACATTTCCAAAATACAGTGGTACCTCGTGTTAAGAACTTAATTCGTTCTGGAGGTCCGTTCTTAACCTGAAACTGCTCTTAACCTGAGGTACCACTTTAGCTAATGGGGCCTCCCACTGCTGCTGCTGCTGCGCGATTTCTGTTCTCATCCTGAGGTAAAGTTCTTAACCCGAGGTACTATTTCTGGGTTAACAGAGTCTGTAACCTGAAGTGTCTGTAACCTGAAGCATCTGTAACCCGAGGTACCACTGTATAAGATAAAAAAGAAATAAAATGAAACCTACATACAGCAACAGTGTTTTGTGTTGTGTAGGCTCCTATGATGTAAGTCATGGCCCCCGCCTGCTAGGCTGCTCCCTAAAATATCACTGCTTTGCTCATTTCTATATATAGGGTGCCTACATTCTGCATGTGCAAATGGCTTTAGATACCTATTAGGTCCATAAATTACCATATAGCATATATTCAACACAAAAAACAGTGACAATTTGTTGTTGACAAAGGACAGCTGGACATATAAAGGGTCCCATTACCTTCAGTGGCTTAGGGCCTAATCAAACCTAAATCTGGCCCTGGGCTAACCTATGGCCCTACCAATGTTTTTGGGCTCCAGTTCCCACCAGCCCCAGCCAGATTGGCCAACAGGCAATGCCTGGGCATAATCTCTTACTGTTTCCATCTCTTTCTGTTCTGCCAACAATGTGAGAATATCTGCTTAGTCTGAGACTGCATCTTAAACTAGACTAAAATACGTCTTTGTAACTGAATTACCATTTTAAGCCTGCCTGGACAAAGCTGCTGTATCTGTTACTCTTCAGCAAGTATTCTGAGTGAGTAAATGTTACTTTTATCTTTTACAAGACTTTTTGTCTGATTGTTGTTTAAAGGGAGAGAAAAGGGAGAGAAAAGGGAGAGAAAAGGGAGAGAAAAGGGGGAAATGCAAGGAAAATCCAGTCCTGATTTGTTGTTGTTGTTGTTTAGTCATTTAGTCGTGTCCGACTCTTCGTGACCCCCTGGACCAGAGCACGCCAGGCACTCCTGTCTTCCACTGCCTCCCACAGTTTGGTCAAACTCAAGCTGGTAGCTTTGAGAACACTGTCCAGCCATCTCGTCCTCTGTCGTCCCCTTCTCCTTGTGCCCTCCATCTTTCCCAACATCAGGGTCTTTTCCAGGGAGTCTTCTCTTCTCATGAGGTGGCCAAAGTACTGGAGCCTCAGCTTCAGGATCTG
Source organism: Podarcis siculus (assembly GCA_034642415.1). Taxonomy (NCBI): domain Eukaryota; kingdom Metazoa; phylum Chordata; class Lepidosauria; order Squamata; family Lacertidae; genus Podarcis; species Podarcis siculus. The sequence continues at coordinate 5,334,084 of JAXCMG010000017.1, read as the reverse complement.
TCCTTCCAGTGAGCACTCAGGGCTGATTTCCTTCAGAATGGAGAGGTTTGATCTTCTTGCAGTCCATGGGACTCTCAAGAGTCTCCTCCAGCACCATAATTCAAAAGCATCAATTCTTCGGCAACCAGCCTTCCTTAATGGTCCAGCTCTCACTTCCATACATCACTACTGGGAAAACCATAGCTATACGGACCTTTGTTGGCAAGGTGATGTCTCTGCTTTTTAAGATGCTGTCTAGGTTTGTCATTGCTTTTCTCCAAAGAAGCAGGCGTCTTTTAATTTCGTGGCTGCTGTCACCATCTGCAGTGATCATGGAGCCCAAGAAAGTAAAATCTCTCACTGCCTCCATTTCTTCCCCTTCTATTTGCAAGGGCCCAGTCCTGATTACTTAAACCAAAAGGCTAAAACTAGCCTATCTCAGCTTCCTTTTAAGCTGAACTCACAAGCGTGAAAAAGGAAGGATGATTTTTAATAAATATATCCTCTCCTGGCAACTATTCACATCCCAACAATGTACGGCTGGTTTTCTTCCCAGCTGACTGACTCCTTGCTGTGTTCCTCCTCTCAGGAGAGAGGCAAAGAGCAGAGGAATCTGGCCTCTGGGAAATGCAAGAGATGTCCATACTACTGGGGTCATCCGAGCGAGGGCGTTGCAAGATTTACTAGCACCGACTGCTCTTCCAGCAAAACCATCAGCAAGCGCAGGCCAAGGGAAGAACAAAAACGCCTTCAGCTTACAAACGGCTTCTTGGGAGACTTGGAAAGAGATTGGCTGCCTCAGCAGTTTTCTCCCCTCCGGCCGATTTCATTAAAAAATTGTGTCAAACATTTTACAGCTGGTGATTTTTAGGGAACTCTCCGCGGAGTCAGGAGGAGGTCAGAGACAAAAGCGAGAGCCATGGTTTCTCCTTCTCTGCCACCCCACACCCCCTCGACCTTTTCCCAGCCTGGGTAATTGGGACAGAGTTGGCTGAAACCCTCATTAAACTTTTTTCCCTCTTCCTCTCCAGGAGGGGGGAAAAATGGGGAGAAGTTCTGCCATTAAGGAGGAGCGCCACGGTTTGCCGAACTGCTGCAATGTAAGACATTTCCTCCGAAGAGCAATATTCATGGAGGACCCTCTTTCCCTGATAATTATTATTTTTTATTTTTTATTTTTTTTAAAAAAAACAGTGATTAAGGTCTCCCTAAGTAGCTCTAAATCTCCTCCCTGGAAATTGCCTTATGCAATCTAATTAGCTAATTCAATTAAACGATTGGGAGATATTAATTAGTCCATTTGTGCGCTGGAATTAATTATCAAATGAAAAAGAAGATAAGGAGGGAAGGGTGAAGGGAAACCCATTATTATTAATTTGCAGTTTTAAGTGTCCATCTGCTTTCGCTGGGGACCAACTTGCCTACCAGAGCCAAACAACGATCCCTTCATTTAAACACCTACGGCTAATTGGATTCAGGCCCCATCTGCACACTCCAATATTACTTTAAACAGGCATGGCTTCTCCCAAAAGCACCCCGGGAACTGTAGCTTGCTAAGGGCGCCGAGAGTTGTTAGGAGACCCCTGCTCCCCTCATGGCGCTACAATTCCCAGAGCGGCTTAACCGTTGAGGCGTCTTCCTAGGGAACTTCCCTGGGGTATGTGGGGCATTGGCCCCTGGAAGGCAGTCCAGGAGGGAGTGCGTACCCGAAAATGCTTTTCTGCCCCTGCAGTAAGATCATTAAAGTATTACTGCATATAAAAAATTACAAGCTTGAGGGGCAGCATTTAAGGTGTTCCAAAAAGCACATGCAACTTTCTGAAGCAGGAAAATAGATAATGCCTTGCTGGCTCACAGCATTTGCTGACTCAGATTCTGTGCAGTCGAAGGAAATATAAAGGTAAAGGTAAAGGGACCCCTGACCACTAGGTCCAGTCGTGACCGACTCTGGGGTTGCAGCGCTCATCTCGCTTTATTGGCCAAGGGAGCCGGCGTACAGCTTCCAGGTCACGTGGCCAGCATGACTAAGCCACTTCTGGTGAACCAGAGCAGCGCACGGAAACGCCATTTACCTTCCCGCTGGAGTGGTACCTATTTATCTACTTGCACTTTGACATCTGCATATTCCAAATTAACATTTATTCATCTACTTTAAATGCATACTCTTATAAAACTTCAGGTTATTACAATAATCCTGCCCATGTTCTTATCTTTAAACAGTTTGTTTGTAAATATTCAATAAACCATTTCTATTCTTTTATAAAAAGTTCGTTATCTTGATTTCTTATTTTTCCAGTAAGTTTCACCATTTCTGCGTATTCCATAAGTTTTTGTATCCATTCTTCTTTCGTCAAGACTTCTTCTTCTTTCCATTTTTGGGCAAATAACATTCTTGCCGCTGTAGTCGCATACATGAATGAATTTCTATACACTTTGGGTAGTTCTGTCCCTATAATTCCCGAAAAGAAAGCTCCTGGGTTTGTTTGTTTTTACAAATGTTATTTTAAACATCTTTTTTTCAGTTCATTATATATCATTTCCCAATAAGCTTTAACCTCACTACAAGACCACCACATATGATAAACATATTTTTTTTAATAAATTTTTTATTAAAGTTTCCATAATTTTTATAACAACAAAAACAAAACAAAACAATACCATAGACACAACAAACAAAAAACAAGTACAATTGCAAAATCTTATTTTCTTATAATTTACTTCCCTGACTTCCTCATACCTCCCCTTTCTGTATTCCAATTTCTAATCAATTATTCAGCAAATCCTTCCCTTATTTTAACTTAAATTTAATCTTACTTATTCTCTTTAACTTATCCAATACCGCTGATAACCCCTTATTTTCAAATCCAACATCATTTTAACATCACATATGAGAAAAATAACCCCTCCCACTACATATCACAGCCCTACCCACTCCTAGTATGTGACTCCTGAGATATTTCTGCTGAGGGAATGCAGCCTTCAAGAGTTTCCAAGAACTAAGATAATTTCTCTTAGTTGCTAAAGAGATGACTTAAGTTTAGCCAAAGCAGCCAGGTTAACAGCCCAACCACAAATTAATGGCCTTGCTTCCCAGTGTATAACTAGGCAGCAAAGTACATAGTGGCAAGCGCCACAATTGACTGAATCAAAAATCCATAAGTATTGATTTATTGGGATTTATCAAAGTATTGCATCAGCAGCGTTTGCCACTTTTTTATTTTTTGGTTTAAAAATCACACTTGATCACTTTATTTTAAAGTACATCTTTTAGGTAGTTGCCACAGCAGCTGCTTGGGTCCTCTGCACAGACACTCTGGTAGCGTGAGTCTTTGCAAGATGATCAGTGAACTCCTGATAAGGTGAATTGGTGAACACAGTCTCTTTCCACAGATCAGGGGTAAGGTAACTATAGGTCTTTGAGATGGCATCAAAGGTGGCCTTGGCAAAGTTGCCCAAGGTGGCAGTGCAGCCCCTCGCTGATGTGTAACAGTCTTCAATACCAGCCATCACCAGCAATTTCTTGGGAACTGGGGCGGACACAATTCCAGTACCACGTGGTGCAGGGATGAGACGCACAAGTACAGAGCCACACCGACCTGTTACCTTGCAAGGTACAGTGTGCGGCTTGCCGATCTTGTTCCCCCAGTAGCCTCTCCTCATGTGCCTAGAAGAAACGAGGCTAATTCAGCAAAGGCCTTTGCAGACTTCTAGTGACTGGAAGGAGCAAGGAATTACAGGGTTTTTCCTAATGATTGCCAATGTGCTTCATCTCCCAGTTCTGACCCCTCAGATCTCCCCAGGGGAGGCCGTTGACATTTCGTTGCCTGAAGCAAAGGGTGAGGTGGTACCTCCCCAAATGCCAAGCGGAGACTCTGGTCTGGCAACCTTATTATTCGAATGGCAGTGATAGGACAGCATCCTTCACTGCTCTTGAGGCCAGCAGGCTAGCTTAAGGGGTGTAGCACACAAACTACTCTCTCCTCCACAGGAAACTGCCTTATACTCAGTGCCGGCCCACCCATGAGGCAAGGTGCGGCAACTGCCTCAGGCAGCAGGATCCATGGGGGCAGAACACCCCAATGTAGATCTTTTATTCCCCTCCTTTTTCCTGATGTTAGAACTTCACTCACGCCTTCCCTGGCATGGAGGAGGGCACTATTTTTGTGGTTCGCTTCAGGCACCAAAATGCCTTGGGCTGGCCTGATAATACAGAGTCAGACCCTCAGGCCATTTAGCTCAGTCTACATGCCTCTTGCCTACCCATTGAATTTGGCCCACGAGTCTAGGATCTGATCAGGATCTGGTCCATGGAGCCACAAAGGCTCCCGATCCCGGCTCTGCCCAACAATAGAACCGGCCCTAGATTTGCTCATAGTACCCTCTCTGGCTTGGGTTGCTGTTGTTGTTTTGCTTCCTCAGGGCCTAGAAACTTCCTTTCTTCTTTTAAAAAAGAAGAATGCAAAGATCCCCAGGCATGCCACATTCCATCCTCAAGGCGGACATGATCACAGGATTAGAGATCACACACAGCCTCCTGCCGACCTCTCAAGCAAGAGACGCAGGACAGCCTTGGCTCACTGCCATCGCCACTTTCTCCTCGCTCTACTCTTTTCAGCGCCTGCTAAAAACATTCCTGTTTAGGCAAGTCTACCCAGATGCTTAGAAAGTGGAGGCAATTTTAATCCGTTTTAGTATTTTTAACTTTTGTGCGTGTCCAATTCCGGGCACCACAATTTAAGAAGGATGTCGACAAGCTGGAACGTGTGCAGAGGAGTGCAAGGAAGATGATCAGGGGTCTGGAAACCAAGCCTGATGAGGAATGGTTGAAGGAGATGGGGATGTTTAGGCTGGAAAAGAGGAGATAGGATAGGCATCTTCAAATATCTGAAAGGCTGTCGCATGGAAGAGGGAGCAAGCTTGTTTTCTCCGGCTCTGGAGGGTAGGACTCGAACCTGTGGCTTCAAGTTACAAGGAAGAAGATTTCGACTAAACGCCAGGAAGAACTTTCTGGCAGCAAGAGCTGTTCAAATGTGGCACAGAGTCTTTCGGGTGGTTGTAGACTCTCCTTCCTTAGAGATTTTTAAGCAGAGGTTGGATGGCCCTCTGCCATGGATGCTTTAGCTGAGATTCCTGAATCACAGGTGTTGTGTACTGAGTTGAATAGGATACAAAATGCAGCAGTCTGACTGGTCCTAGAACAATGCAGCGGTCTGATTGGTACACAGGAGCCACCCAATCCAGCTCCAGGTGGAAGTGAATCCGCAACCTGATTGGCCTCCCGGAATTAGCCAATCACATGCAGCCCATTGTGTAAATAATGTATATAAAGCAGATATTTTGGGGGAACTTTCATTCCTCCTCCCACTATGAGCTGAATAAAGAGCGTGAAATCCACTCTCGACTCCAAGTATATTTCAACAGGGAACCCTACAATTCTATGATTCTGTGTTTTAAAGCATGGCTGTGACTTCCCTCCCTTTCTTTTCCTTGTTTTATCTTTTCATAGAACACTTTGAGGTTGTTGTTTTTTAATCAATCCAGCGGTGTATGTAAATTTTATGAAACAAACAAGCAAATAAAGAGTGAAAGAATATACACTGTATATTTTCATAGTTGAAATGTACGCAGGATTTGACAAAAAGCAAGCCAGGGGTGAGTCTGGAAAGGGCTGCACAGATCCCCACTCAATTTCTAATAATCCATTTCCTGCTCAATGTGTTCCCCTTCCTGGCCCTATTTTCTTTCAGCTGAGAGCGAGAAAGAGGGCTTGTTTGTTCCAAGAGCACTTTGCCAGCTTCTCTCTTCCCCAGCAGCGTGGCAGAATGTCAAGCCTTCGGCAAGCTGTCCAGGATCAACATGCGTTCCAGTTACTCTCGCCGCTGAGCGGCACACAAGCCAGTAAATTTAGCCCTTCCGTGGCACGGAGCCCTCAGCGGAGGTTCTTTCTGCAAACAGCAGCAGCAGCAGCAACCACACAACAACACAAGTTTCCGTGTGCAGGCAACGTGCGAGGCAGCGAGGTTTGAGCCAAGGCCTGGCTCGTCCATTCCTCCATCAGCAGAGCTTGCTGTGCTCAAACGTGTTCAAGCAAGGTCTCCCATATGTAGACTTGCACCACCTGGAGACAGGATCGCAAAGGAAACGGGGGTGAAATCAGGAATCACAGGGTGGTCGAGTTCGCAGGGACCCCCAGAGGCCATCTAGCTCAACCCTCTGCAATGCAGGAGTCCCTCGTGGAATCCTGCAGGCCCTCCAAAAGCCAACGAGACGCCTTCGTTTTCAACATTCAGCTTCTGAGTGTGAACCGTATACCTGAAGGAGCATCTCCACCTCCATCGTTCTGCCCGGACACTGAGATCCAGCACTGAGGGCCTTCTGGCGTTTCCCTTGCTGTGGGAACCAGGCAGAGGGCCTTCTCGGTAGTGGCACCTGCCCTGTGGAACGCCCTCCCACCAGATGTCAAAGAGAAAAACAACTACCAGACTTTTAGAAGACATCTGAAGGCAGCCCTGTTTAGGGAAGCTTTTAATGTTTAATAGGTTATTGCATTTTAGTGTTCTGTTGGAAGCTGTCCAGAGTGGCTGGGGAAACCCAGCCAGATGGGCAGGGTATAAATAATAAATTATTATTATTAACTTTGTTTGCTCTGGAATGCAACACTGGCTTCATCAGAGGCCAACACCCTCTCCTGCCGCCCAGGAGACCAGGGTTCAAATCCTGTTCCTTTTGAGAGAGGACCACAGTTCAGTGGCAAGCTGCACGCTTTCCTGAGTTCATGTTTAGACGCTTGTGATATTCTCCGTTTCCATCCTGAAAAGAAGGTGGGATGTTAACCGGATACAAAATGAAAAATAAAACATATTTTCTATTTAGGAATCTTGATAACCTTCCTTCCTTGTAAGGTACTGGAATGGTAAGGGAACTCCTCCCGTCTCTGAAGAGGATCTGTTGAGCCACACACACACACAAATCCTATCCCCTGTGTGTGGAAGTTCAAAGGAAAGTAACCTCGCTGACTCACAGACCACAGGATGGAGAGTTAGCTCTGGATTAGTCATCCCCCCCATTGATGAGTAATGTGCAACATCTGTGGTGCATATTTATGGCACTTTTAGCACTGGGCAAAGAGGCTGCTGCTTGTTGGGTGTAACTGTGGACAGAGGAAGCATTGACAGGAACAGAGAAAGCCAGGAGCGGGCGCGACCGGGACTACAACTCCTTCTGCCTCTCCCTGGGCTCCCAAACTGCTCCACCTTTTAGCACTGAGGGGGAAATAGATGCTCCCATTTTTGTGGGTCCTTTTCTCTGCCAAAACAAGGACACCGTGAAGCCCAGAGAACGGGAACGATTTAGCCGCTCGCTTATCACGTTCCTTTTCATTTGCAATCTTTTTCTGATTAGACGGAGGGATGACGACCGGTTGAGACCAGCGCAGTGCAGGTAAAACATAGGTAGGCAAACTAAGGCCCGGGGGCCGGATCCGGCCCAATCACATTCTAAATCTGGCCCACAGACGGTCCGGGAATCAGTGTGTTTTTGTTGTTGTTGTTTAGTCATGTCCAACTCTTTGTGACCCCATGGACCAGAGCACGCCAGGCACTTCTGTCTTCCACTGCCTCCCGCAGTTTGGTCAGACTCATGCTGGTAGCTTCGAGAACACTGTCCCACCATCTCGTCCTCTGTTGTCCCCTTCTCCTTGTGCCCTCCATCTTTCCCAACATCAGGGTATTTTCCAGGGAGTCTTCTCTTCTCATGAGGTGGGCAAAGTACTGGAGCCTCAGCTTCACAATCTGTCCTTCCCGTGAGCACTCAGGGCTGATTTCCTTCAGAATGGATTGGTTTGATCTTCTTAAGATGCTGTCTAGGTTTGCCATCACCTTTCTCCCAAGGAGCAGGCGTCTTTTAATTTCGTGGCTGCTGTCACCATCTACAGTGATCATGGAGCCCAGGAAAGTAAAATCTCTCACTGCCTCCATTTCTTCCCCTTCTATTTGCCAGGAGGTGATGGGACCAGTGGCCATGATTTTACATGTCCTTTTATTTAAAATGCATCTCTGGGTTATTTGTGGGGCATAGGAATTCATTCATATATATATATTTGAAAATATAGCCGCCCCCCAAGTTCTGAGGGACAGTGGACTGGCCCCCTGCTGGAAAAGTTTGCTAACCCCTGAGGTAAAACGACAACGGAGGTCTCTGACCCAGAGAGTCCACAACAAAGAAAAGATGGCAAAGGTAGAGGAAGAGAGAATTAGGATTACCGTAGGTTTGGGGTGAGAGAAGGACAGGGAGGTTTAAGGCAAAGGTATTATAGGGGAGGAGGGTTTTAAGCCACAGCAGTGCTGGTGATGAGAGGTCAAGTAGGTATCACCAACCGCTGCTGGGAGAAACCCGGCAGTTCTCGTGCAGGTCAGATAATTGGGGGGGGGGGGCATTGTTAAAGACTACCTATGGCCTCCATGCATATAAAATGCTTTCCCCATCACCACCCTTTTCATCGTTTTGGCGTGCAATTTCCCCCTCCCCTCCAGGGAATTTGGGCAGCACCAGTGGTATTGCACAGTTCATCATGCTTTTGGAAGTTTTGCAATACAGTGGTACCTCTGGTTGCGAACAGGATCCGTTCCGGAGACCCGTTTGCAACATGAGCAGAACGCAACCTGCGCATCTGCGGGTAGTGATTTGCCACTTCTGCGCATGCACGTGACGTCATTTTGCACGTCTGCGCATGCAGAGAAACCTGGAAACCCTTTCCGGTACTTCTGGGTCGCCGCGGGACGCAACCTGAAAACGCACAACTTGAAGCAAACGTAACATGAGGTATGACTGTACAACAGTAAAAACACATTGCTTCAGGGAAGCGATGTATAAAGTTCACCAAACCTAAAGGGAGAGGTGAGTGTTTTGACTAGGAGTAGGCAAACGAAGGTCTGGGGGCCGGATGCGGCCCAATCGCCTTCTAAATCCGGCCCCCAGACGGTCCAGGAATCAGTGTGTTTTTACATGAGTAGAATGTGTCCTTTTATTTAAAATGCATCTCTGGGTTATTTGTGGGGCATGGGAATTCGTTCATTTCCCCCCCCCCAAAAAAAAATATAGTCCGGGCTGCCACATGGTCTGAGGGACAGTGGACTGGCCCACGGTTGAAAAAGGTTGCTGACCCCTGGTTTTGACACTGCCAGAAATGACACCAGGGTGCGGTGGGGTACGGTTTCGGCCCAGCACAACCTGAAAGTGGTAAGAGAAAATTCACGGCAGGAAGGTTCAGCATGCTCAGTGTGTCAGCCATGAGATCGCTTTGGCCACCTGGCCTTAGCTTCTTGTTAAAGGCTGCTCTTAATTACTTCCACTTGAAGCTCCTTTCTATGAACTGAACCCTATTATTGCTTTCCCCCTTTGATGTAGAAATGAACAAGCCCAACAACCCAACCCAAGTAGGTCTTTCTTTTCTTTTGGATCTGGCTAACTGTGCCCTTTTATTTTTTTAAAGGAACCCTCCGAAACTTGCATTTGCAGCAAAGAGTTCCAGAACTGGGCTGCGATCCTAAGCACGCTTACAAGGGAGGGTTGGTATCACAGTGGCGATTACTTCAAAGTATTATTATTATTATTATTATTATTATTATTAAAATTCATACACAGCCCTTCATCCGTAGATCTCAGGGCAAATCACAACATAAAAGAAGAAAGATAAAAAATTCACAACATAAAAGCACAAAAGATAAAAAAAATACAAAATACACAATACTGTACAACACAAAATACACAATAAAAGCAAAAACAAATCACTAACTCCACCTGCTCCCACAAATGCATTTTTAAGGGTATAGGATGGCGCCAAACGTTTTGCTCTGCTTTCCTTTGGACCACATCAGCGAGGGCTCTCAGGGTCATCTAGTCCAACCCCCGGGCCAAGCAGGAATTTAACTGAAATTCCTGCATTGCAGGGCGTTGGACTAGATGACACTAGAAGTGCATTTCAATTCTATGATTTTATGATTCTATATATGCCCTGTCCAGGCTTGCTCCTCAATGCAGCGGTTAGAAAAGCAATGACAAACCTAGACAGCATCTTAAAAAGCAGAGATAACACCTTGCCGACAAAGGTCCGTATAGTTAAAGCTATGGTTTTCCCAGTAGTGATGTATGGAAGTGAGAGCTGGACCATAAAGAAGACTGATCGCCGAAGAATGGATGCTTTTGAATTCTGGTGTTGGAGGAGACTCTTGAGAGTCCCATGGACTGCAAGAAGATCAAACCTATCCATTCTGGAGGAAATCAGCCCTGAGTGCTCACTGGAAGGACAGGTCCTGAAGCTGAGACTCCAATACTTTGGCTACCTCATGAGAAGAGAAGACTCCCTGGAAAAGACCCTGATGTTGGGAAAGATGGAGGGCACAAGGAGAAGGGGACGACAGAGGACAAGATAGTTGGACAGTGTTCTTGAAGCTACCAGCATGAGATTGACCAAACTGCGGGAGGCAGTGGAAGGCAGGAGTGCCTGGCGTGCTCTGGTTCAGGGGGTCACAAAGAGTCGGACACGACTAAACGACTAAACAACAACAACAATGCAGCAGTTTGACTTCACCCCACGAGGCACACTCCATTGTTTCTGGAGACAAAGAAGAAAAAGAAAAAGAACCAAAACAAAAAATGCCATGAAATTCCTGCACTGCAGGGCATTGGACTACATGACGCAAGAAGTGCATTTCAATTCTACGATTTTATGATTCTATATATGCACTGTCCAGGCTTGCTCCTCAGTGTCACTTTGGCAGTGGCGTAGCGTGGGGGGTGCAGGGGGGGCCGGCCGCACCGGGCGCAACATCTGGGGTTAGGGCAAATCCACGGGTTAGGGGGCGCAAATCCACGGGTTAGGGGGCGCAAATTACTTGCCTTGCCCCGGGTGCTGACAACCCACGCTACGCCACTGCACTTTGGTGCTGCATAATGCAACGGTTTGACTTCACCCCACGAGGCGTACTCCATTGTTTCTGGAGACAAAAAAGAAGAAGAAAAAGAACCAATGCCAGCCAAAAACCCAGCCTAGAGGCCACTAAGACCCAGAGGGATCCCCTGCGCACAGCTCAGCAGCTGAGCAGAACTCCTGTGCAAAGAGAGAGAGGGAGAGATCAGGTTCCTGGCGGCTCTCTCCCTCACATGCCCAGCAACGGGCCCGCTTGGCCTCAGGCAGCCGCGCACGGGGAGCCTCCGCGGCTGCGTGCGCAGCCCGAGCCCGTCCTATGCTTGGCCACCCAAAAGCAGTGGCCGGCGGAGCGGACCTGCCTCCCCGCCGTGGGACCCGACCACGTGATCTGGCGCCATTCCCACGGATTGTGGAATCTCCCCCGCGCGGACACGCGTGGGAGGGGCGCGAGGGCAAAGCGATGGACCGGCAGGGCTGAAAACGAACCGGATTGGAGGCAGCTGCCAATCTAGATCGCCCCATTTCCTCGGGGGGTGGGGGGGGGGGGGGGGGGGGGGGGGTTGGCTGACCCCCGCTGAGAAGCAGCGAAAGTGAAAACTCTTCTAATTGCTCTGTGTGCAAACACGGCGGCTCTCGCAGTTCGGTTGGATCCATGCTGCGGTTGTAGATAGAAACTTGGGAAAGACAGGCCCGTTCTAAGTACATTAAATAATAATAATAATAATATATAAATAAATAAATAAATAAATAAATAAATAAATAAATAATAACTTGGGAGAGACAGGCCCGTTCTAAGTACATTTAATAATAATAATAATAATAATAGCTTGGGAGAGACAGGCCCGTTCTAAGTAGATTAAATAATAATAATAATAATTAAAAATAACTTGGGAGAGACAGGCCCGTTCTAAGTACATTTAATAATAATAATAAAAATAAAAATATAGCAGAGGCAATCTGAGCACCAGAGGTCGGGCTAGTTCAGCACCCCGTTTCCTGCAATAGCCCCTTCAGATGCCGACGAGTTCTTCGGTTACGTGACTCCTCTCTCTCTGTGTCCAGCAAGTGGTCTACTACACAATTCCCTTGCAATTCCCTCTCCCGTTGACACCTCCTTTCCCCGCCTCCTCCATTCATTCCTCCTCCAGCTGCTTTAACGAGCTTCGGAAAGTGAATTACGCTGGCCTCGTTTCCAAGAAATCCTGTGTTTATGAGCAGCTTTGGCTGTCTCCGCGAGGATCGCCTGGGTTGTTTTTGGGGAGAGTCCCAGCGCGAGACAGAACAAAAGGAATGTGTTGCGCTTTGATGGAAGTGCGTAAAGGGACCGGAGATCTTGCTGCTCCGACTCCCCCTGCTGCTGATCGTGTGAATGGCAGCCAGAGTTTGCTGGGTCAAGCGGGAGGGAGGTCCGGATTTTATAAAAAGGTAAAGGTAAAAGACCCCTGACAGTTAAGTCCAGTCGTGAACGACTCTGGGGTTGTGGCGCTTGTTAAGTTGTGGGTGAACATATCAGACGACACAGCGATTCTTCAAACAGCTCTTGTTTATTCCCAGGCCAGAACAGAACTGAACTGAAGGGTTCAGCCAGCCTGCTTATATAGAGCTCCAGTACAACATAACTGTAACAACTTTCTGTAACTATCCAATCACTGAATGTCACTTTCAATCCCTTATTTGCATATGTGGACCAGAGTGAAAACTATCTACAGTATCCCCCTGCTGGCTCAGGGTGAGAACTTCAGTACATAACAGCGCTCATCTCGCTTTACTGGCCGAGGGAGCCGGCGTTTGTCCGCAGACAGTTTTTCCGGGTCATGTGGCCAGCATGACTGAGCCGCTTCTAGCGAAACAAGAGCAGCGCACAGAAATGCCGTTTACCTTCCCGCTAGAGCAGTACCTATTTATCTCATAGCTGTCAACCTTCCCTTTTTTTGCGGGAAATTCCCTTATTCCAGCGCCGTTTCCCGCTGCTATCCTGGATTATTAGACATCCCGTAGACTGTCCCCGGGACAGGTGAGGCTGCTGATCCCTAATTTTCGAGGCTGCTGATCCCTTATTTTCAAATCTGAAAGTTGACAGCTATGATTTATCCACTTGCACTTTGATGTGCTTTCGAACTTCTAGGTTGGCAGGAGCTGGGACCGAGCAACGGGAGCTCACCCTGTCGCAGGGATTCGAACTGCCAACCTTCATTTTTGGAATCGCTTTTAAAAATAACCCACCTGCAGCGTGTGATTTAAAACAACAACAACACTCTCTGTGGTATGAGAGCCACAACATATTAAATAGCTGTGATTCCTGCACTGAAGGGAGGATTGGACTAGATGACCAAGAGTCCCTTCTAACTCTAGAATTCTATGATTCTATGATACCTCTTTTGGCCTCGTGTGTTCCCTGGGGGAGTGGGAGCAAAACGCTTCTAGAAACAGAATGGATCTTCCCGAAAGAGCTCAGAGTATGCTAAGACTTCAGAGGCCCATACTGAGCTTAGCATGACAGTTCGAGAAACAACCCTAGAAAATATATCTAGCCAGACAAGCCATTTCCTACGCATTGTATAAGTTTTGCCACATAAGGATTTGTTCTGTCATGGATGCTTTAGCTGAGATTCCTGCACTGAAGCGGGTTGGACTGGATGACCTTTGGGTCCCTTCCAACTCTTAAGATTCAGTTATTCTATCCAGAGCAGGAACTGGTTCCCATGTGCAGCCCTTTGAACTGTGCAGGGATAGATACACACGAAAAGGTGTCCTGCACACATCTAAATGGGGGGGGGTGTTATTGGCTTGTTTTTATTTTGATTATATTGTGGTTTTATATTTTGAGTTTGTTCTGAGAACTCCGGGTAAAGGGCGGTATATAAATTAAATAAATAAAAATAAACAAATGAAGGTCTAGCTCCAGATCAGCAGCGCAGCAGTTCTAACGTAACACTCTTTCCCCCAAGTCATATGCCTCTTCCCTTCCTGTCAGTGCCCATGTCACAAAATAAACCAACTGTTTCTTCGCTGGAGGATAGAGTGTGTTCGGCACTCCAAATGCATTGTAATAAATTTGAGGGTGGGCTAGATGGGTTTTGGGTTCCCCTCCAAACCTGCGATTCTTAAGCCGACTGCAAAAAGAGGACAAACCCTCCCCCCCCATATTAATTAAGTGAATTGCTTAACCAGATCTGCTAAGTATCTGCTTTGTTATGTAAGCGTGGGCCAAAGCATTGCCATGGAAACTAAATAGCTGGAGCCGCTTCTGGGAATAAGCTGGAGAAGGTGTCAGCGTGTGTCTGAATGCTGGAGGGAGAACAAGAGGCAGTGATTTTTGGAACTCAGTTGGAAAGACGATGTGTAAATGCAGCCCCATGCCATTGGAAATAAACCTTATATCACATCACAGTCTCAAGTGACCTTCATTCCAAGGAAACCAAACCCAAAGTTTGCACTGGAATTCCTGAACTCTCTTCCTCCTGCATGTAAGTACAGATACTTTGCCGAGAACTATGGAGTTCTGCAACTTGTATAAGTTTTGCAAAGCATAGGAATTAGCATATATTTGCATAAAGTGTAAGCATAGGAATTTGCATATATTTGCATGAAGTGTGCTAATGGTAGGGGTGTTCCTTCCTAACCTCCATAAATCTCTCCAGGTTCTCATCTCCCCTTTTCAGGTTGTAGCAAGCAGTAGCCATTATAAAGGTAAAGGGACCCCTGACCATTAGGTCCAGTCGTGGCCGACTCTGGGGTTGCGGCGCTCATCTCGCTTTACTGGCCGAGGGAGCCGGCGTACAGCTTCCGGGTCATGTGGCCAGCATGACTAAGCCGCTTCTGGCAAACCAGAGCAGCTCACGGAAACGCCGTTTACCTTCCTGCCGGAGCAGTACCTATTTATCTACTTTGACATGCTTTCGAACTGCTAGGTTGGCAGGAGCAGGGACTGAGCAACGGGAACTCACCCCGTCGTGGGGATTCGAACCGCTGACCTTCTGATCGGCAAGTCCTAGGCTCTGTGGTTTAACCCACAGCGCCACCCACGTCCCCCCATATACTTTGTAGTCATATACTTTGAAGCTTATATTGCCTGACAGCAGCCACTGTGCTGTAGTGGTTAGAGTGTCAGACTGGGACCTAGAAGACCAGGGTTCAAATCCCCACTTGGCCAGTCACTGCTAGCCTAACTTACCTCACAGGGTTGTTGGGAAGGTAAAATGACGAGACGGAGAGAGTCCCTTGAAGGAAAGACTGAGGCCATTTAGGGCTTTAAAGGTCAACACCAACACTTTGAATTGTGCTCGGAAACATACTGGGAGCCAATGTAGGTCTTTAAGGACCAGTGTTATATAGTCTCGGTGGCCGCTCACAGTCACCAGTCTAGCTGCTGCATTCTGGATTAGTTGTACAGTGGTACTCCTGGATGCGAACGGGATCCGTTCCGGAGCCCCGTTCGCATCCTGAGCAGAACGGAACCTGCGTCTGCATGTGCGCGGGTCGCAATTCACCACTTCTGCGCATGCGCGTGACGTCATTTTGAGCATTTGTGCATGTGCGAGCAGCAAAACCCGGAAGTAACCTGTTCTGTTACTTCCAAGTCGCCGCGGATCACAACCTGAAAATGCTCAACCTGAAGCTACTTTAACCTGAGGTATGACTAGTTTCCGGGTCACCTGTAAAGGTAGCCCCACATAGAGCGCATTGCAGTAGTCCAAGCGAGAGATAACCAGAGCGGATAAAATGAGGAGGGGGGCAGAAACCATGTATGGTGCTTTGAGCTCCTCCCGATAGCTCAGTCCGTAGAGCCTGAGATGCTTAATCTCAGAGTTGTGGGTTTGAGCCCTACATCGTGCAAAAGATTCCTACTTTCCAGGGGGGTTGGACTAGATGATCCTCAGGGTCCCTTCCATAGAATCCTATGATTCTATGATCTGCTTGGCCACTCTGAGAACAGGCTGCTGGACTAAGAAGGGTCACTGGCCTGGTGATCCAGTAGGTCTCTTCTTATGTTTAAGTTCTCCCATCACTCCATCCCAATTTCCCCTAGCTGGGAAAAAACTATTTTGGACTTTGCAGCCCTTAATGTGCTTTTTAAAACAACAACAACAAACGCCCAAATCTTTCTTTCCCCTTTCTAAATGTCGCCTGTTGCAGAAAGGGAAACGACTGCAGATCTCGCGGGCCGCTAATTTAATGCCTATAATTTCTCACGGACAGTGGCGTACTAATGGGCAATAAAACCGCTACCTGATTTCAGACCAGGCAAGTTCAGATGGCTGCTGCAGTCGGTCATACTTTATTATGAAATTGTTTGCTGCCTTCGGCCGATGTGTTCATTCAGAGCTTTTAAGTCAGGCTAGCGGGAGTTAAGTGCAGCTGAAATTCACCCCAATCTGTTCCTGCCAACAGAGATGGGTGGCGGATCGTCGGAGGGTCAGAGTTCAACAGGGCAAAAAGGCAGCTAGTTTGTATGTAACACGAACCCTAAAGGCTGCCAGAAATAGGGATGACGCAGCTTTAAGAGAGACTGGACTGCTGACACACATTCAAAGAAAGATAGAGAGATTTCATTGGGACCTGTAGCAGAGAGAACATGAGGCTCAGACCTTCTCCCTCACACTAATATTTCAACCAGATGGCTCTGGCAGTGAATTCGCTTTGACTTTGAAAGTGCACCGAAGTACCCAAAACAGCCACCTTCAAGATCAGAGGAATACCGGTTGCTGGAGAAGACCTGGGCTTCTCAGAAACATCTGATGGGTTGCTGTGGGAAACACGATGTCAGATTAGACAGGCCTTTGGACCGAACCAGTAGGGCCCTTCTTACGTTGTTGGCAGTCACTGTATACTCCAGAAGCACACCCATTTCATGGTTGGCAGGCATACTTTTTCTTCTCCAAGATCCATCAGGCAGGGCGGTGGCGGCAGGGAGTTCCGCAAAGCTTTATTGGCTGCGCATAGCTCTGATTGGCTAGTAGCCGTGACTTCGCAATCCTTTCCCAGGCCAGCTTTACACTATGTGTGCTTTAAAGGTGGCAGCGGGGGGATGTTGAATGATAATTAAATGTCAATGTGTTCTTTTTTTATTTCCTTGTTGTTTTAGGACTGAAGACCGAAATGAAACACAGGGAGGGATGGGAGACTACAGATTCCATCAGCGCTAGAGACAATGATAGTTATAGCTGCCTATGACAAAGTGAAACCCGGTGGAAGCCACACTCTTACCCTATGGGAAAAGAGCGGAAAATCAGTGACTGCTTTTTATTAGGTACATTTGGAGACTCCTTGAAGTACCAAATTGCGGGTGTCTTGATGGCTTGGGTAAGGTAAAGGTAAAGGGACCCCTGACCGTTAGGTCCAGTCGTGGCCGACTCTGGGGTTGCGGTGCTAATCTCGCTTTATTGGTTGAGGGAGCCAGCATACAGCTTCCGGGTCATGTGGCCAGCATGACTAAGCCGCTTCTAGCAAACCAGAGCAGTGCACGGAAACGCCGTTTACCTTCCCGCCAGAGTGGTACCTATTTATCTACTTGCACTTGATGTGCTTTCGAACTGCTAGGTTGGCAGGAGCAGGGACTGAGCAACGGGAGCTCACCCTGTCACGGGGATTCGAACCGCTGACCTTCTGATCGGCAAGTCCTAGGCTCTGTGGTTTAACCCACAGCGCCACCCGCGTCCCACGATGGCTTGGGTACTGGTGCAGAAATAGATTGGGTTCCCCATTGTTTTCCCTGTGTGTGCATTTGTGTGACATGTCTGAGATCATTTCAAGGTGAATGCTGGGAAACTAGCTTTCCAGAGGCGGGGAGGAGCGGGTTATCAAGCTGGAACACAGCATGCTCCAAAGAGACCAGAGTTCTTTGGCCGCTTGCCCAGTGATATTCCAGAGTTGACTGCTCCTAGCAACCAGTCTCCCAGAAGCATGCTTTTTCTCTCTCTCTCTAAATATAAATATATATAACTATGTATACAGTGATGTCACGATCACCACGGCAACTATCAGCTGGAGAAACTATTGCATTTTCGGCTGCTAAGGAACCAGGGAAGCCGAATGGCCCCAGACTGAAATATTTCTCAGAGAGAAGGAGCTTGTTATGCGGCTCACATACGTTTGCCAGGAGGTGCACGCTGCAGTGCCTTTTGCTGATGGAACCATTCTTCATGGAGTGCATTGGGGGGGCTGCATCCCCCCTCTCTTTTTCCCTCCCTCCTTCCCTCCCTCTTTTTCTCTCCACCAGCACAATCGCCTTGGCTGCTGTTCCCGGGCAACTGCTGCCATGCCCCTCTCGAGGGCTCCGCTGTAAGAAATTAATATCACAATTAATTAATCCCCAGCTCCTCGCAGGCAGCCCCGGCACTCTCGCGTCGGCGCAAGTTTGGGGAGAGAGACAGGGGGAGGAGCCCATCTGTCACCCGCCGACAAGTTTTGGCGCTGGGAAACGGGAGCCGTTCGGCAACAGAGGCCTTTGATCCTCTGCACACACAGCGGCACCGAGGATTAAACGTAATTGACAGTTCCACGGAGGGTGTGTGAGCCTGTCTTCCAAGAAGGGCGTCTAGGCTTGGGGTAGGGGGGTGGGGAGAACAAGTCTCCATTTGGATCCCTTCCAGTCGGGATTCAGGCCTCATCATGGGACTGAAACTGCCTTGGTTGCACTGGTCGATGATCTTCGGCGGGCTAGGGACTAAGGTGAAAGCTGTTTCCTAGTTCTGCTGGATCTCTCAGCAGCTTTTAACACCATCGACCATAACATCCTTCTGGACCGTCTAGAGGGGCTGGGAGCTGGGGGCACTGTCATACAGTGGTTCCGCTCCTTCCTCCTGGGCCGTGTCCAGAAAGTGGTGTTGGGGGATGAGTGTTCAGACCCCTGGGCTCTCACTTGTGGGGTGCCTCAGGGTTCTGTCCTCTCTCTCATGCTTTTCAACATCTACATGCAGCCTCTGGGAGAGATCATCAGGGGGTTTGGGCTGGGTGTACATCAGTATGTGGATGATACCCAGCTCTACCTCTCTTTCAAATCAGAACCAGTGAAGGCAGTGAAGGTCCTGTGTGAGTGCCTGGAGGCGGTTGGAGGATGGATGGCGGCTAACAGATTGAGGTTGAATCCTGACAAGACAGAAGTACTCTTTTTGGGGGACAGGAGGTGGGCAGCTGTGGAGGATTCCCTGGTCCTGAATGGGGTAACTGCCCCTGAAGGACCAGGTGCGCAGCCTGGGAGTCATTCTGGACTTATACCCCGCCCATCTGGCTGAGTTTCCCCAGACACTCTGGGCAGCTTCCAATCAAGTGTTAAAAACAATACAACATTAAATATTTAAAGCTTCCCTAAACAGGGCTGCCTTCAGATGTCTTTTAAAGAGAAGATAGCTGCTTAGTTCCTTCACATCTGAAGGGAGGGCGTTCCACAGGGCAGCCTCCACTACCGAGAAGGCCCTCTGTCCGGTTCCCTGTAACCTCACTTCTCGCAATGAGGGAACCGCCAGAAGGCCCTTGGCGCTGGACCTCAGTGTCCGGGCTGAACGATGGGGGTGGAGACGCTCCTTCAGGTATACAGGACCAAGGCTGTTTAGGGCTTTCAAGGTCAGCACTAACACTTTGAATTGTGCTTGGAAACATACTGGGAGCCAATGCAGATCTCTCAGGACCAGTGTTGAGTCATGACTACCACTGAAGGACACAAGCAAAACCCAAGCAAAGCCTGAAGAGGGGACAGTGGCGAGCCCGTGCAGGGTGGGGCTGGCAAGAACGCATGTGGTCTTGGGAGAGTCCCAAGAGCTAGATACAGAGGCCTGGCGGGCCACATTTGACCTCTGATCTTGGAGTTCCCCATCCCTGAGTTAGAGAATCAGGCTAGGGAACCCCAGATTCAGATCCCCACTTAGGCCCGCGATTGAAAGAGGATAAGATGCCGACAAAGGCAGTCTGGCAGATGAAACTACTTGACTATGCAGAGATGGCTAGACTGACTGGGAAAATCAGGAGGACCAGAGCTTCAATAGAGAATGGGATAAATATAGATTGTATTTGAAAGAACACTGTAAACACTTGAAATCTTTGGCAGGCTTCGAATAACTCTTGTTATGTTGCAAAGACTTTGGATACATCGGAGGACTATAATTTGGAGGACCCATAATATGCAGTTGATTAAGATATTTAAAGGACCCGGGAAAGATGGAAAGAACTTGCTGAAGTAATTAATCGAAGCAGAATACAAAAAAAGGAGGCGGGAGGAGGTCAAAGAAACAAGCCAATGAACTTAAGTTAATAAGGTTTAATTTATTTTTCTGTATTCTTTTTTTTCTTTTTTGCTGTTTGATTGTTTTTGTTTTTCTTGATATGTTTGTTTGTTGTTGTTTTTTCTTCTTTTTCTGTTTTGTTGTATTTTTAAACTTCAATAAATATTATTAAAAAAAAGAAAGAAAGATATTTAAAGGACCCATGGAGGGGAAGAGGGAAGTCTTAAGATTCGGAAAAATCTTGTGCTATTTCAAAATTTAATTGTGTTAAGTGTGTGATTTATTTTTTAAAACCAAGGAAAAAAAATTTCAGAAACGAAACGAAAAACAGATCCCCACTAACTATGAAGTCCCTACACTCTCCTGCACAGGACTGTTGTGAGGGTTTTTTAAGAAAAGTGAGCAAGGGAGGAAAACCGCATTTACACATATCTTCCAGCATCCCACTGATCAAAATCAGGACGTGCATTTTTTGGTCCCAAGCTCTCACGGGAGCCAGCCGACTTGCGCCAGAGCACCAGACCAATAAATGAGACGTTGTTGTTGTTGTTCTTGTTGTTTAGTCGTTTAGTCGTGTCCGACTCTTTGTGACCCCCTGGACCAGAGCATGCCAGGCACTCCTGTCTTCCACTGCCTCCTGCAGTTTGGTCAAACTCATGCTGGTAGCTTCGAGAACACTGTCCAACCATCTCGTCCTCTGTCATCCCCTTCTCCTTGTGCCCTCCATCTTTCCCAACATCAGGGTCTTTTCCAGGGAGTCTTCTCTTCTCATGAGGTGGCCAAAGTATTGGAGCCTCAGCTTCACGATCTGTCCTTCCACTGAGCACTCAGGGATGATTTCCTTCAGAATGGAGAGGTTTGATCTTCTTGAAAGTCATGGGACTTTCAAGAGTCTCCTCCAGCACCATAATTCAAAAGCACCAATTCTTCGGCAGTCAGCCTTCTTTATGGTCCAGCTCTCACTTCCATACATTCCAGGATCCAATTAGAAGCTGGATGGCATCTATAATTCAGGGATGTCCTGCTCAAATCAGGTTAAGGAGTACATATATAAACACCTTTGCAGGAAAGGCAGGATATAATAAATGTGCTAAATAAAGCTATATATATATATATATACCGTATATATATATATATATATATGCTTTCGTAGATTTTCACGGGTACAGGAATGCAGGTTTTGGTGTCCTCGGGTGTCTTCCCGTGTAAAAGTTGGGGTGTCTAGGCGACGTTTCGACGAGGTCTCACTCGTCATCTTCAGGCTGGTGCTTTCGGCTTCTTGTTACTGGAACAGAGCAGGATCTCAGTGTTTGAGTTCCTATAAATACTGTTGAGGAGGTGTGGTGTATAGCCTCCAATGTTCTGGGCAGAGAGGAAGTTCCCAGGCTAGTGTGCCTTTTCTTCTTTTGTTCCTTAATTGCTTGAGGGATATCTTGAGTGATTTCTTGAGTGATATCCTGAGTACCACTTAGGTGGGTCATTAGGTGTGGATTAGTTGCTAAAGCTTTTGTGTCTTGACCTCTTGAACTTTGTGAAGAGTTTTCTGAGAAGATGGCTGTACTGCTTTGTTGTGCTCTGGCTTGGCTTCGTGTATAGGGGCGAGCTGTGGTTTTGTGGCCTGTGCCAGCCAGATCTGTGTAGGGATTGCAGGGGGGGTGCAGCATCCGGAGGTGCCATCGTGGTTTGGCTACTGGATGGTGTCTGTAATTTATCTGTGGAGAGGGTCTGGGTTTGGGTCTGGTGTGGTTGATTGGTGATGGCGTTCTGTGTGCCTCTGGATCTGGTGTCAGTTTTTGTGGGGAGGGCTAATTTCCAGATGTCTGGCAAGCGGGATGTGTCGTCACGCTTGTTCATGTTGTGAGGGTGTTTCTCTATCTCGATGGCTTCCATGATTATTCTCTTGTGGTGATGTTCCATGTTAGAGAGCAATTTGGAATCTGCAAAATTAATTTCGTGTCCTGTTTCTTTCATGTGTTGGAAAAGAGAGGAAGTTTTTTCTTCTTTTTTGACGGCATTCTTGTGTTCTGCGATACGTGCATTTATTCGTCTGTTTGTTTGTCCAATGTACGTGGCTGGGCAGACTTTGCAGGGTATTTCATAGACCCCTTGGTTTTCCAACTGGATTTTATCCTTGGGGTTTCTGAGGATATTGGCTATTTTTTGGTTGGCGCAAAAGGCTGTTTTGATATTGTGTTTATGGAGGATTTTGCTAATTTTATCTGTAGTGCCCTTGATATAAGGAAGGAGGGCCATGCCATTGTTTTCTTCTGTGTCTTGGTTTTTGGGGGGTGTTTCTTTTTGGATTAGCTTCGTAACCCTGTTTTGCTGGTATCCATTGGCAATTAACACATTTGAGAGATTCTGTAACTCAGTTGTCAAGTGGTCTTTGTCAGCCAGGCGTTTGGTTCTGGAGATGAGAGTCTTGGCTACGGAGTTTATTTGTGCAGGGTGGTGGTGTGATTGTGCATGTAAGTAGCGGTTGGTGTGTGTTTTTTTCCGGTAGATAGTGTGTCCTAGGGAGCCATCAGGTTTTTTGTAGATTAGGACGTCAAGGAAGGGAAGTTGGTTGTTGGCTTCTATTTCCATAGTGAATTGTATTTTGGGGTGTAGGCTGTTGAGATGTGTGAGGAAGCTGTCCAGTTTTTCCTTCCCGTGTGGCCAAATTACAAAGGTGTCGTCAACATATCTGAGCCAAAGTTTGGGTTTGTGTTCTGACTTGTCTAAAGCATTGGTTTCAAAGTGTTCCATGTACAGGTTTGCGATGACCGGTGAGAGGGGTGATCCCATAGGTGCTCCTTCTATCTGTTTGTATCTTTGTCCATTGTGGATGAAGTACGTGTTGGTTAGGCAGTGGTTGGTCAGGTCCAAGAT